>JAOXNO010000041.1:49466270-49490698 GCA_028565335.1 Limnodromus scolopaceus | reverse complement strand
TTCCTGTAGGCCCCCCTCAGGTACTGGAAGGCTGCTATTAGGTCTCCCTGGAGCCTCCTCTTCTCCAGGCTGAACAGAGCGCAGCAGCAAATGCCACTTACAGCCACAGCCACTGTGCTGCAGTCACTCACGACCGTACTTTAGTTTTGCTTCTAGAGAAGGACCCTGTTCTTCAGGGGTCTTTAGAATCCCATTAACTTTTTGTCTGAAAAACTTCCACCTTCTAAACTGTAACCATTTGAGAAAACACTGTACCGTGATTAGGTTTGGTAACACCACCTGCCATTCATGACCCAAAATACAGTAAAAGCTCACATTCATTCAGATGTGACTGTGACATGCTTTCATACTTATTTCAAAACTTAATATAGATAGACCTGGATCAATAGTAATGAATCTCCTGTGGGATTCAAAGATGCTTGGAGCTGGGATCACAATTTTCCTTACTCGATCCTATAGGCCTAAAAACAACAGCGGAGGCGCTCAGGTGTTGATGCAGTGAAAATAAGATTTATACACAGAGAAGTGCAAAGTGCAGGTTTTTTGTGCCTTGTGAAGTTTTTTTGAGGTACTGAAAGGCTGTGAGGAGTTCATAACAATGTTTATAAACGCTGGAAAAGGCAGTTTTAGCAAGAATGAAAACCTGCCTGAGACTTGTTCTGCTGTTTATTCATTATTCACCACTGATCATTTCCCTCTAATACATTTGTCCTTATTCTGTCAGGAGAATTCCAAACACCCTATTTGGCCAGAACGACAAACTGCACTACCTAAATATTAAATAGCAAAGAGTGAAGAGAATAAGAGAATGCTTTTTGAAAAACCTGTAGGTAACAAAATGAAAAAAAAAAACAACAAAACCCAACAAAAACCCACAAATTAAACCAGTGGCATTTAAAAAATTGCAGGCTGGGATTAGCCTGCATGAGTCACTAATCCAAAGAAGCAACCTTGTACTTTTACCAATATTGCCAGCACTTGGTACTGTGTAACTCTGAGTTAGTTACACAGTACTTGCATGTTACATACTAGTTACATAGTACTTGCATGGGGGTTTGTATAATACTCCAGCTACAGAATCCAGCAGCTATAGTTGAGAATTTTCGCTTTTATTAAAAAAGGGTCTATTACAAAATGTTGAGGCCTCGTGGCTTTTGCTAAAAGTTTGAAGATACTTAAAAGCAACAGGCTACCTCCCTCCCCCCCTCCCCCCCCCAACTTAGTAAGAAGAAAAGGCTGTATTTATCATTCTGCCTGACCAGAAAGTTATCTTGCATGATTTCATATACTGAATGTTGGCAGCTTCTCAACTCTGGTAAAGCTCTGGCATACCTCCATGGGCTGATAATATGATTACTTAATAAATGCCATAACTATTTCGACTACTCATACTAGTTTAGAATCTAACAAAATAACTGGTACTGGATATACAGTGTCTTCACTTGAGCATCAAAATGCACTTCTAATAATTACTAAAGACTACTTCCTTCTTATTGTGGTACACAATATCACACCTGTGATAATTTATTTTTTTTTTCCAATCAGATTCTATTTAAATCTCATTTTTCTACAAAGCATGATCACTTTCGCAAGAGGCAGCAACCACATTCTCTCAGCTGTGTACCTCTGTGACCAGGGGAAGCCAACTCTCCAGTGGTTGCCCAAGAACTGCTTGACTATGCAACACTGTCCGACAACAAGAGTTGGGGAAGTCCTTGCTATGCCAACTTTCATGTTTCTTGGGCTCGACTGCTGGTAAATGCAATAATAAAAAATGATTAGAGTTTCTTTATCTGTGATATCTTTTCTAAAACAGAAAAGAAAGTTACAGTATCAGTTGCTCTCCCCAACTACTAAACTTCTTGACATAGTGTTGCTGAAATTTTTGCCATCACATTTGTGAAGACAAATGAATGAAAAAGAAAGCCAGTGGCTCCACTTTCTAATTAACACAGAAAACATGTTGACTGTCATTTCAGAAGACTCCATCCAATCTAGTATTGCTTTGGGACATAAATACATTAAATACTCTTCTAAGCACTACTCAGGTCAATGGTCTGAATTCATACCTCCAGATTTTTGAAGATTTGGAAGTCAACAAGAGAACTAACAACAGTGAAACACAGTCAGTGTTACTGGAAGCGCCGCAGCATATTAGCAATGAAAAAAAACGCCACAACTCTCAAACTGTGTTGTGTCAAAAGAGTAAGGTGGCAACAACTTTGACAGGAGGAAAACTGCAGAAATTGCTGAGACAAAATCTGGGGCCTAAAATACCATAGAAGACAGAGTATACTTGAAGGGTGAAAGGCTTTGAGAAACTGGCTATGTGATTGCCACATTCAAACGTGCCAGTGAAATGTGCTCCACTGAAGGTGGAATGACAGTGCTCTCTGCTGCCAACAGAGACAAGGGTCCTTCAGACCTCATTGGCACCACCAAGAGATTTGCACAGCTAAAACGAGGACGACCACAATAGCACTACAGGAAGTATTGAGACACAGATTTCAATTGTTCTGAAACTGCAAAGGCCACATCCCCATAAACAAATTTCACTGAGCAGCAACAATATCTTTGCTAACCTCACATTAGTGATACCAACTGACCTTACAGCCAACTTCACACAGAAGTCTGTAGGAAAAGCACTCAGTCAAGAATCACAAGTGCTGTAAGCTGGAGGCTGAGCTACAAAGAACAGTATCCATCTTGCATAAGGGAATGTCTCATTACATAGACAAATAAATTGTTGATAGATAAACGTGCCACAGACAATCTAATCTTAGAAACAGAGTTGAAACCACACAGATCAAAAAAAATGGATATTCAGGCTTTGCATAAAGCAGGTTTGCAGATGAAAAACGACACCCAGCATACACAGAGTAAATGAGCCCTGTCATCCTTAACTGAGAGGACTGAAAAAATTTTCAATTACTAAGCCTATTGCACTCAACTCTTTCTACAACATAAACAGGACAAAAGAAATGCGTACACTAATCAGCCAGGGCTGAATTTCCTTCCACCAACACAGCTTATGCAGACACACGCAGAAAAAAAAAATAAAATAATTTAACAAATTAGGAAAAAGTAGTAGAACACTGTGAAAGCTGAGTATTCACAGGATGACCGTTTCACCAAAACTATGTGAGGGCTTAAAAAACCCCCCAATATTTGAAACAACCAATAGAAATGGTAATAATGGAAAAAAGGCACCAAAAGTCTGATGAAAAAAGGGTTCATTTGCAGGGTCAATTCAAACAAATTAAGAAAGAGGAGAAGAATTTGTATTATCTATTTACGTGACATCTAAACAATGCATATCACTCCTGCTTCTTTTTGAGCTGTATTAGAAAGCTTTTTAGTTTAAGTCTGTAAAATTGTAGGTCCTGTCACCAAATGAGAGACCAACAGCATTCAGAAACATGGTGACTATGACTGTTACCACACAGCCCAGAGGAAATCACCAAATCTAAATAAATTCTATATGCACAATTATTAAAGCATTAGAAGTACTCTCCAAACCTTTCTCCTCCTCCCCTGCCTCCCAAGACCTTTTTTGGGGCAGGGCGTTGAAACAGTTTTGACTAGTCTTATCTCCTTGGATTTGGGGGAAAAAGAAAGGAGAGAATCAATAGGATAACTACGGTTCTTCTGGCTATTTTAGAGAGATTTACAACTGTTTCCAAATTGCATTAAATATTCTGAATTTAGGACAGGAAGTTTCTCATTATCTTCCACAAATCTAATTAACTAAATGAATATGCTCCAAGCAACAGCAAATTCCTCATGCGCACTTTTGAGTAAAGGGATTCTCTTGCTCATGAAACTGCAAACCAGCATCAGGTGTCCTCTCCTGCACAGGCAAAGTGGTTGCCAAAAGGGACAGTTTAAATCTGCAGAGTACACTTGGGGTTATAAAAATATAACACACTTAGAAATACAGTGGCTGAGAGCCTCAGGGTGTCATTTCGGTCCATAGCAGACAAGCAGGCTGAGCAGCCTAGTAACTAGAGCACAAGTTTGGGAAACGGGAATAGAAACTGATATTCAAACCAATGGAAAACATAGGTCAGAAGGAGACTGGTATTCAAAAAGGCTGGCTGCAGCAGAGATTTTTTTTTTTTCTGCAGGAGCAAGTCATCCACCCCGCTACACACCAATAAGAGAAAGCTACTGCAGCAAGAAACCAATTGCTATCTGCTTTAAATAATAATAATAATTCCTATAGAACCACCTCTGTTTTGATCTGATACATAATTTATACAGGGGGAAAAATGCCACCCTTGAAATTACTTTGGCCCTGTAGTTTTTAACTGTCAGATACAATTTCTTTGAAATCTAATTCGTGATTTGCAGGCTTCATTAAGTTTTCGCAAGTAATTTTAAACTTAAATCACCATTGGCAAATCCATCATTTATTGATAGAAACATTAGGACTCTAATGGAATGTGACTTGTGATGAAACAAGATAGGAAGGGGTGAGGGTGGAAAAACGTGCTCCCTTCTGCCACAAAAGGCAATTTTGTCAGGAAAAAAAAATATCAGACAGGGAAAAAACCTACTTTTTCTTTCCCCTCCGTCCACTAACAGTAAATTTAAGAAGATTTTTTGAAGTAGTTAAAATTATCTTATAAAACTTGGGGGTAAGCTAAACTCAAGAACAAGTGTAAGTAGTAACTTTTCTGTTTTCTTCTTATTTACAGAGATATTGTAAGGATTGAGTACAGTAAAACTTCATCCTCTGAACGAGGAGGGAATAAACAACAGCATGCCAAAGCAAGCAAAATACAACACAGAAGCCCAGATATTTGTTATCAGTTTAATCCCTCACCATGCTCAATCCCTTGATTCTGGCTGAGGACATGTTGGAACAGTAGAAGGATGATTGATTGCATTTTGATTGATATATAAGAATTTAGTCCAAACTTCACCAAGTAAATAGTTTTCAAACAAACAGCATTCAAGTACACTTCTCAGAGGCTCATTATATATACAGAGGCTTGTATATATCTGATCCTACCAAGAAAAATCTCCTTCATGCTTTGTAGCCATCTCTCTTCAGTGCAACTTGCCAGAAGACAGGAATATATTTCTTTTTAATTCCAGATAGCAGTTTTTTAGTTTTATAGTAATTAACTATACATAATTTATCACACCATCATTCCCCTCATCCAGCAATTATGAATTCTGGCTATCCATTTTGAACAGATGTGACAAAAAATACATTTCACATATTAAGTGACTTCAATATAACTCCCAAGGAAAACACAACTCCTAGTGATATCACAATCATCCTATCACAGAATGGTTTGGGTTGGAAGGGATCTTAAAGATCATCTAGTTCCAACCCCCCTGCCATGGGCAGGGACACCTCACACTAGAGCAGGTTGCTCAAAGCCCTATCCAACTTGGCCTTGAATACTTCCAGGGATGGGGCATTCACAACTTCCTTGGGCAACCTGTTCCAGTGTCTCACCATCCTCAGAATAAAGAATTTCTTCCTAACATCTAATCTAAATCTACCCTCTTTCAGTTTAAAACCTTTACCTCTTGTCCAGTCCTTCTAAAAAGTTTACAGCTCCCTTGTAAAAAGTTCCTCCCCATTTTTCCCGTAGGCCCCCTTCAGATGCAGGAAGGCTGCTATAAGGTCTCCCCAGATTCTTCTCTTTTCCAGGCTGAACAACCCCAACTCTCTCAGTCTGTCGTCACAGGAAAGGTGCTTTAGGTCTCTCATCTTTGTGGCCTCCTCTAGACCTGCTCCAACATGTCCATGTCCTTCTTATGTTGGGGGCTCCAGAGCTGGACACAGTACTCCAGGTGGGGTCTCACCAGAGCAGAGGGGCAATATCACCTCCCTAGACCTGCTGGCCACACTTCTTTTGAGGGAGCCCAGGATGTGGTTGGCCTTCTGGGTTTCAACTGCACATTGCCAAGTCCTTCTACTTGGGGTTGCTCTCAATCCATTCTCCACCCAGCCTGTATTTGTGCTTGGGATTGTGCTGACCCACATGTAGGACCTTGCACTTGGCCTTGTTGAGTCGCGTGAGTTTGGCATGGGCCCATCTCTCAGGCCCGTCTAGGTACCCCTGGATGGCAGTCCTTCCCTCCAGCATGTTGACCACTCCACACAGCTTGGTGTTGTCAGTAAACTTGCTGAGGGTGAACTCTGTCCCACTGTCCATGTCACTGTCAAAGATGTTAAACACACCAGTCCCAATACCGACCTCTGAGGAATGCCACTCATAACCAGTCTCCACTTGGACATCACGCTGTTGACCACAACCCTTTGAGTGCAACCATCCAGCCAGTTCCTTATCCACTGAGTGGTCCATCTGTGAAATCCATGTCTCTCCAATTTAGACAAGGATGTTGTGCAGGACAGTGTCAAATGCCTTGCACAAGCCCTGGTAGATGATATCAGTTACTCTTCCCTTACCCGCTAACACTGTGACCCTGTCGTAGAAGGCCACCAACTTCGTCAGACATGATTTGCCTTTAGTGGAGCCACCATCTCATCATTTTTCATGTGCCTTAGCATAGTTTCCAGGAGGATCTGCTCTGTGACTTTGCAAGGCACAGAGGTGAGACTGACCAGCCTATAGTTGCCCTGGTCTTCCTTCTCCCCCCTTTTTAAAAATGATGGGTCAATAGTAGTGAAAGGGGACAAACTATTTGACTTCTCAAATATGATGGAAAGAGGCTTAGAAACTTCATCAGCCAGTTCCCTCAGGAGCTGTGGATGCATCTCATCAGGTCCCACGGATTTGTGTACCCTCAGGTTCCTTGGACAGTCTCGAACTTGGTCTTCTACAGTGGGCAGTTCTTCCTCCTCCCAGTCCCTGCCTTTGCCTTCTGTGACTTGGGCAGTGTGGCTACAGCCCCTGCCAGTGGAGACTAAGGCAAAAAAGTCATTGAGTACCTCAGCATTCTCTATATCCTAGGTAACCAGGTCTCCTATTTCCTTCTGGAGAGGGCCCACATTTTCCCTAGCCTTCCTTTTACCAATGATGTACCTGTAGAAGCTTTTCTTGTTGCCCTTGATGTCCCTGGCCAGATTTAATTCTACCAGGGCTTTAGCTTTCCTAACATGATTTGATCCCTGGCTGCTTGGCCAATTTCTCTGTGTTCTTCCAAGGCTACCCGTCCTTTGTGGTGCAAAGCACTTTTGTCATGAAAGGTGGGTGATACACAAGCAGAAGTCCCTGCATCTTCTACAGCAAGACTTAACACTGTAACGTCTGTAAGTATGTGGCAAAGAAACCTCCACTGCAATCAGATGTGAGCGTGCTGCAACATGCAAATTTATTGACACTGCCCACAAGAACGGATAAGAAAAAGAAAGATGAAAAAGAACCACAAGTCCCTACAGTGCTAGCACTATGCAGCAGCACGAAAAATAAGGAATATTCAGTGCAACTTAAAAAGAGAGGATAAAGGGGATGCTCTGTCTGGGAGAAGCTCTCTGACTTCAGTGAGGTTATTTCTGAGTTCACTCAAACAAAGTTCATGAAATGACTGGCTGGTCACTAAACCAGATTTTACCTATTTTAGAACAACTACCCTCATCACTTTGAGCAGTAAGGGTATTTCTGTGACTTTCTCATTTATTTTTATATATATGCTTATTCATTATGTATATATGAGAATAAGAATACTAAATAAGCTGAATGTAATGCATTTTAAATAAACCTGCTACTTCTTTTTTTAGATCTAAATTAAATGCAAAGTAAGCACCTCACAAATGCTTGTGGCTAAATTTACCACTGGGAACTTAATGGGTGTGCTGATGAAACATTTGCATGCAGCTGTTTTGGCCATAAAGAGAGAAAATTTGCACATCCAATACATCCAGCTTTACATCCAACTTCTCTGCAATATGACTGCCTGCCTAATATGTACAAATGAAAGATTAAATGGGAAAAAATGGTAAGGTTCAAAGTCTGGACTCTTTTGCAAAAAACATTTTCAGACAGTGTTTAGGCCACCATGTACAAGCCAAGATTTATAAAGATCTGCCATTCACATTTCAGTTCTGTTTCAATAAATGCCATTATAAAGTTTTCATAGTAGTAATAAAAAAGCTATTAATGTGTTTTCTCCATGTCAATCAATTCAATATGGGGATTATGATGTTAACACTACTTTACATTACTGCCTTCATCATTTCTCATTCTTACAATATATAAAATAAACAAAGGGGTTTTGGATTCCTTATAGATTCATTTTTATCTCAAAGTGAAAGCTGTGCAAGATTTGTGGCTTCAGACTCATAGCTGCTGATAAGCTTCTCCTTCCCAAACTAAATATATAAAGAGACTTTAACAAAATTAATTGCAGTGTTCAGTGTTCATGAATTTCTATGTGTAATTCATTTCCTCACAGATAGCAAAGCAAAAGGAGGTTCTCTTGCTGCCAAGGTTACGGGATTCATGAGCAAGCCTGCTCAGGACTAATGGGGAATAACTAAAGAATCTCCCTCATCATTCCCTTTACTGGGGGCTAACTTTTAATCGCATTAAATTACTCATGCTGTTGCACTGCATTCCTTAGGATAGAGGGACAGCTGGAGAACAAATGCTGCCAGGAGAATCCTGAACAGCCATTTCTTCCACAATTGGTGTAATGTTTAGTAATAAACATTACTCCCAGCTTGGGGACGAATCTTATTCATATTCATCTATGGCAAAGAGTACAGTCCCTCACTCAATTCCCTCATCAGCAACTCCAATCCAGGTACAATGTGGGAAGGTGAAGAATCCTGTGCTCCCTGAGAAAATAGCAGCAGCATAAAAAGTTTGCTTTCCCCCCACCTAATCCTGCTGTCCAGAGCTGCTGACTGTAGAGGTCAGAAAAGGGAACTGATAAGGATCGTAAAGGAAGACCTGTGGGTGAGCTGAAGCCACAGAGCACTGTGGGATCAATCTAGGTGTTTCTTCTCTTGTTGCAAATCAACAAATTCACTTTCAGGTGCCATACATACTTCTTACGAGAAGTAGCTTTATATGCAGGAAAAGACCCACCCACCCACCTTTCCCAAATCTGCCCTGCATGTTCTGAGACAGCCCAGGTCTGGGGAGGGATATTGGTACATCTATAAAGCGAAGAACATTTCCTGACTTTCCTGGATTTTTGAGTTAGAGGGTGGAAGGACAATTTCATTTCCTACTTTATAAAATGCAATTCACCTTTTATTCCCCACTCACTTCTATAAAAATCTGCAGAGATAAAAGACTTGTTGAATTTATTCTTCCATTTCAGCAGTTGAGCTGCTAGCTTCTGGTAAACTAAAGGAACGGATCCAAACCTATATGCTTATTAATATGAATGCATCTTTACCCTCCATGCATAACCATATTCCAAAGGGAATACGAGAAGCTCAGCACTGTTGTCACAGGACACAAAAAAGGGAATGTTAAGATTCATTCTTAGCCAAGAAGGTCTTCCTTTGTAAAGTATGTTGCTGTGGGAGGCGGTGCACTGAACCACATCCCACCACTGGTACTGCTGTTCAGTGTCACTGCCTCAGAGTTGACTTGCAGACATGAGATGAGATTTGGGGCACCCCACTTCACAGGTCTAATTTTCATCAAGTGTCAAAATTCAAGCCTCTCTAAATTATCTCATAGTGGGTCAACAAGGGAGAAATACCCAAATCACTCTTGGCTTAAAACCACATTTTAATTATGCAGGATGTAGTTAACTGTCTGTTAAATCTCACTTTCCTTTAGCACTAATTTTTCTCTTTATCAGATTTCACCACCACCACTTAAAAGAGCACCTAGAAGTTGCATAAGAACAACCTCCATAATAAGTGTCAAGTTCTTGCCTACTTAACTCCATTTAACTCTGTTCAATCAGAACACAAGTCGTCTGCGTGCAACCTAAAATTCTGACTGGATAATTGTTTCAAGGACAGAAGGTGAAGTGAATGGCAAGTCAGAACTGACACAGGGACATCTCAATGTCCTCTTGGAAGGTTAGAATAACAAGGGTGTTGCAAGCTTTCAGAGATTGGAAACTTGATCTTCTTAATCACACTATTTTAATTGTGGATTCATGATGTTAAGCTGAACGAGGCAGTCTTTGAGAAAAGAGTAATTATGTGACTGAAGAAGTATGCTGTAAGTAGCGCATTTTACATGCCCATCAGATTTGTTTTCTCAGTCCCCAAATGTGCCACTTTTCACAAAAATCCATATAGAACAGGACTTCTTAACCCTTCTCTGATAAATTTATCTCCTCTAGAAAGGTTCACATTGAAAAACCTTGAGAGAGAATGATATTGGAATCCTTGAATTTAATATATTATTAAAAAAAAAAAAAAGAGAGAGAGAGAGATTAATGAGATGTATTGACTTTAAATGTAAAAGCTGTGGAACCGACGACGACTTACTGAGTGACCCTTACAGGCTCTAACTCTGCACAGCATCCTCCTGAGACGAGAAATAAACACACAGAGTCTATGAAACAGTGATTTAAAATATCATATTGCTCATTTGCATTAAAATTGTTTCATAAGGGCCCATGGAAAGGGTTTGCTTGTCCATCTCTAAACCTGGCTGTTAGCATCTATCTGCTAAACAGGACATAGCAGGGACCACATACAGGCAAATTCACACCAGGACATGCCATGAGCCTCTCTACAGTATCACCGCAGCCTCACAGAGAAGACTATAGCTCTTCCAGGCAGACAGCAAACAGTTCTATTCCAAATGGTCAGTACCTCCAGCAGAACATTGCTCAAAACCTGTCTGCAATTGGTGGATGAAGGCCTTTAGATCAGAAAAGCGCCTTTGTATATCCTAGATCAAGCAGGAGAGCAGTTTTGCATCTCAGAGCCTGATCTAATCTCCTCGAAGAGCTACAGAGTAATGTTGACAGTTCTGTGGTGTCTAAGAAGCATGCTAGGAGCTGCCCCTGGATCAGGAGCGAGGAGCCCAAGGAATCCAGACTCCAACTCCTACGGAATCTGCACAGCAGCACCAAAGATGTGGAAGCAAAAAGCCATATTCTCCACTTTATCATACATAGCGCTAGCTGATCCTTATGGGATGAATACAAAAATATAACCGTCTTACCCAATCAAAAAATCTAAGCAATGTGCAAGTGGAAAAGGGACACACTAAACCCTCAAAAAGTCCAGCTCAATGTGGAACGACACCTCTCCCTGCTGCCCTCTTAGCAGTTTGATATCAAGCACATTCCAGGAATTCAAAGTAAGTATTCAAAAAAAGTAATTTCAAATAAATGGCAGTGAAAGGCTAATTGAAAAAGCTCTCATTCCAATAAGTATTGCTGAGAAAAAGCTTTAACTCTAATTCACCTCTAATTCAAATATTCTCCTTTTGTTTAATCACTGCAAATGTATGGCTTGCACCAGTGGGAGCATCTTGTCATTGGAAAGTTCTTGCCATTATATGCCTTCAACAAAATATTATAAAGTGAAAAAATGAAGTCAAATGGTTAGTAGACAAACAGATTTCAGACACAGTCAATTTCCGTAACTTTTGTGAAAACTGGTTACTAGCTGCAGTGGATACCCAAAATTAGTACCCAAAATGAGATAAAAAGGCTGAAATGGTAGTGTAACAGATACACATTTCATCTGCTCTAGAATATATAGTGCCCTGCCAGTCAGTACTTGGGCTGGTTTTTTGCCAGCATGGTGTTTGGAAGTACAGGAGAAGAAATGGTAATACCATACAAGACAAGAGAGCACTCTCTGTCCCAGTACAGGACGGTGAGTTCTTGAACACTGGAAAAGAGCAAATACCACTCCCATCTTCAACATGAGCAATAAGGAAGATCCAGGAACTACAGGCCTGTGATTCTCACCTTAATCCGTGGGAAGGTGACGGAGTCAGAAGTCATGGAAATAATTTCCAAGTACATGAAGGATGAGAAGATGGAGTAGTATGAATGGATTTATGAAGGGGAAATCATGCCTAACTAACACAGTAAATTTCTACAATATGGTAACCGGCTCTGTGGATGAAGGGAGAGCAGAGTATGTTGTTTACCTTGCCTTGTTTGGCTTTTGACATCTGTAGCTCTGCAGAGAAAGACCTTGGAGTCTTGGTGGACATTAAGTTAACCATGAGCCAAAAATGCACTCTTGTAGCACAGAAGGCCAACAGTATCCTGGACTGCATTAGGAGAAGCACTTCTAGTGTGTCACAGGACATGATCCTTCCTCTCTACTCAGAACTGGTGAGACCATATCTGTGCGAAATTCTGGGCTCCTTAGTACAAGAAAGAAATGCAACTACTGGGGCAAGCCCTGCACAGGCAAAAGATGGTTTTTCTGGAGCACCTTTCATAAGAGGAGGGTCAAAGACAGATGGGACTGTTCAGCCTTGGAAAAAAGAAGATTCAGAGGGGTTATTATCACTGTGTATAAATAACTGATGGGAAGGAATGAAGAGGGAGACAGACTCTTCTCTGTAGCACCCACTGAGATCACAAGAGACAATGGGCACAAATTAAAAAGCAGGATATTAAACCCAAACACAATAAAACACTTTTTTACTGTGAGGGTGAGTCAAACACTGCAACGGGTTGCCCAGAGAGATTGTGGAGTCTCCATCCATGTGTGGATGTACTCAAAACACAACTGGACACAGTCCTGGGCAGCCTGCTCTAGTTGTTCCTGCTTGAGGAGGGGGTTCTGCTACCTGATCTCAGGAGGTCACTTCTAACCTAAACAACTTTGCAATTCTGTACCATAGCAAGGGAAAGTTGGACAGCCATTGAGAATACAGACGGAGAAGCCAAGTTACCACAGCAGAGATTAGGAAATGAGTATCCACAGGAATCTAGCTTTCATTAATTTAATTTCTCTTGAAAATCCATGATTTTTCTGCAGCCAAAGTTCAACCAATTTTTTAGCAGGCAGCATCATCCCACACAGTCTGCATTGCAAGACTAAGACATTATGCTAGAGAACAAAACTCCTTGATTATTGCAGTTGCAATGCAGTGGAATCTCCTATACCACTGTAATAAGCCACCTCACACACTCAAGTAAGCATTATTTGGATCACCACGTAGGGAAGCAGGAAGGAGATTTCAAACATCCTAAAATGAAGGATAATAGCTTGGCTCCATGGAAGACAACACACAGCTCCCACTGCCTTCACTGGGGCCAGAATTTTGCCACATAGAAAGTGGCAACTTGTGTATTCATTCAGTGCTGACACCTGATACTGTATCATGTAACTAAACCCCTAAATGGCTTAAAATAGATATGGCAAAACTGTGATACCCAGCAGCAGAGCATCATTGCAGTGTCCTAGTCCTACTCATCCAATAGTCTCTCACTGATGCTCTTACATGAAAACTGACACATCAATAGAGTTGAAAGAGAGAAAGCTTATGATAGGCACTCAGAAAAGTAATCCTCATTGCTCAGTGCTCTTCTGCGATACCAGTCATTTTGAAAGAGCTGCCTCTGCCATTTGTACATAAATCAGTGTCAAAGACAGCATCAACCGGGTTCCCATTCAGAATGCTCAGCTATGGGGAAGCCACACCTGGCCACTGAATGGCCACCAGTGGTGGTGATAGCAGCAAGGGCACTTCACTGACATTTACTTAAATACCAGTCTGATCTCAACACACCTCAAGGTATGCAACACACTCTCCTCCTGCTTTCTTCACAGTCCCCAAAAGAAAATCCATTTCTTTCTTTTTCCCAAGCTTCCTGACCTTGAAAAAAACATTGCTTCTCTTTGTTTGTATTCAGCTGCTTTTCTGCTAACTACAATGCATTCCCTATTCATCGAGAAAAAGGTGGACTTGAAAGAAATCTGCAGGATGTTTTCTGTGGCGTGCATGTTGTATAGACAGTAATGTTGATTGTCTTCAAGCTTTTAAATATCCCTTCAACAATTTTGATTACTTTATACCTTACTGCAACTCCTTTGGTCCCTAGTTTTCAAAAGAAAAATTAAATGTCTTGTGTGGTATATCTAACAAACATCGTGTTTTGAATCAAAATCTTTTTCTTTCACATGCTTCATAACTTTCCACTTTCATTATTCTTTAGAGAAAGACTATTTAGTTTTGTTAAATATCTTTAAATGATCTTTTGAATCTTTTTCATTTAGCTTCATTTACATAATTTACCTATTTTTAACATGCAATTCAGTTTGCACTTCAATATGCCCTTCAAGGTGACCTCTGAAAAGGTTTCCTAAATGCTGAGGTTAGGACTTTGTCAACAGAGGCAACATCAGCACAGTTGAAGATGATGACATGTATTGTTCTGCTTCCCATGGTTCAGACTGGCAAGGTACAGATGGCAAAAACGTCTGGCAGAACAACAACATCCTTGATTTAAGGTGGTAAAGTGCAAAATGGAGCAAGCAAGAAAATCAAAACATATATTGTTGTATAATCAATAATCACAGAAAAAACTCATTAAGAAAATGCATCAAAGACAATTAGCAGCAGGAGGGGGAATGTAAATAGATGAATGGGTTTCAACAAGAAAGAACTGAACCTACACGAGAATTCTCTGTTCTCAAGAGATCTCCCCCTGCATTTTAAAGGCACAGAAGAGGGTACACAAAATAACTGCAGTACAACAAAGTGAATTAAGATTGTGCCGTAGTTTAAAAAAATCTTTGTACATGCTCATTCACTGCTAATGCCAGGACACTGAAGCAAAATTGTGTTATACTACCATCATCCAAATTTTCAGAGGTACTGAAAGCTCCAAGTAGGAAATGTGTGCACTCACAAACTGTAAAACAAAACACTCTCTCTGCTTCCTGTTAAGATATATCCCTTTACACAAAATCTACTTCTCTCTCTTCCAGCTCATTTATTTCCTATTGTCAAATCAACCACTGATTTTGGTGTTCCTTTGTAAAAAGACTTAGGGAGTCCAAGATCCCACATGATTAAAGATAATTAGTCCTTATTAAAGATGATTACAGATATACCTGGTTGTTGTTTTACTGGCATTGACAGTAAACCAGCAAACAGGTATTGATTACCATTGATTGGTAATCACTGTTGATTATGTTGGTTTTGTAGGTTTGGGAATATATTTCAAAAGGTAAAAGTGTCTAGAACACTTGCTGAACCTCCTTCCTGCACTTAAACTTCACAGCAAGGATTCAACCCACAATTATCAGCTGAAAAGACAACACCATGTTGCAGTGCAGCAATATTTCCCATGAGAAGCTATGCTATACAGTGGATGCCTTGTATGTGTGATGGAGTTTGGGTGACATAAAGCACCTGAACATGATTTGTGGCCTTAAGGTTAACACACTCCACCCTAAGAGAACCCAGAACTAGTAATGGCTTAGAGCTGCTGATCAAGAGATCTGTCATTCTGTGTATATCATTGCTAAGTTAAATAAAAGGAAGGAGTTGAAAGAACTTCAGCTGCAAATTATGCCTAATAAAGTGGTCTACCCACTACATTATTCTTCAATTGCAGCTGACAAATCCAAGACGAGTACTGTATGCTATTGGCCTGCTTACAGTCTGATAACACAAAAAGTCATCTTCCCTTCTCTTTTTGTATATGTAAAAAATGTTAAACATTTAGTTTACCGTCATTTTCTAATGTTGTCTGAAATACATTGTGACACATCAAAAATGTTCAGAGAATGAATAAAAAACGTGCTGTCTGTTTCAATATACTACCTCAGTCATTCCTCTGCATTTGATGCTACCTGTATTTAAATGTCTAAAGCTGCCTTAATTATTAGTTTTATCGCCTTTCTAAAACATTCTTTTCTCTTTCTGCCATTCTTCCCTTCTTCAAATAAAACTGTATAAAACATGTACCAGCAGTTAGAACAGATGCAAAAATGGGGATCAGTCACCAGCTACAACTAGTGTTGATCAGGTGTATGTAAACCACTACCATTCACGCGAGTTCTATTAGCACTGAATACCAGCACAGTTCCTGATCCACCTAGATGTTGAAATGGCTTCTTATTTGGCCACAGATGATTTGTGTAAAAACCTGTCCTCTGGAATAGTAAGGTCCCATTACGTTCATTCAGACATGAAAGCACTAAGTATTTCTCAGGAGACACTGCACCTTCAGGATTTCGCCTTCAACTTCACTTTTACCGGTCAGCAAAAGCGGAGCTGAACTACTTACTCACCACTTGTAACATGCTTTAAGATGCTTGGACAAAAAGCGTGTAGTTATTACCCACCATTCCTGTATTCTAAAGTTTTACTTTGGAGAGGCTGGCTGAAAACCTGTACCAGTCATATTTTGTCTACGAGAAAACCTGGAACTTGAGACATGGGCATAGGAAACAAATCATCATAAAAGTGATCCCACAACAAATATATACTCTGACATGCTCCTGAGATTATGATTTAACCTCTAATTAGGGATTAAAACCAGCAAGAAGGAAGCCCAGATACATCTCTCTCTGTTGTAGGCTAACTGATTCATTGCCAAATATTTATCATGAGACCCTCAGATGAATTTAGTGATGTCAGGAAATGAAAGATAGATCTGGCTGGCTTTATGCCAGGCATAATGGCAGCAGCAGCTGTGTTTGATTCATCTATACAGGCCTGGGAATTAATCTCCAAGTCAGCCAGGCTGGAGGTCGGAACTGGATTTCTCCTGAGAAAAAGCACTACTCCAAACCGTGCAGCAGGACAATATGAAAAATTGTAATATGAACAAAAATCCATATAAGACACCTACATTCATCTTCATTTCTGAACTCAGCCAAAATAGGAAGATACGCGGCATAAAGAGCTGACAGGCTACTGCATTATCTAATCTTTACAAAGAGTATTTGTGTTAGGAATGGAGCTTAATTTTGGAAAGTTTGATTTTCCTTTCCCTCCACCCATTCCCCTGCTAGCACTTTATTCAAGGAATCAATTAGGCCCTGATCAACCATTGATCAAGAGCTCCCAGTGAGGAGTCGTAATGCATTTTATCTGCAGTTATCATTCCTAAATAACACCTATTTCTGAGCATGCACTTAATTCTTTTCATCAATACTTTGCTATCCTTCAACAGGCCTGTTAATAGCATTTTGGAGGTGCACTTTCAACGAAATCCTCCTTTGACAAATGAATTAGTGAAACTACTGGGATTTCCCTTGGTGTTTGCTTTTTTTCAGCTACACAGGCAAATAAATTCCATCCCCCTCACCTCCTCCTGTCTTAAAAAAGGTTAAAGTGATGTGTTGTAGTTCAAGATACTAAATGGAAAGCTGTTCAGGACAAATAGAAAAAGATAACCAATAATGCTTTAAAGCAAACATTCATTATTTTTCACTGAATTGCCTACGGAGTGATAGATATGATGCATCTTTACAATCTCCAGAATTTTTCACTGTCATTAGCATTTCCCTAGCAGTATTTCTTTTAAAGGAAAGATACAAAAGGTGCTTTTCAACTTTGACAAGACCTCAGTATATGATCAAGTCTGTCACATGGACTTAAGCATGCACTTAAGTTATCTGCTGAATTGGGATCTATTTAAACCTATGCCTGAATGCTTTGCTGAAAAGAAGCCAAAACGAATTGGTTATAATTAAATTCTTTTGATGAAATTTCTGCAACTCCCTATTGTGTGACACCAGTACTGAAATGCTAATAAACTAGTTAAAATTAAGCTTATTACCAAGTAAAATAAACCACAGAGACACTTCTGTCTTTTCTTATTTTATATCACCATTTATATAACATTATTTTGCATTAGAGAAATAAAATACTTGATCAGGGCTAATGCATCACCCTCACAGAGCAGTAATTGCCATGCACTGCAATCCAGGAGACAATCTATAGATTCCTCCACATCCGCCTACAATGCTACTCCTGTTTATCTAAGAAATAGCTTTTAGCTATATCAGCACTTTTGCAAAACCCTAACTCCAGAACACTGCCAGAGAGATGCTACACGCCAGGAACTGCTCAATGTGTGGAGAACTCTTTTAAAAAAGAAACAAATGGAGCTCTAACTGAAAAATAAAGCATTAACACACAGCCTGCTCAGAAAACATTGCACACACATACCAGGACTTGCACACTCTGAAGCATGTTATGTTAATGCAGCATGTTCCTGCAGAAATACCACTGTTAAAAATGGCCTTGTCCTCTTGAGAGCCTTCTGCATGCTGGCAAATGCAGACACTACTCACACAGATACTGTTCCGAAATTCTCCTGGCCCTGCACAGCAGCAGGCACAGCTATGTTCACTGTGGCAAAGGGGGATACAGGGACCCAATATTTCTACCACCATGCATAAGTTTCAACAGTAAGAAGTTTTTAAAAACATGACAAAGGGACGGTGTAGGCAAAGTCAAATGCTGGTGAAAAAACACCAGTAGAAAAGGCAGGCCATCTGACTGAAGAGTGGTACAGTGGCCACCCTGCCAGTTTTGCAGGACCTTCAAAAGCCTTAAGTTTTCCAATAACTGAAACCCATCTGTAAACTGCATACAATTTGGATGATCCTGTCCTTTCGTTTTAGCCTCCATTTCTTTATTTTCAAAAAGACTACCATCTTCTCTGTGCGAGCCTTAGACAGCCCTGCATGCTAGACTGACTAAGGACACGAGGCATTCTGTTACCTGAGCAGACATCCTCCTCCACTGAAGCTCTGTCAAAGACAAACATGGAAAACCTTTAAGTTCTCTGGTCAGATGCTCAATGAGAGCATCAGTTTCTGCAGTAGGTTTGAACTAAACTTTCTGCATGAATAATTTCTTCAGTTTGATTGTGAACCCCTTCCTCGTATTGGTGAGTGGCTCAGCAGCACCAGATCATTTCTGTGAGCAAACTGCTCCTGAGTACAGAAGGTGGAAGAGATCCAGTTTTTCCGCTTTGTCTTTAAAGCCAAATGTTAAAGAGGTTGTGAGGACTGAGCTGTACTTGAAATCATACCTACTACATTCCAGTCTGCTGCCTTTAATCTGTATGGAACCAGGCAAAATATCAATTGGAAATCAAAATAATTTGTAAAATGTTTTGAGAAACAAAGCAAGAAATGCATCTATCTACAGACCATATTTTTTATAAGCTAGCAGTAAAAGCTACAGAGGAACTCATTACAATTTACTGCGACATGGAAAACAAGAGCATTTTCACACATCTCATGAAAAACAGAAGTAGCCATTATTTTTCAGTCCTCTACCATTCTATAGGCCATTTTCAACACAGCTAAGCAGGCATAGAATTTAGGCTGTAATTTTCACAGGGAGCCCAAGTGAGTTAATGGCCTAGTCTTTATTGAAAATTCTGGTCTTAAATTTGAGTTGCCAATAGCAGTAACTGCTGCCATAATCAAATATCATAGCCAGTGATCCTTCAGTGCTTTTGTTCCTTAAACTGGCTTGTATTACTCAGTTTGACATTTCAAAAAGAAAAGGGAAAAAAAAAAAGCACATTAAGGCAGTTTAATTATATTTTTCCATTTGCAGGCATTAAATAGCGGCACCATAGCTATGCCTATAAATCAGAAAAAATGCAGACATCTGAAAAAACAAACCTACTGAAAAAAATCATGTATTACAGCTGGAAAAAAGTAAATATGGACATTTTTATTCTCTGCCTCCAGGAGAATCATCACAGTAAAAATAAATACAGATGCTAAAACCAGAAGGACATAATCACAAGTTAGAACTGGTACAAGACTATCCCTTTTATTAGCATAATTTATATTCTAACAGGTTCCAATCTGGTGTTGAGAAATATAAAAAGTATCCAGCCTCTGACAGGATAGGGCCCTACTGCTTTCTCTTTACCTCAGTAAAATTAAAGTTAACCCTATGAGTACTGCATAGATCTCTTATAAACACATATAAAGCCTCACATAGAAATGATGAACTTATAAAAATGTCAAATGCTGCTCAATACAAATGGAACAAAAATAAAACATAAAAAGAGAATATTCAAACTATAGATCAGCGGCTATTCACAAAACCATTCACATGACTCTAGAGTTTGGACTGCTTTAAATGGGGAACATAAATTTAGCCTGAAAAAATAGTGCTAACAACCTGCCTTAGTTCTCATAATCACACAAACTCCATTTGATACCCACATCTCTTGGACTGAAATTTCTGCCCTCAAAAAATAAAAAGCTACATTTTGGGAACCTGCATGTGAACATGCACAAAGACCAACAGGAGCTCCCAAGTTCCTCAGGTGGCCACTTTGAGCTGGAGACAGCCTATGAACTAGTCACTTTGCTGCTTTGGGAAGAGCCAGGACAAAATAAAAGTGCTATATACTTTTCCTGTACAACCATCCCGTAGGAATGCATTTCCTCATCCTACTCCCACACAGCCCACATTTCACTTCTGCAGAACTCACGGGATTCATATTTTGCAATGTAACCAGCCAGGACAGTTGGAGGAACAGTGAATAAGGTGTGAGCTCTCGTCCTGCCAAAGAGATCTACAGCACACCTCCAAGAAGCAAGGCATTACCCCTTTTCCTTCCTATACTATGTACTCCTGAACTTTCTCCAAGCCCCTCTCTCTTTACAACATCAGACCACATAGACAGTTCAGAGAAAGACTTGTGAAGTCCAGGGTGGTATTCATCTCATGAGATCAAAGCAAACACTTCTCCACCAAGAAAAGCGAAAATGACATTCTAGGGCATGGGAGCAAGTTGGCTGCTTAAAAGCTCAGAGAGGCTCCTGCTAATTCACTAGAATGAGAAGTAGAGGTAATGTTTGGGGTTCTCCCAAGCTGATGGATGAGAATGGGTCAGTCTAGGCTGTCTTGAGCCCCAGCAGCCTGTCCTGTTCACCTCCGCAGCTGCACACTCTTCCACAGCAAAAGAATAAAAGTGCTCTGCCAAAAACCTATCTGTGAATGGCTGTAAAGAACTTTTGTCTTGATGCTTTTTAATAATTAATAAGCTACTAAAGTAACAGTCTGAGCAACGGATACAGAGAGACTGCTTCACAGCTTGGGAGCCGTGTGCTATGGCCACATGCACCTGGATGCACCCTCACCCTGTGGCTGATACTGCAGTGCAAGCACCAACTTGCTCCTGTGCCCATTCTACAGCAGAAGGATCAAAATGGACATCATTCCCTGGACAAGTGCTATTAAGTCAGCTGCAACGCACAGCCCTGCCATTGGCACAAGCTGTCTCTCAAATCCCTTGCCGAAACACCAAGAGCTCTGAATTTAGAATCATCCCCACCTGCCTGCAGAGTCTTGGGCAACTCCTCAGCTTCTGCCTCTCCACCTAAATAGGATAATAACACCATCCTGCTTCACAGGAAGAAGAGAGTATTGATTAAGCTCTGCAGCAAGGGGCAAAGTATCTACTCCAAAGTCCTTCCACTTGATAAAGCAGGAGTAAATGAAAACTGTCAGAGAATCCATTATTCAACCTCTTCTCAAGCCAGAAACAGAAAATAATGATTGGCCCCCATTTTATCCTGGGAAGAATTTTACACATACACATATTTCTAATTATCAGAAGGCTACCAGATATTGAAAAAGCTGATAATTTTATATATAGATGAGATAATTTTATATATATATATATGAATGATACAGGAGCCTTCAAAGACTCTAATCTGCAGAGTTCTCTTCTGCTTTTGCACACAAAACGAGTGTTACTTTCTTCTGATGTGCAAGTGTTAGCGTAGATTGTTCCTTCACTGATTTTCCAAGGAACTACATTAACTGAATTATTGTGGTGGACTCGCCTGGGTTAGCTACTTCCCCATACCAGCGTGCATGGCAATACACATCGGGAAAGCCAGCAGGCAAATTCTAAGCGTGCTGTACAAAAATACTAATTTTAGGCTGCTGCTGTTTTATTTATATTTTAGGCAGGACTTCAAGTGTAACACAAACTATTGATTTCCTCAGTATAAGACCATGGATTTAAAGTCATACAGGAACATTAAGAGCCTTAAATTTGATCATCCACAATACACAGACTACAGCAATTTCTTAACTGAGTAAAACTGCACTTGAACTGGAGCCCCTATTTTAGACTCTGTTTTGATCTTACAGACAACAGTAGCATACCTCCTGCATCAACATACAGTACGTGACCCAGAGGAAAGTTAAATTTCCTGACTTCTTTATTAAGAACAAACAAAAACCACTGCAAACCAACAGGCTGAAGGAGGCAGGGAATCCTTCCTGACACTTTTTCACTATTTTTACCTCTGAACAGTGAGGACCAGCATTCTCTGTGACACACTTGTCAACATAAAAGTGTTGATTGCTCTATGAATAAAAATGTTTCATTGTTTTGTTTTCTTTCCTCCATACCCACACATTTATCGAACTATCAGACTCCACAACAGCCAACAACAGAGAATTCTACAAGATGATGACATGGAGCATAAGAAACATTTACTTCTTAAACCTACCCCTTAATAATTTCAAGTGTTTCCTCTGTGTTTAGGACAGGTCTTTAGTATGTCAATATTTTTGAAACTGCTATCATTTATCTTCTTAAGAGCTCTTAAGCAGAGAATCTCTTTCCTTTCCCAAATTCATTAGGGTAGTCTCCATAATACCTCTTCATGACTGCCCTCTCCCACCTCTCTAGTGCTTCTAATAATTTGTTACCCTTCACTGAAATGAAGTAACCAAAATTCAATATTAAATTCACAGTGAGGAGAGTCCATCAAGTTATACAACAACACGACAATATTTTCTAACTGATTCCCTTTCTAAACATATGCCAAGTGTTGTATTTGGATTTTGGAGGCCCACTGCATATTAAGTAAATGCCTTTATTAAGCTGTCATGCTGTCATGTATGACATGTAGATCTTTCTCCTAAGAGGTTAATAAGTAATTCAGAATCCAATAATGCATACAAGTAATCCTAAATTGCCCCTTCTACTTTAATTACCTTGCAAGTTAATTCCGTGTTGCAGCTATAGTATGCTGTCCAGCAACCTAGCTCTTTTCAGTCCTTCAGAAGTGCACCTGATAATCACTCACAGTGTTCGTTAATTAATTTGGAGCCTTTCAGGAAAGCAATGTTGACATCTTATCCACTCCTTGTCCAGGTTATTGCTAAACATACTAAATATAACTAGGCCTACTGTTAATTTTATTTTTATATTTTTTGTAGTTACTTTTAATTTCTATTTATTTTTTGCTCTTTTGTCTTTCCATTTCAGAAGCAGCTGTTTATTGGTCAAATACCTGATATACAGACTATTAATTCATGGCAAATACAAATACCTGATATACAGACTATTAATTCATGGCAAAATTTGGCCACCTACCCTGTGATTTTCAAGCTCCCTCTGATTGAATAGGCAGGTTATGCACAATTATACACTTGTTTGGGGTTTATTCATGTAAGATCTTTTTTTACAAAAGTTATTTTAAGGTGTCAGATAGGCAATCTTGCCATTACAACAGAAATACCAAGTAAGCACAGGAACAAAAGTAATAAAATTTGAAACCACAAGCAAAAACTCTGTTTATTAAATTATTATACATTTACCTTGGCTTTCCATTAGAATCTAAGTATACTTGTGCTGCAAAGAGCAACTTGGAAAGATAATGAATTGTGTTCCTTTGCCTGTGCTAAGGTCACCCCTGTAACATTAAATGTGGCTCTTAAATTATAAAAGTATTTTTAAAAATTCCTGTTCATTCTGATGGGTGTCTCCTCCTACATTTTCCTAGTAAGACTCTGTTGGCTTCTTTGCTTTTTGTGGGGGGTGTTTGTGTGTTTGGTTTGGTCTTGTTGTTTTTTTTTAAATGGCAGATGCACTTGGCAATATCTGTGACCTTGAGTTGTACACATGAGCAAGCAAGAGAGTGCAGTCCTGCAAGGCTGTTTATGCATTCTCAGCGAGCTCCTTCTGAGAGGGGTGTCTCAAGGAAGACAGAAGCATGATGTGCATACCAAGCCAAGTGCTTCATGATTTATTTATAGGGAAAAGGGGCATAAAAATTTGCTGAAGGGGAAAGAAAAATGAAAAATCTGACTTACCTTATCGGAGTAGAGGAAGAACAGAGTCACAACAATGAGCTCCAACACAAATATAATTAACAGCATGATAAAAAACTGTCGAGAGAAGAAGGGACAGGGGAAAAAAACAAAAAGCAAAAAACATCAACATCTATTTTGGCTTTTTCTGGATGCACAATAAGTACATTCAGCAGATCATGCAGAATGGGGAGTGGGAGTCATACAGGCAGCAAGATGCAAAGCTGCTGTCTTACAGCAGAACAGAAGGCACACAACATCCAACTACTGAAAAGGCAAGTAAAGGACTAGTCAGGAAAACACAGCAGTATACAGGCATACGTATGGCTGTTGTGACTGCGTATATCACTAATTTCAGTATAGCAGCATAAAACCCCACAAAGATCTGTCCCCCCAGCAGGCCAGTGCTCTATTGAACAGTAACCCTTGAGATGTCTTCCAGGCTAGGTTTTCTTTATCCCACCCACCCCCACCCCCACCCCC
>JAOXNO010000041.1:49420367-49458867 GCA_028565335.1 Limnodromus scolopaceus | reverse complement strand
TCTCTTCTCCAGGCTAAAGAGTCCCAGCTCTCTCAGCCTTTCTTCATAAGGGAGATGCTCCAATCCTTGAATCATCAATGTATCACTAGTTCTCACAAGAAGTTTCATTTCACATAATTCCCAAAAGGCATTTTGATCTTAATAAGGACTAGGAAAATTATGAAAGGCTTGCGTAGTTTTTAAAAATTTTATTTTATTTTATTTTCCAAGGAACTGAGCAAGGAGAGGAGAACAGAACAGAAAGTGCAATGGGAATTGTACTTGCATCTTAGAAATGACTTCTTCTGCAGCCTGGAAGAACTGCACAGAAAGAGACGAAGGAACAAATGAGAAATGACAGGACAGCACCCAGACAGTAACAATAACTGGGATTACAGTCAATAAAATCCCATTGTATTGATCTACCACATGAACTTCATAACAAAAAGGAAAGGGCAGCTTGCTTCCATCAATTTCCATCCCAGTGGATTCCAATTCTACATCTCAGTACCAAAGTTTTGCTGACATTCTGTTTGAATTCCCCTTTTGTTAGTTCCATACCATTGCTCCTACCACCATGCCTGCTTCCTTTCTGTCCATTGAATTTAGCTTCCTTGAATATATGTACACTTATATCCCATCTGAGCCCTCTCTCTGCCGTGCTGTGCATATTTAGCTCTTTTAATACTTCCTTGGAAGTAAATCTCTTCAGCCTCCTGATCATTTTTTTTTCCCCAGCATAAAAATGATTCGTTTGCTCATAAACTGTAAAAAGGCAGTAATGTATATGAGCAAAGTTATGAACAGAAACTCCATTATGGAAATGGCATATATCTAAATTTGGTTCATCAGCTATTATTCTCTAAAAGCCTTAATAGTTAATTCGTTGTGATTGTGACAAAGTCATGCATGCTTTATGCCTGCTGGATATATAGTAGAGCTCTGTTTATGTTTGGACTGTATTTTTTATGAATGTGCAAAAACTCCTGCTGATCAATAAGGCTGAAAGAAATCTGCAGTAATTATTTCTGGGAAGATATACAACATATGCAGTTTAAACACATTAACAGTGTTTCATTTTAGTCTCATTACTGTTTTCAGTTGGAATCATTTAGTCTTACTGCATTAGTAAGTGAGAGTCGAGAGACTTGACATTCCCATACATGCCACAGGATTTTAACTGGCATTTTGTGGTTCTTCTGGTAATTTTCCATCTTCTCCCAAAACTGACTCAAAATCTATGAAGAATCGTAAAATATTAGCCAGGTATCACTCTCACATCACAACAGGAGGTAGGTATAGGCCCATTTAACAGATCACAGATTATTATTTTTTAACACAAATAAAGGCCTCACTGGCCTTTGACTCTCTTTAAGGGTTGCTTCATCTCTTCTGCAAACATAATGCAAAGGTATGACATGATCTGATGTCAATCTTTATGCTAGTAAAGACAGAAACTCATCCTACTTGTGAAGTATGATGTGGCTGAAGAAGAACTAAAACATTAGACTAGCTCTTACAAGTCCCTGTGTCACCCCATTAATAACAAACCAGTTGCTTGAGTCGATCTAACATAGCTAAATAGAAACAGCAAATGCAACAAAAAGGTTCTGTCTTGGGGTTAATCCAGTATTCTCCATCTATGGCAAAGACATATAAGTTAATTAGTGTCTCAACTTACACCTTTTACTCAGACTTTAGCATGACATTACTATGTGTACATAGTAAATGGAGCTTCTTCCCTAAATCTACCATCCCCAGGATATTTCTTGTCAGCTGCAGCTCCAGCATGAAACGTGATCAGACAGCTCCATGCCCCCAGAGAAGGAGACCAGCAGCGAGTGGTCCCCCACACCTTGCCTGGGGAGCGAGTCAGCAGCGTTGGCTTCACACTGAGCTGACCTCAAGTGCTGAGCAGACTGACAGAAGCTCCCTCGAGATGATAAGGGCAAATGACATGACCATGCTGCTCAGCTGACTTACGATGAGATGAAGGGGAAAAAACCTACTCTGAAATTCTGCAGTTCTCCCTTTACATGTATTTGCAAACCCTGAGCTAAGATTGCAATGGAACTTCACCTACTAATTATAACAATAGAAAATTTCCCTTATTTCTAGGAGTCTCAAAATAGCATCTAGAAACTACACTGAATGCATAAATGAATGAAATGGTGAGAAGCAGGTGATCAAGAAGAGAAAAAAGGGCAAGGTAGAATATTTTGCCTGTATTTAGATTCTGCTGCTGGTTTTCTCCCCAGTTTGTTATTATCAAATGTGCTACACAGAGGCTGCTGCATCAGATGCACATGGGTCAGTCTTGCAGTACCTTAGAAAATGAACAGCAAGGTAGTTTGGTTTACCTAATTCTGCCTTTTAGCTGGTAATATTCTCCTACTGGGGAACTGGAATATCTATAGCATCAAATCAGATCTGGCTACACCTTGCGTAAGCATCCCTGATTTACACAAATTAGCCTCTTTACCTCCAGAGACAGATTTTTCTGAGGTTCAGATAATTCTAATCCATAAAGAAAAAAGCCAGTGTTGCTCTTTAATTTAAAAAACAGTGTTAAGGTGACTAAAATAGCAAGTGAATGATTGGGAATTTAAGCACACATGCTGCTTTGGTAATTTTATTGTTAAATAATAGGAGATAATTTTTTTGTTAGAAAAAAATAAAACATACGTTATGCTCAAAAGTGACATGAATGTCTGGGCTGGCAATGAGCACCCAGGTTACCTGTCATTTTCTTTTGAAATGGGAGTAATTCTGTTGCCTATCAGATCTTGCAGGTGGCCCTAGGTCTGGAGCAAAAGCCCATCAAAAATCAGCAGAGGTCAATCTTACAGATCAGACAGTGAACACATTTGCCCGGAGACTGCAAGCTCTGATAGAAAACAGGCTTCCTTGACAGGGTTTTCCTTACCACCACGTAGTCTTATGCTCTG
Source organism: Limnodromus scolopaceus (assembly GCA_028565335.1). Taxonomy (NCBI): domain Eukaryota; kingdom Metazoa; phylum Chordata; class Aves; order Charadriiformes; family Scolopacidae; genus Limnodromus; species Limnodromus scolopaceus. Next base: position 49,455,940 of record JAOXNO010000041.1, on the reverse strand, counting down.
CTCTTCCACCATGAGGTTCATTGGATTACTAAATTGCCCTAGTAATTTGATTGGCAGCGAGGTATCTGTGACCTACCTCAAATCCTTTAGTAGGGCAAGATGAGGCTTGATTTATGGGTCCCCTTTTGAAATGCCTCAGAGACAGGTTTCTTTTCAAGAAACTCTGGTGCGTGAGAGTTGGTTGAATGCTGAGACAAAAAGTGGGGTGACAGAGGCTTTCTAAGTGATAGGGGATCTCAAGCCTGTGTAGACTGTCAGAGAAGCTGATGCTGCTAATACACAGTTAACAACTACTAGTTAATAGATTAATCAACCAGGAGCTCGGGACTCGGGAACACTGATAGCCATTTAGACAAACAGATTAAGCCTTGACATAAATTAGTATAGCACCACTGACTCCTGCACATGGCACTGTCACACTGCTTGACTGCCACAAAGCAGCATCTTGGCAAACAAGAAGGAATGGGGACATTAGGAAAAGGTTTGTCACTGAAAGGGTGGTTGGTCACTGGAATAGGCTCCCCAAGGAGACCAGTGGTCACAGCACCAAGCCTGTCAGAATTTAAGGAGCATCTGGCAACACTCTTAATCATATGATTTCATTTTAGGTAGTTCTGCAAGGAGCAGGGAGTTGGACTCAATGATCCTTATGGGTCCCTTCCAACTTGAGATATTCTATGATTCAAAACATATCAAGCACTAGTGATACTGCATAAGTCTATATTAGAAAAATAAACACTACCCTATGACCCTATGATGTAAGCCCTTCTGACACAGTGAGCCTAGGCTCAGGTTTAAAAACAAGGGGGAAGGAAAACAGCTTTATTGTTTACTCTCCTCTGTTCTCAGGTTCTTTGATTAACTGCTACCAGAGCTGAAGAAAAGAAGGGAGAAAGAAGAGGACTCAGACAGATCCCATCCACTCCTGAGTTCCAGCATCAGCCAAGTGGAAGGAGCTAAAAACTGAAAGGCAATGAGAAACAGATTCTTAATAACAAAGCAGAGGCAACAAAATTAGGAGAATTTTGTACTTACAGTCCAAACAGGCAGCAACTTAGGGCTTCCATATGCAAGACAGCACTACACAGAGAAGTGTTACACATGATGTATAATGTTCTCAGGCTGCGTGTATGGTATCTTCCTGGTTTTACATCACTTGCTGATGTGGCTGCAGCCACAATTTCCCTGATTTCGCTACTCAGATTGCTAAAAGAACACAAGCGCATGTGCTAAACCGGAATGAGAATCTACTGTTTGGTCTGTAGCATTAAATTACTGAGATGAAGTCATTCATGGGCTATTTTTTTCCCATTTAGTTGCTTTGAAATATATTCCCCGTCACCAATGGAGTTTCAGCTGCCAGCTCTGATTGGATCCACAGGCACTATTGAAAACCATAGGGTTTTTTTATTCTCCTTTTCTTCCCACTCATTAACTTTTTCCTCATTTTCTTTATTGCTATTTCACTTACAGATGAGCTGGCTGAAGTTCAGGAAACTCTCAACAGCACAGTACAAAACATCACGGGCACTCGTTTTCCCTTTGGACTATTCCATAAATAAGAGCCTTTTGATGTCTGGATAGTCATTCAGACACATATACAGTATCAGCTCTTTCCATGGCTGGTCCTGACCTAATATCAAGATTTAATTCTGATCTTATTCAATCCAGCAACTGTGATGAACTCCTCGCTTATTAATGTGAGGTTCTCATTTAAATGAAGCTGAACACGTAGATTTGTCTGTTAATAATTATTTTCTTTCCCCTTCTAATTAATCATTGTTTCAGCTTTTCTACAGAAAAAAAAATAATCAGGCTTATTGACAAATCAGGGGAAAAAGGGCATATCTAAACCATCTTCTAAATTATCTAATCCTTAATCTTATGGAACATACCCAACCTTGGTGCTTTATAAGAAGGCAGCTGCTTTGGGTAACCAGAGAGGAGTCAGCACTTTGTCTACTTCAAGCCCTCTCCTCTTTCTAATATATTCCTGTATGGGCAATACGTGTTGAAAAATCACCTATGTCAACTTAAGGCATTTTTAGGCCTTAAAGCCTACGCAAGCAAGACTCATCCTCTACCTCTTTGGATTGGATCATTGGTGATATTGCACATCCCAGCCAGGAGCAGAAGAATGTATTCTTTATGCCAAATCATTGGAGAAAAAAAAAAAAAAAGTGTCACAAACCAAAGACCTACCTATGGATCTTATTTCTTTCCAGGACATGGGTTATTAAGTTGCACATATCTGGAAACATAGTATCTATATATGTGTGCTGTAACAACCAACAGACATAAAAATCCTACCTTCACAAAGGGCCCCATACTGGTGTTTGCCTGACTGTGATTTCCTGGACCAAAAGCAAGTTCCTAATTGCAAAAAATTTGCATTAGACCATGTTCACATGTCCTTTCTGGCAGCTTCTCTAAATTTCCTGTTCCCCATTTAACTGAAGGTAACGTTGCAATTAAGTTGATCGGCCCAGCTGGTACAGCCTGTAGTGGAGCTCATGGAAACCAGCTAATTGTGCCAATTAGACACTTTCAACAAGACAAAAATTGAAAACTAATTTTGTTTTGGGATATTTATTTATCATTTGGACATAATACACTTGATGAAAGAAATCAAATTTGTCATTACTATTAAGGAAACATGGACTAAATACTTCTTAAAGGTCATTGTAGCACACAGGACATGAAGACATATTCTGCAATAATCAAAGAAAGATGACAAAGGCATTCAGTTGAGATTTAGACATATTGGGTTTGTTTCATAGGTCTCCCACAATCTCCCAGTGCAACCTATGCAAGGCACTTAGTTTCACTGTGCTGCAGCTCCCCATCTGTCTAATGAGGACAATTATACTTTCCATTTGTCTTATCTATTTAGATGGTAAGCTCTACTGGTTAGGGACCTCCTCTTGCCAAGAGTTTTATACACAATAAGCATCCTGATCTCATGGTCTGCCTGCAGGGGACACTAATAGAGATAATAAATAACTTAATCCGTTATGATTGGATGTCTAGAGCTGAAATTTTTAACCTGGACTATCCACGGAATAATGATATTTCTCAGTGCGAGCATAAAGTGCAAACTCACAATGTTGTGGAGTTTGGGATCCTGCTGAGCATGCTGAAGGTTAGTACTAAGACAAAGATTTTAGATTTGAGAAGTGCAAACTTCAGCTCACTCTGAGCTCAGTTGGGAGTGATTCCGTGGGAAGCTTCCATGGAGGATAAAGGGGCTAGCGGGTGCTGGGAATTTTTCAAGAATGCTCTCCTGTAAGCATAAAACCAGCTCATCCCCTTTAAAGGTAAGGGAAATAGGTGGAGCAAGAGACTCCCTCAGTTTAACAGCAAGCTTATGAGTCTGCTCAAAAGCAAAAGAGAAGTGTACCAGAGATGGAACAGCAAACGAACACCTGTTGAGAACTACGAGAGCATTCCCAGGGTGTGCAGAGATGCAGTTAGAAAAGCAAGAGCTCAACTCGAATTGAAAATGGCCAGAGATGTCAAAAAGTACACCAAAGGGTTCTTCAGGTACCTAAACAACAAGCAGAAACAGAAGGAAAACATCGGCCTGCTGTTAAACAGGAGAGGTGAATTAGTCACCAACAAGGCTGAAAAGGCAGAGGTTCTCAACAACTTCTTCACCTCTGTCTTTATCAGCACCATTGGGGCCTCAGGCCTTGAGAACAGCAATCCAGGTTGATGCAAACACAGACCTACTGCCAGTGAAGAAAGAGTGGGTACGTGAACTGTTACAGGAGCTTGAGCCATACAAATGGATGGACCCTGATGTTATCCACCCAAGGGTGTTAAGAGAGCTGGCTGATGCCATTGTGAGGCTGCTTTCCACAATCTTTGAGAAGTCACGGAGATCAGGAAATGTTCCAGAAGACTGGAAGAAAGCTAGCGTCAACCCCATCTACACGAAGGGCTTAAAGGAGGACCCAGGAAATTATAGGCCCATCAATTTTACTTCAGTCCCTGGGAAAGTTATGGAATGAATCCTCCTGAGCGCTATCACAAGTCAAATGAAGCATGTGACTGGGAAAAGCCAGGGCAAATAATTTTTGAGAAACCTGATTGCTTTCTACAACAAACTAATCTACTCGGTTGATGTTGGGTGAGTGGTGGACATTGTCTACCTGGATTTCTCCAAGGCTTTTGACACGGTTCCCCACAGCCTCCTCCTACAGAAACTGATGCCTATAGACAAGTGGTCTGTGTTGTGGGTGGAGAACTGGCTAATAGGCCATGCTCAGAGGGTGGTGGTAAATAGCTCCCTTTCAGACTGGCAACCTGTCAGAAGTGGGGTCCCCCAGGGATTGATACTGGGCCCAATGTTGTTTTGTATCTTCATAAATTATCTGGATCATGGAATCCAGTGTACCCTGATGAAGTTTGCTGATGACATGAAACTGAGTGAGGAAGTGGACACTTTGAAAGGGAGAGCTACCCTGCAGGAAAACCTGGATAGGATTGAAGAGTGGGCTAGCAAGAACCTTATGAAGTTCAACAAGGACAAGTGTAAAGTCTTGCACCTGGGAAAACATAATCCAGGAGTGCAGCACAGGCTGGGATCTACCCAGTTGGGGAGCAGCTCTGTGGAAAGGGACATGGGGTCCTGGTAGACAACAAACTCAATATGAGTGAACAGGGTGCTGCAACAGGATGCTGGGTGGCATCAACAAGAGCATCACCAGCAGAGACAAAGAAGTCATTATCCCACTCTACTCAGTGCTTGTCAAACCACAGGTGGAATACTGTGTTCAGTTTTGGTCCCCGCTATGAAAAAAGATGTGGACAGGCTGGAGAGGGTCCAGAAAAGGGCCACAAAGGATCAAAGGACTGAAAAGCCTGACATATGTGGAATGGCTGAAAGAACCAGGTTTGTTCAGCCTTGAGAAAAGAAGGCTTGGTGGGGAGATCATCATGTTCCAGTATTTAAAGGGTGGCTATAAAGAGGAGTCACATGGAAAAGATGAGGGATAATAGGAACAAGTTACTGCAGGGGAGATTCTGATTGGACACAAGATCAAAGTTTTTCACAATGAGAACAATCAGCTTTTGGAATAATCTCCCCATGGAAGCGGTAGATTCCCCAATATTGGACAATTACAAGATTCAGCTGGACAGCATGCTAGGCCATTTTGTATAGACCGTGCTTTTGCCAAAAAAGGTTGGACCAGATGATCCTTCAGGTCCCTTTCAACTTTGTATTTTATGATTCTATGAAATATAGTTCCCTTCTAAACATGTATGAAAGGCAGAGAATTCAAGCAATTTAGCTCCTCAAACATAGATCTTAAGCAATTAATTTAGAAGAAAATGTTTACACAGACACTTAAGGATCAGCTAGGTCAACATTCAGGCATGAAAGAGAATAAAAGTACTTATCAGGAATAAATTTCTTCAGCATACAGCAATGGCATGTGCACATGTACATACAGCATCTGCCTAAAGTCAGCACTAAAATCAAGTCATCACAACTGATTGTGCTAGAGTGCTACAACAAGCTGGTGCCTCATCTTCTGCAAGGACCTGCCCTCAGCTGAAAAGCATTGCAACGGGGTTAAGAGCACTCAAGCTAAACATTTCGCTAAAATCCATCATCCATGAAGATGAGGGCTAATAGCTCTGATGGACATTATACTATACACATTTGCAAAGAGGTAGAAAAACCAGATTCCTAATTTTGTTTCAAGATAGCCTATAGAGATTTGCAGTACAGCTAGATGATCCTGCAGCACAGGACCAAATACCTATAAAAAAACCCAATGAAAGTCAATAAACTAACTTTCTCAAGTTAGACTCTTAGCTTATAACCTCTGTCACCTGTTCAGGACAGTGACACAACCCATCAGAACAAAGATGCCATTTTCTCATTACAGCTAAGCTTGTAGCAGAGGGGCCTCTGTTATACCATCTTGAGCAACAAGAATAGCAGGAATGTCAAAGGAATCTTACTGAAGCAAGAAAACATTGTTTGCCTGCTTCACTCATCAATTTGCATCTACATTCAGATGCAAGATTACGTACACCAGGTTGTATACTTATTTCAAGAAATGCTAGTTGCTCTGATTTCCCTAGGGAAATCTAATGATGGAAAGTTTATCTTCTTTCATGTTGTAGCTTGAACAAATAAGAATCGCTGTAAATATCCATTCTTTGTTGACAGAGATCTTAGAATGACAGCTGCACAACTCACCCCACCTGCATATTTTTGCAGAACACATACAATGGTTGAGGTTTCCTCTTACATTTTTTTTTCATGCACTATTATAGATTTTCCTCTGAATGTGGAGAAATAGGAATGGGCCTGTTTCTTAAGAGATTAGTTAGGCATTGTCCTGGCTATACATTGCCACTGAGTAAAGAATACCTGCCAGCTTCTAAGTTGGTGGACACCAGGTAAATCCTTTCAGGTCAGTAAAACAGTGAAGCTTTGGGCTATCTATACACTCTAATCAGAGAGTTAATGTGGATCATTCCTGACTGTTGCACGCAGCTATGCAAAAATCTCATTCACAAATTAAACCTCAGTTCTGCTTTTCACCTCCTTTCTCCATCTGTCCTCTGCTACTTAAAACACTTTGGCTGTCCTCTTTTCTTTCAAAAGTCATTGGCAAATCCCAGAGGTAAGCCATTATTATCATTTACACCTAACATCACAGCAGCCTAATACCAAAGAGCTTACAGGTTTGCTCTGCCAACCCAATACAAATGTCATATGCAGAGAACACAAAGATACAGGATCAGAGTCTCATCTGCTGTGCAACCTAGTGTATGAAATATAAATAGATTGAAACGTCTCTTTGATACTGCTCATTTCTCATTGAGAAGTATCATTAAGCAGACTCCTTAGGAAATCTCATCCCTTATCACATCATCGAAAAGCAGCACTATTCATAAGGCAAGACCACACACAAACATACTGCTGTGTCCAACACCACATAAAACTCTGTTCCTTGAACACAGGTAGGTTGAACTAGTAGTTCCTCCTGCCCTCCTCACTCCCAGTCCATTTTAAGATCCCAATGGTGCCTTATGCCTCCTGTAGTATTTCCAATATCTTCCTCCAAACCATCCATCCTAATAACAGCAGCACATCCTCCCAACTACATCTTTCCCTAACTTGTAGCTGCCACATCCTTTCCTCCTTCTTCTGCTTTTAGGAAGCAGAACAAGAGGTGCTCCTGTTGCATGGAAAATTTGTCTTTCCAGTCCTTGCAGGTCTAAAGACTACCACCAATGTAGACTCAGCACCCTGTGGACTCCTCCTGCATTGGCACTGGAGCTGTAATCCAGTAATTACATCTGGCTGGCCAGACACTTCCTCTACGAAGTGGGAATTTATAAGACTGTTGAAATTGTTGAAGACTTTTAGCCTCAGATTCTGACTTCAGCCTTCCCAATGTAAATTTTCACTCACAAAATTGCCTTAATTTCAATTTATGTTGTTCATTTTCATTTCACACCACCTATCTGCCACATTAACAGCCCTTAGTAGCCTAGACTGATTAGTCCTGACTTTTACTAGTTAAAAAAAATCAGCAAAACCAACTGTATAAGGCAGAGGTCTGGAAAGAGTCCTCTATTGAGGCCTGAAACCTCACAGACACTTAAAAATTTTTACAGGACAGATTTTTCTTGAGGTCTGTGTTCCTTGACTCTTTCTGTAGTTCCCAGGGGAGTAAAATGAATATGTGAAGCCCAGTGAGGAACAGTCTTTTACAGAAGAATCACCAGCTCACCAAACTAAACCCCAGCTTCACTTCACTCTGAGGTTTGCCGAACCTCAGAGGACTTGAGCAGCAAGATCACCTCACTTCCTGATCTTCAGCTGAATGAGACCCAAAATACACACAAACACCAACTACAGCAGGTACTCACTACTTGCAAAGTCCAGCTTTAAGTGGCATCAAATTACATTTTGATAAAATATATTAGGAATGTTGCTCAAGCCTCTGTTAAGTCATGCACAGCTGGCACATTATTAATCTTTGATTTCACAACAGTCTCCTTGTACTGCCACCTTTGCTTCCTGACATCCCAGCCCTTTGAGAATTAATGATCGGCAAAACCAGAATTGGCAAATCTGAAGGACTTCATTTCCCATTTTAACCATAATCAACCTCTTTTCAATGTTTCCTGCCTACATCGATCTTTCGGCCCAGGATTTCAGATCATCAGTCCTGCCAGGGTAGACATTTGGAGTATACAGCTACCGAAGCTGAGTAAAAAGTAATTCAAGGGTACACTGCAAAAGATGTCATCACACATCTCTCCCTCTTCTCTCAAGAGTTCAAGGAAACCCATACCACTGCTAACTCTTCCCTTCTTGCAGGTCTCATCATCCAAGGAAAGGTTAAAAGCATGGTCAGGAATGATCTAGCAGACCCTTAGACCTATCAAAGACTGATTTAAGCATGACTCACATCTCATCCATGGCAAGTGGGCAAGTTTTGTTGAAATACAGGACATTGTATCATGCACTGGAATACCACCAGCACCTTAAGAGAGGAAACACTGCAATGCCACAGCAGCTTAATACTCACACTCAGCAGGAGGCACTTGTTTTCTTTGATGGCGCCTATGCAGCCCACGAAGCCAATGATCATGATGAATGTCCCTGTGACGATCAGTATGTTGGCAGCTGACAGGGACGGGAAAGTAGGGGAGAGGGTGGCAAAGTTCCCTTGGGTAACAGCCAGCCAGATGCCTACTCCGAGGATTCCACAGCCTCCCAACTGGGAAAATAAAGAGAAACAGAAACTCAGTTATCATACCCAAGCAACCCCAGATATTAATCCATAACAATATGGCAGCAGTAGAATGGCTCTGCTGGGGTAAACCCAGCAGTGACATCAAATAAAGTATCACAGGGAGAGGTCATTTCTTAAGTAGGGAAAACAGGCAAGGGAGAAACAAAAAAAAATTATAGAGGAGGAACTCAATAGTAACATGTAACACTCAAGAAAAAGACCCAGATTTCCTAAATCCAAGACACAACTTCAGACAAGTCCCTTCCTCTCTAGTGAAAAAACTGACACTGAGTAAAACAGAAATTCCCAGAGATTCAGATATCAAAGAGACTGAAAAATCCATATCCTATTTAGGTACTTCAGACAGCTGCCCAGAATTGATGAAGCACTTTTGATCCCCTGTTCTTCCCATCCCAATACACTGTCTCCCATTCCTGGCACATGCCATAAATAAATCTTGCCAGAGCATCCCCTGGTAGCACATCTTACACCTCTTCTTATTTAGTTCCTGTCCATGGTCTAGCCTCCCTTGGAAGCAAGAGAACATTTTGAGTGTAAAGGGGCTGGAGAAGAAGAGAGAATCCTCCTGTAACATTAAAAAAATCAAACAGATGTTTATTCCTAATGCGGCCATTGGTTTGGAAATTCAATCCTCAGTAGAGGTCTTGTCTGGTTTAGGAAAATTTTGAGAGGGGAGCAGTAGTACAGGCTCCCCAGGCACGTGAGCAAGTAGAAGGGAGGATGCCAGTGCAGGTAGCAGCCACCACAAAACCATAAAATTTACAGTTATTATATACACAAGGAACTTCTAAAAAATGCAAACATTTATAAGCATGCTCCTTATAACTGTGAGAAAGCCTACAGAATTGTAACAACCTGAGTAAAGCCGAGCAATTAAATAGAATTAAACCAAAGGGGATTTTGCATTATTATAAAGTCACACAGCAGAGTATCACTTGGGTTTCTTTCTTTCCTGCTCTCCTCTTTTATTGAGTTTTATAATTTTTATTGAGTTTTATAATTGCACTTTATTATCCAAATCAATTAAAGGCTAGGAATGATATTGTGTTTATAGAGTAGTAAGCCAGACATAGGAGCATATCAATTAAATGTCTGCATAAAGTGGATGAACATAAGACAGCTCCTGAATCAGGGAAGGAAAAAGACAGCTAATCCTGGGGCAGAGCTAAGCCTCAGAAATGAAACACAGAAGAGAAACACAAAAGCCAAAGCAATTTCTTAGTACTAATTGCTAAGGTTGCCTCTGCATGCCACCAAATTCCCTCTCAACAAGGCACAATAAAGGAGGCTGTGTCTCAAGGCAGGACTCCTCACCCCAGCTGCAAAGCCGTCTATTTTGTACAGAACTAAGGAGCCAAACTATACCTCATTGTAACCTACCTCAGCTGCATCAACCTGTGTCTCCCCACTGAGAGCAGGCAGATTTTGGGACACAGGGACTCAATTTAATTCAGCAACCTTTTCACATATAGGCAGCCCGTATCACCATATTCACCCTTTCAAAAAATACCTTCTACAAGCACCACGGAGGGACATTCCACGCCCTGACCATATACACTAGAAATACCTCCCCTCTATGCCCACTTATGGACCATGTTCTTTAACACAGTCTAAAATGACTGAAGAATATAACCATGGGAGAGATGAGGGAAGAATACTTAAAGAAGGTAACCCACAGAAAATCATTTAGGGTAACTGAAGGGATATAAACAAAAGCTACCAACATGGCCCAAGGGAAAAAAAACAGGGGGAAAAAGAAAAAAAGAAATAAATTTCCTATAAAAGGAATAAAAGTCCTAAGGTCTACTGGGCTATAGAATAGCATCAGAGGAGAGGTGGCAGACACCCAAGTTAAAACTGAACTGGTCAGAATAATGAAATATGGTCAGGAATAGCAGTAACTGGTCAAGGAGTGGGATGGAAAGCATAGCTATGCTTCCGACTTTGCAGCCTGGTGGGCATTCTGCCTCAAAACCAGCCTCAGAGCTGCAGGTACAGTGAGGCTGCACAAATGGCCCAATTAAGCCTAACTAAGGCAGATGGCCAGGAGCAGCAGAAGCATCACCTTGCAATACATTCTGCTACTATCTTCAGTTCTTTGTTCTGGAGCAATTCAACGGCACCAATAAGAGGCAGCTTATTTCATTACCTTTCCTGCTCTCCATGCTGCTACACTGCTCTGAGTGATATTTACACCTACAACTATTATGGGAGGTGGGTCTAGCTGAGGCTGCTGTTGTGTTAAGTAAAGGCAAGACCTGCTTGCCTGCTCCACCATCGCCCATTAAATTCTTTATGATGTACAATGCATAATGCTTGAGACATCACTGCCCTTTGGACATTTGATCCCAGCATTTTCTCCCTCCAAAGTCACTCTTGTCTGTACAAACTGGGAACTCGCCAGTGGCACAAAACATCACAAAACTAGGAGACGGTTTGTTCAAAACACTGAAACTATGGATGTATCCATTTAGATCAGGGCTCAATATTTCAGGTAAGCTGGTCAGCAGGAGTATATCTGTCTATATTGCCCCATTCCGGGATATTCTAATAGACACCAAGCTCTCCAGCAGCTCATTATCTTCCCATTTTTGAAAAGATAATGCACAGCCCTTCCTTATGTGGATTAACCAAACCCTGAAATGCACAAAGGGATCCTTTGAGTATTAAATCATCCGGCTCAAACTAAATTTCATGAAATGCATCTTAGGAAATGTCAGCACACACTACTGAGGGCTGCTCCACCACAGTTCAGCCCTGTTCCTTTTCCCACACCACAACATCCCCTCACGGTCCTTGAATAAAGTCACTAAGCTGTCACACCAGGCCTTGGGAAACAGGCTGCCCTTAACTGTAGTCTAAACTGCTCTTTAAAGCCCCCTTTCCGCCAAGGAGTGAAGCACACCTGTAAGTCTCGCTCCAATGACCATAATAACACTCAAGCACCTGGTTAAGGAAATGCTTACAGGAAACAAGACCCACCAAGACAGCCACAGGAGCCTTTCCAACAACAGCAGAATATTTTCTGTTCCCAAACATTCAAAAAGCTCTCTTCCCACCTCACTCTTAACTGAACAACAGTGTAATTTCCCAGTCTAAGATCAGAAGGATCATGTTTATTTATTCTGGATCTGAGTGAAGAGAAAACTGTTGTAGTTGGTCCTATGCTGCCTGTTTTGATTTCTTTGTCTTGGTATCCAAGGAGCTGCCAAGTTACAGATAATTTTAGTTAGTTATGTATGATGTTCCCTTTCCTCCACTTTTTCTCCCCCTGACCCATACGCAACCCTCAGTCCCTGTTTATGCTAAACAGTCAAAAGAAGAGTGATGAGATGATAATTCCTGACTGCTTTCAGGGCTTGCCAAGATGTGAAATTAAACAAAACCAAAACCATTAACAGGGCTACTCTTGACAATTTGGGGCTTCCAAGCAGATAGTGTAGCTGGCATGGTTAAAAGAGAAAACGTTAAAACCAAAAGGTTAGCGAGAAGTCTACAGCTTGAACCTGATCTATTGGCAGCCAAATATGAGTCTGTATTGACTCCATATGGTGAGTGCAGGGTTGACATCTTTAAAAAAACAAACTCAAGTCCCCCTCAAAGATGTCAGGCTACTGACAATGGCATTTTTTAAATTCCACTGTGAAATGTTTAACGCATTATTTGCTAAATTTTTCATGATAATCCACTCTTTTGCAAGCAAGGTAGATCATGGCAAAATCTGAAACAAAATGCAGCTTCCTCTCTAACATTTTTTTTTTTTTTAGTAAATTTTGCATTTTTTTGTAAAATCTTTAATTCTAAGCCAAAACAGTGGGACGTCAGAAGGGCACCATAGCCCTAGGACTTAGGAACTTTGAGTTAAGTGTTCCAGGACAGATCTCAGTGTAAATCTGGAACAGGCTGTTTAGTATATCTGTGCCTCAGTTGCAGAATCATGAATACAAAGACACGAGTAGTGAGTTCTTTGCAAGTCCTGGACTTTGCAATTGGCTGTGGAAGGAACAGTTTATTCTGCTCAAGATAAATTGCTCATAGACACTTATACAGCCAAATCAAGCAGTAAAGCGGGTGGCTTACTCTAAAAGCATAGATTCAGTCTGTCTCTCCTTCCCCAAGAGATACACAGACACGTGTGCACTCCCTCTCTTGGCAGAAAAGCTGCCTACAGAATTAGATCCTCCAAATTGTTCTAATGGGCTAGAAAATAAATTATTCAGACTTCAGTGCATACATTTAGAATTGATCTTACAGTATGGTAAACAATGTAATCCCAAACAGCCCCAGATATATGCATGTTGTTGGAGAAAATAATTCTGAAGTTACAGCTACGCACTTAAAATACTGCAGGAGAAATAGCTTCATTGTTCATGATAATGGTGTTGATGTCTTTAAATGGGTTTTTTATTGGTTTTATTACACAGAAAATGCACCTAATTGAGGTTTCTTATATTGTATTTGACTAGGATCTACCCATCATACTGTCTCTTTTAGATATATAAAAAAAATAATCCTCAAGTATTAAAAAATACACTGATAACAGAATGCAAGTACAACCAGTTGTTCTGTAGTTAAACTAACTCACATGGAGGGTTTTTCCTCTCCCAGTCTCCACATATTTAAACTAGAAGGGCTTTCTCAATCCCACTTGCTATCCAGTCCCTCCAGTGTGAATATGCTTCCCACTCTGACTATGGAGTAAGAGTATACAATGGAAAAATCAACATCAAAGTATTAATAGTAGTGATGTGAACACTATCCAGCAAATGTTCTTGTAATGTAAGGGATACTTTAAATTACTGTTCCTTTCAGCTAGACACATAGAGAAGGCAGAAATGGAATACATATATACACTGACAGGATCAAATGAATCAAGACTCTTGCATGGAAAAAGCAGAAGTGTGTGTGCTAATGCAGGGACTGCGGCTTTCTATACAAGCACATGCAAACAACCTGTCAGTGTAGCTGCTGCCTGTCTTGGAGGAAGGAGTGGAAATCACCGTGCAGGAAAACACCTTCAATCTGGCAGTCCATGGCCATTAGACTATTGACATAGACATCCACCTGCACCACACCATCACTACCGACTGCCAGCATGCAGGACAACTGAACTTGCAGACGGCGACCCCATCACGAGGATGACCACTTTAGCAGAGCTCATGTGACACATACTGGTAGTATCACTTGAGTGTAGCACAAGCTGCATTTCTTTTGCTAGTCAGAGGTCTGAAATTCAACAAATATGGGATGGTATACGGAAATTTAACAAATAAAGGATGTTATAAAACTTAATCCCTTTCTACCTCTGACTTCAGAAAGTTAAACAGAGTAGTAAACGGGGAACAGAAGCACTTTTCTACCTTTATTGTACTGAGGCTGTAGAGCTCTGCAGTGCAGACCTAAAGGACACGCACAAACCTCATCCAAAATGGCCATGATCTGAGCTGTGTCCTTTTAGCAACAATTTCAAATGAACTAGGAAAAAATACTTGAAAAAAGATCAGTTAGAAGGGAACACATTCCTGGGAGTGAAGAAACTGGAACAGTAGCAGTCCATAAATGCCAATGTGGGATGGAAAAGGTGAATAGAGGATCGTTATTCATTTTTCTTCAGATAAAAAAGCTAGAAGTTATTTAGTCTGAAGGTTGAAAACCAATCAAAGCAAGTATGTTTTTACAAAACATTTAATTAAATTCTGGAATTCATTGCCACAGAGTTTTGTGGACGTCAAAATATAAGCAGGTTCAAAAAGGGATTACACAACTCAAATGAGGGCAAGGTATCCTAGCATTTATTAAAAATGATATTTCGCATGCAGCCCTTGCAGGGAAAGACCTAAACCATCAATTGCAGCAGCTGGTTAAAACGTCTTTTGTTACTTTCTCCTTTTTTCATATATTCTTTCTAAGCATCCTTGAGTAACCATGATTAAAAATAGGGTACTCCGCTAGATGAAACTTTCTCATCATTATGGACATTTGTATGTTTTCCTTAATTCACCCTCTTCCCCTCCCTAGTTTTAATGTTCACTTACAGTTAGGCTTGATTACTTTTTTTTTTTTGCTTACTTGCTTTCCTTGGAATCAGCCTGTTTTTAGAGACAGGGTCATAGATGCAGACAACAACCAAAGAGTTAAGTCCCTGTGTCTCCTTACATACATGTCATACTCTTGGTTTTGATTCAATAAAAGCATATCTTATTTCAATCCAAAATTTGGAAATCTGTTGTGTAATTAGTAACTAATTCAAAATCTCTTCCTCCCCCTTGGATCCATTGGACCTCTAAGAGCTGCATTTCTGTTCCAATGGGCTTAGGGATCATATCCAGACTCCTCTATAAACCTTAGCAAACCTTGAGTAAGACCAGCTAACCTCTACACATGCAGTCCACTAGATTTTTTTGTGGTTTGATATAGAGTAGTTGCAGGGAAATCCTAGAATTTATGTCCACATGTAACACAGTGTTGTGCTGTTGCAATCAATAACTAAATTAGAAACAACAAAGTGCTTATGCTATTGTAGATTTAAAAAAAAAAAAAAAAGAAGGACAAAATTATGTAGCTGCATTTCTGAAGCAGAGTAAAGATACCTCTGCTTCAGCTCTTTGCAGACACGCACTTGCTTCTCCTCTGTGGTGCTGCCTTCTGGTCTTGCAGTCATGGCCCAGGTTTTCAGTAGTGCTTATGGAATTTGGGCAGCTGCCAGCAAATTCTCAGCTGTTGTCACTCCAGAGCATTTGAGCTGTCTCATAATTTGCACCAAAAAAATCAATGAGAACTGGGCTTATGTATCCTCTAGATCAAAGAAGGCTCAGGGGAGACCTTATCGCTCTCTACAACTACCTGAAAGGAGGTTGTAGTGAGGTGGGTATCAGTCTCTTCTCCCAAGTAACATGTGATAGAATAAGAGGAAACAGCCTTTACCAAAAGGGTTGCCAAGCACTGGAACAGGCTTCCCAGTCAGCATCCCTAGAGGTATTTAAAAGACATGCAGAAGTGGTGATTAGGGAGACGGTTTAGTGGTGGACTTGGCAGTTTTAGGCTAACGGTTGGACTCAATGATCTTAAAGGTCCTTTCCAACCTAAGCAATTCTATGATTCTATTGTAAAAAGTCTCCTTGATTTCCCACTATAGGCACTAAGTAGTTTTTTAAAGCTTGGCAGAATGCAAGCAAGTCTTTTCCACCTCATACTCCAGCCACACATCTTTAGCTTGATTGTCAGGCTGGCTGAGTCAGCACAGTCCCCTGAAGAAGTCTTTTCAGAGAAGCATAAGGGCAGAAAAGTCTCCATTTCATCGAGTCTTGGGATAGGCCCCAAAAGCCTGTTGAGACTTGGGATTTAATTACTAGGGCACATCATGAGGTTTGTACAGAAGGGGAAAAAGAAAAAAAAAGGAAAAAAAAGGAAAAAAAAAAAAGAAGAAACAACGCCCAAGCTTGCAGTCTCCAAAGCCCGTCTGTAAACAGGAAAACTCAGGAAATCCTTTCCTCATCTAATTCAGATGGGCTCTCAGTTGCTTCTCAGACAGATGCTTCTGATCTCCTAATGAGTGCAAGCTCCACCCAGTAGATAGACATTATCCTACATAAATTACACATCACAAAGAGATGCTGCTCTACTCCCAGCCTCAACACTTTATTTTAGAACAACATTTACTCACTGTGGTATCTTCTCTGAAGCCAAAATTTTATTTTGCTCTGGTGTCATTTAATTCCACTTTTGAATTCTCTCACTAATGCCTCTGTGACTTACAGGAAGATGCTTTGAAAGAGTGCAACTGAGTAAAGCACAAAGCAACTCAAATGCCATTTCTCTTCAGCTCTGCAGATAAGCAGTTAAAAATTTAAAGCGCTATGAAACTTGTTGTTTGGCCTTGCCATCCCATATTCTTTTCATTTTGCTTAAAAATGAGTTTCAAATACAGCAATCTCATCTTGCAATATGGGCGTTATGTACAGGAGCAGCAGCCAAACTCCTCCATGAGTTGCAACCAGCATGACTGATCAGTCAGTACTCTGATCAGCAACAGCTAAGGATCTGGCCGGAATGTCATACTAGACTTTTTCTTATGAATTGATTAGCATGCTTGTCTGCCTCTCCTTTACAAGCCACTGTCTTGTCAGTGGAGCAACGCAGTGCACAGTGCTCAGCATTATTTCAAAGTACATGTGACACATCATCTTCCATGGGCCTGAACCCAATATCCTGCATGACAGGCAAGCAACTGTTTCACACACATGGGTAGCTGAGGGCTACAATCCTGACCTGTGTCCTGCCTGCCAGCATGACAACCTGGGACGTGTACCCTTGCTGCCCTCCACTGTGCTGTAGTCTTGTCACAGGTTTGAAGAAACATGAATCAGCTGCTCACGTTATTGCTTTCCTTCCTTTCAGACACTTCTGTCCTATAAATAGGCTTTGGTTTTGGATATTCCACCCAGTGTGTAAGCCTGACAAACACCAAGAGTGTTTTTATCGAGACTATAAAGTCTACAAACAGGACTTTGGAGCTCTATGTGGGCAAAGAAACATCACAAGAAGGGCATTAATTTTCATAGTGTCAATAATGAAAACATAAAATCCTGCTTTTTCAGTTACCCTGGTCAGGATTGAGCCTCAAGAGCTTAAGTCTTAAGAAATTTATTATTCTTCCCCAATTGAGTTCCACCACTGAATTGCAGTCCCATACAACTAAAGTAAATTTGGGGACAACTGAAGATGTCAGACAGAATACCATGCTGAGACCCTGCTAATGGAAAAGTGAATAAAAATTCATTCAGTTAATCCCTGCTGTTTTATAGGCAGCATTCTCCTACACACTTGCTCCTCTAAATCATAGTTATCTATCAACTACAGTTACTAAAGAACAGAACTACAACACTTATGAGTTAATACATCCAATCTAAACGTGATGTTTTCCTTTCACAGGCTCAAAATTCATTGAAAGACTTAAACGTGTGCTGAAGTGCACTCTTACCCAGCAAAGCATTTAAAACTTAACTGCCACTGACTTTAATTAGTCACTTCTGTAGTGCACTTAATTGTCCCATACTGCAAAGTCATATCACTGAGGACGCAAAAACTGGCAGAAATAGAACAGGTGAAGATGACCTATTAAGGCAGCAATGCTGATAAAAGATTAAACATGATCATAGAATATTAAAAAATGGTGATTGTCACTGTCACAAGCATCTGATTTGGAAATGTGCTTAAACTGTAGTTCAAATTAAGGATTACAAGTACTTAGTTAATAACAACTCACTGAAACGCAGAGCATGAGTTAGAAGAGGAAAAGGGATGAACACACAAAACCTGAAAGAGTATGTATCTTTTCACATTCTAGTTTTAGTAGTTGCCATATTGGAAGCGTTAAAGCTTTTTCATCTGCTCCTCAAATGTCACAGGATGACTGCAATGTAATCAATATAGTTGTAAACAGGAATACATGTGCGAGATCTGGAATCAGAATCCATCAAATTAATTTAAATCCTTTAAAAAAGAAGCAGAAATGGAAGAAAACTGAGTGTGCTCTGGAGACCCCATTCTATATCATCTTTAAAATAATACACAACTTTTTAAATGACTTCATAGCATAAACTGACAGAAGACCAGATCTGGAGCTCTAGATGAAATTTTGGTCATCTGTTGTCACATACATAACACTAAATACTGAAAACAATAGAAACAACTGAAAGGGTAAAGTTTGGTCTTCTATGCAACACAAAACCTGTGATTTCTGTAAAGGAAATTGTTCACAGAGAGTTTTACCTAAACCATTTGGTCAGATGCTGAGAGAAACTCAGGATAATGAGCATTAAATAACTCCAGAGGCCACAGCTCAGTTCCCTGGTCTACCACAGATTTCTTGCACTGGATAAAATCCAGGTTATTTGGTGTCTTTAGTGCTTTTCTCTCCCTTAGAGGCATTGGATGGGTTTAGAGTAAGAGGTAGTGACATAATAGGATGATAGGAGTCATATAAAAAACAACGATAAAGAAGTTTCTTAAGGAGTACAAAGATGATAGAGATGGTCTTTCTATTTCACATTACTCAAGAAGTTTTTAAAACATGCACTAACAGACACAGTCTGCAGAAAAATAAAATGAAAAACATTTTTATGTTGTATGTTTAATCAATTCATAGAGGTATGTAGATAGCACAAGGCTGGTTGCCATAGAAACGTCCATAGTGAATATAGACATTATAGCTGAAACGGAAAATTAGTTGTGTATCTAAAAAAGAAAATTGCTGATACAGTGAAAAAAAATGACAACAGCTAAAGCTGATATCCTCCCTCACAAAAGCTTTCAAAAAATATGAGTCTTGACTATATAAACCAACATTTGATTCAATAGTCTGAATAAAGAATCTCTCGCAATGCACCCTGGCAGAAATTGAGCTTAGTTCTGGAAGCTGAGTCAGATCACAAGAAGAGTCTCTGGGTTCAGTCCTGGAATGGTGGGCAGGTGGCTTTTACCAATGTTTGGCTCTTGACATCTCAAAGCTGATTTTAAGAGTGCCCTTCCCCTGGTCCCAAATGGTGCTGATGTATTCCACTGTGATTACTGTTTATTTTCCTGATGGAGACCTTTTCAAAGAGAAATTGGTTTTCTTTGCAAACATACAGTCTACACGATAGAACAGGTCTTCTCCAATTCCTCTAGTAGCAACACAGCTATGCCACATTTTCCCCTCACCTCTCTGAAGTTCACTCAGCAGCCAGCAACAGTGCCACCATCAAAGACTGCTCCTAAACTCACCAGCTGACAGCAGAGGGCTGGAGGTGAAGGTCACTGGGAACACTAGCAATATAGCACTCCCTTCCCTCAATCCCACCATAGATACTGTGCCTGCAACCTGGTCTCTCTGACCAGGTACTGGCAACACCCGGAGTCCTTTACAGGCAGAGAAATTTTCTGTATTGCAGAAAGTCCCTTCTCACAATTCCCCAAGCCCCACCCCCCCATTCCCCCCCTCCAAAAAAAAAGGCAGAGGACTCTTGGTCTGATTCCTGGCACACCCAACTCTCTCCTCGAGGGGCTCAAGGCCTGCTCAAGAATTGAGCCCATCCCCAGAAGGGACAGGAAGGTTTTGGGAAGCAGTAGGACTTTTACACAGTATCTCAGCTCCTAGAAGGCTGTGGGACATATTCCAGCACAACCCTCCCATCAGAATGAGTCATAGACATCAAAACCTTCTAATTGCTATTTATTAGGAGGCTTCTTCACATTCATGCTAGCAGTAAAGTTAAAGACACATTCCAGTCCATACAATAACAACAGTACAGCATCAATCAATGGAAATAACATAAGGTGTGAGGTTGGGAATAAAACAAACTAGAAAACAACTAGAGGACAACGTGTGTGTGGGGGCTAAGGCCTCATGAATAAAAGAAAATTCCGCAATGAAAGACTGGTTCAGATCACTCCAACACAATTTCCCACCCTCTCCTTTTATCTTTATTTTCCCTCCCCACTGCCAGCCTCTCTGCCACATTCCACAGTGAAAACCTATTACTCTCTAGTATGCAACTTAACCCCTTGACTGACATAAGAGCTCACATGTAAAATGAACGCTCACCATCTTAATATTTTTTCTTGTATTAAAACAAACCAAGATACACCAAAACCAACTGGGGTATTCAAGATGCAAATGCAAACATAGCTCCATGGAGGACAGCTAAGTATACCAGCAATAGCAACACTAATGACGAAATGTGAAATAACATTAAGGTGTAGTGAGACCTTCCTTTTCTGAGGTTCAGCTTTCCACGGAGATGGGGAGAATGACCAAACTTGTACACCACATCTGGCTTTTAATGAGAAGTCTTTTTTTAACAATCCCATCAATAAGCAGCTCACATGGTTGTAGGAAGGGTTTCTTCCACATTTAGTATCGATCCCCTGATCAATAACAGACTTGTAAGCAATAATCACATCCTAATAACAAGCAGCCTCACATCACAAAGCTCATCTTCTTTCACTGAATACCATCAGAAAGCTGAGCAAAATGCATTCTGAATCTTTTATGGATTCTTTTTAATGGATTGCTAATAATATTTGTACAAGCAAACAAAGTATTAACTGCCATCGCAATTGCCTAACAATACCATGTATGCAATCCCTCGTAACAAAATCAGTGTTATGACTGGAATAGCATCTCTCACTTCAACAGTTCAAATGCCTTGTCAAATCTATTCTAATTGGGTGGGAGTACAAGAGAAAGCAAAGATTATTCCCTTGTTTTATGTTGGCAACTTTTAATGATTGTTTATTTATATTAGGCTTTGCCATACAATAGCACATCTGAGGCTTTTCTGTGCTCTTACTAGTTCTATTTATATATAATTGCCTGTATCCCAAGCCGCTTCCAAGCACAGGCAGTATGCCACCAGTAATGAATGCCACCTCAAATAATCTTTTTTATCTGTGGTAGTTATGCCCAAAGGAAGTGTTAGAGTCCTTTCTTATCACCAACCAAATACCTGCTATGGAAGCATTTCAGATGCTTTGGAGTAAACACATTTAGTTAAACAGTTCTGTGATCAGCAGCTTCATTACAACATACAGATAGGAGAGGCCACAGAATCCCTTGCTTTCACATTTTATTTTGCTTTTTCTGTTTCAGGGATCTGCAGAAATGAGTGCAAAGACTATGAAGTAAAAATGAGTATAAACATTCCCACTAGGACTGTCCAAACAATAAGCTTACAGTAAGGGCTACCTACAATTACATTAGTTATATAAGTTCCATTGAAACTTCTGAACTGCAGAAGATTTCTGGACTAAACACCACCTTTTTTTTGTGAAATGCTACAGGATATAACACAGAAAGACTGCAGCTATTTCTTCTAACTTCAGGTCTCTATGAGCAGCTTTTAGACATCTAGAGTGGGATTCAGGTCACCTAACTTTCGATGTCAATGCTATTAGTGGTATCTAGAAATCAATGTAGCTCACCATAGTCTAAGCCTGCCTTTGGTCAGCTGAATAGCTCCCTAGACACCATTAATGGCATTGACCAGAATTTCCCTGACCACAACAGCAGCCCAGACACCTAGAGTTAGGGCAACCCAGATCCCAGCTCAAATTCATCTGTCCCAACTCTCCTTCCTTTGACATTAGAAACAAACAGGCATCCCCAAAGGTCACTCCAGCCTATCCTAGAATATGCATCCAAGACAAATCACCCTTTGGGAAACCTACTCTATGCAGTGATTTTAGGGTATCCAGAGCAAACACTATAGATTTAAACATAAAACCCTTCCCTCGCCCTGTTAGCTAAAAGACAGAAAAGATGATTCTCTCTCCAAATGTCAGGTCACAAAACTTCACAATCCTTCCTGAGGTAATTTGGAAATTAACTCAATTACCCTTATTAATTAAGATTACATGTTACTTTTTTCTTCCTTATGATAAAAACATGCTATCACATAGGTATTAAAACTCCACATGTGTGCAAATACGCACAGAGAGCATGAGAAATCAAATTATTTCAGTTTAGCGAGTCCCTTCCAATCAGCGCTCATGGAAAGCATTCAGCTACACTAACATTCTTGCACTGCCCGTTATGTGTGTTGCTTAGTATCTGTTAATAAAGGAGTATGAGTGACACAAATTTATAGCTTTTTTATTACTTTGCCCCCTTTGTGTTATAAATTCATGAAACAGTTGTAGTTTATTACATTTTTATGTTTGTCAGCTTTATTTACGTGCTCTCTCCTGCCATTAGAGGGGAGAAAACTTTGGGGTTTCTGGACCTGAAATTATTCTGTGCTGGGGCCTGAAATGAGATGAAAACAAAGACTTCTGGCTCATCTAAAAATAACCCATCTCAAACGCTTTCTCAGCACATCCTTCCATCATAAATGCTACATAAATATGGCTTTATAAATTATATATCTTAAGTCTTTGCATGCTCACAGCGGTTTACCAATACGTGTTCTGCAATACCTGCTAAAAAAAACCAGACATAAAATCATTGCCAATGATGATAAATGATTACAGCTTAATAACAGTCAAGCTGACAAAGCTGAAATGTCTGCAGGGTGTATTACAATTCAAATGCCACAGGTGGAAAAATAAAAAGCTTTCAAATATAGATGTTACAGCCTTCAGCAAAGAGAGGAAATGTGGAGAATGGCCTTGTGACACCAGGCTGCGTACTAATTCCAGGATGTCCCCCAAAACAAAACAGTGGAATTTGATGCAAATTTAATAGGCAAGAGAATAAACGGGCTTCAGGGCAGAGTGTGTTGCAATGTCTCTGTGCTGAGTGTGACAGGTCTGACTAGAGAATAAAATCAGAGAGAGACATGGGAGTGGGATACAAAAGGAAGTCAAAAGTTGAGAAGCATAACTTTATCCAAACAAGAACATCAGGCTATTTTGCATAGTGAACCATATTCTTGGGTTAACTACAAAATTAAGCGCTCTAGACAGGAGGGCAGAGGGAGCCATGAGACTCTCAATATGAAATCTCTCAGTTAAATTCAGGCTAAAAATCATATTTCTGAGCCAAGGGAAAAGTCTTCTTTAATAACTCATCATGAGGCCACTTAGAGTCTGCAGCTGTACTATAGAGAACCTGCTCATAATTAATGACCCATAGCCACTTAAAGCTAAATGACTGATTTCAAATTGTAAATGAGCATCTCAGTAACAAGAGAAAGTCTCAAGATGACTTCAGCAGTCTCCATTCTCATTCCATTAACCATTTAACAGCCAAAACACAATCAAAGTGACAGAAAACTCTCATTGTCGGAGCCTGCCTTTAACAGCTTATCTTCAGACAATGAAGTGATTCCCCAAGAGGTATTCACTTCAGTATTTTTTCTGGCATTTCAGTCCCAGCATGGTCTCTTGCTCTGCCAAGGGCGAGTGAGCTTTGCCTATCAAGTAACAGCAATGCTTGGTGGTTAGGCTAGAATGATGAGATTTTACCTGGTCTGTGGCATATCTTGAGAAGTATTCTAACTCAATGGGCTTTTGCCAGGACAACAACAACAAAGCATCCCATTTTCAGTCCACCTCTTCACTTTCCCATGGCTCTCTAAGAGTGTGACTTGCCATTAAGAAGATGCTCTCTCACAAGAGAGAAAGACAGGTATCAAAAGTACACAGCTGAAATACTGCAAGGGAGGAAAGCATAGCAGGATGAACAACAGTCCTCAAAGGAAAGTGGAAAGATTAAGCAGAGAAACATGAAGGGAAATCCTTTTGAATAAACAGCCTTACTAGTAGCTTCCTTAACTAGTTCCCTCCATACTCAGTGATCTGGATGAAAGTTCCTTTTCCATCCTTCATCTTCATCCTGAGATATGCTATCTCAGCAATTTTTGTTATTCTACAGGAGCTCTGAATTCATCCCTAATTTGAAGGCTTTCTTTGTTCACTGAACCAAAACTCCGTTCTGCTCAATGACTGCGGTCTCCAATTTGCTTATGAAGGGAAAATGAAACTCAAACCATTTTCACACACTTGGTAGAGAAAACCAACTGAAAGGTATCTCCCTCCCCTCAAACCAGAAACCTCCATAACTTCCAGACTAGTTAAAGGAATGTGAGACTAGAAGGCATTTCCCACTTACACTTCTGTGGGCTTTTGCAATCCAAACTATTGGATACTACACATCCAAAAGCATGCTATGATCTGAATATATCCTTCTACTTTGCTCACACAGCCTTCAAGAAAAACAGACCTGCTAACAATTGCCTTATCTGTCTCATCCACATCAAAACTGTTGGGGAAATATACTGTCTACCAGTTTGCTGACATGCTGCTGCTCTCTCTTTGGGTTCAGGTACATTAACTCTGAGTGACCATATGTTGGATGCATAGTCTCATTTTTCATCAAGTACCTCTCTTCCAATCCCAAAAGACTTCCTTCAGATGCCACTTGCATCATCTATATCCTGTTTCTGAGCTGTTCCATGCTGGATTTCAACCTAGCAGCAGGTTGCTAGGACAGAGCAGGAAACAAAGTATAAGTGCAGATGAATTTGCCCAAAGTAGCATGAAATTAAGAGTAAGGCTGGTTTTCTGTTATCCTAGTACAAGGTGGCAGGGAATAAAGTGCATTCAAGGCAGAAGGACGTATAAAGAAAGCAGAGGTTTAGAAGGAGAGAAGTCAAAAGAAAGCTCTGGAGGAAGAGGCAGCTTTCTCAGACCAAGCCTCTGCCTTCCCTTCACTGCAGCAGCACAGGGAGAGCTGATGAAAATATGATGTCATCGTGCCCCTCTATTTCAAGGGAGAAAGTCACTATTGGCAAGCTGCTGTCTGCGTAATTGCTTCCTCCTTGGTCTGATGAATCTGAGATTTGTTGTCAGCCTTCCAGGGGCAGTGAAAAGCTCATCCATCTTCTCCATTTTATCTAGATGAAATGGCCACAGGATTTGCTCAGTTGGGCAGCATTAGTGTGAATGATTATGAGGAAGTGCTAAAGCACTACCAAGACATGCACTGCACTACCAGGGCTGTGTATTTCTCCTCTCTGATAAAACCTAGTTCTTACAAAGAATAATTATCCTCAGTTGTAATCTTTAATAGGTATGGCTGGTGCAAGCAGCTAAAGCTAGTTTCTGAAATACTTAAATAAATTCTCCTGTCAGGACCTCCAAGGAGCTGTGATCAAAGTATGACACTGTTTTCAGTGAGCTCAATGCTGCACCGAAGTCAGCTCTCTTCAGGCTCTCTATGTAAAATATCATTCTGCCCTCCCAAGCCCAATGAAAACACAGTGAAGCTTACCCTGGCAGCTTTGTAAATACAATTATGCAGTTCCACACGCTTGCACAAACTCACATGTTAGAAGAGGCATGGTAGAAGAGATTTTAGAGAAATAGTGGAAATGGCTTGCCCTGTAGCAAGACCCTCTTCTTTAGAAGTGACCTCCCCAGCCATTGCTCGCATTGAAAGAAGTTCTCACTTGGTAGAGGACTGATTCTATCACACTTACTTTCACTCAGCAGGGAGTCCAGCAGAGGCTTCAACGCAATATAACATTTTTCAGACTGAAGTGGAAAACCCCTGGCTCAGGCAGGAATCCTACTGCTTTGTTTTACTCTAAATACATTGAAAGTCAGGTCCTTTCTCTTTAAACAAATGCAATCCAGTGCAAAGCACAAGGTGAGCCTGCAACCGCTACAAATAGCTAGAACATCGCCAAACATCAGCGATGCTGGTGGCACAACAGCACTTGGCACTTAGCATACTGAACACATTTCAGGGCTTTCCCCTAAAAAATCTTTTGACAAGTAACACTTGCAGCCTCCCTCACTATAAAAATTGACAAAACAAGCATACCATTACCTTAAAGCTACCTAGAAATGGGAAATGAACTCTGACACAGGGGACAAGAGGCTCACAGTGAAACTCTCCTATCTCCTACCCAAGAGCGGCTTTCAGAAAGCCAGGCTTATTACAGGCACAACTGACTCACAATAAAACTTTGCTACAGGGCAAGAAAACC
Source organism: Limnodromus scolopaceus (assembly GCA_028565335.1). Classification (NCBI taxonomy): domain Eukaryota; kingdom Metazoa; phylum Chordata; class Aves; order Charadriiformes; family Scolopacidae; genus Limnodromus; species Limnodromus scolopaceus. The sequence continues at coordinate 49,429,671 of JAOXNO010000041.1, read as the reverse complement.
AACAGCAGAGAGATAATTTCTCTCTGCAAAGCATCTGCTTGCTGACTTTATTGCTGTTGCCAACTCAAACTGCAGAATTAAACAGTGGCAATATTTGTATGAAAAGCAGAAATGCTCAGCATTGCCAATGAGAAATGGTTCTCCTCTCTTTACATCACCCCCCTTCTATTCCTTTCCTTTGTAAAATAGACACTCCAAGGCTCTAGCAGGAAAAGAATCAAACATTTCTCCAGGTGCCTCTCAAAGTACCTGCATAGACAACAGCTCCTCTTCTAAGGCAGAAGCATTTGGATGTGTGTTAAACAGGTGCCAAACCCTTTTGCAAACCCCAGGAATCACCTTTTGTGAAGCGATGGCCATAGGGAAGTAGGAGGCTGTCCCGCTCTGCAGCTGGAGCACCAACCAAAGGGTGCTTGTTGCCTGTCCCCAAGCCTTAAGGTTATTATCCCTGAGATGCTTTGGGGACATTACAAGACTGTTCCACTGCATCCTGCGCAATATCCAGCCCAAACCACTGAATTGTACCTCCACAAATGCTCACTACAGTCTGTTCCTGATGGCAATGGATAGAGCAAAGCTTACACTTGGAGGCCAGAATGGCTTACCACCACCTGTCCCCCAGCAAACAGATTGATGCAAGGGCAGCCAAAGTCTTTCTGGCATTGACTGGGGAAAAAATATCAGCCAGGCAGCAGACAGAGGGAGCCTGCAGCAATTCCAGCCTCATCGGGCCCATCTTAGACACTTCAACAGGTTCAGCTCTGAGGAGGTGGTTTCTGTGTGATGCCAGATGAGCACAGAGAGAGGGAATAACCACTTATACATAATGCTCTGCACCAAGACATGCCATCTACCTTTCTGAAGTCAGAGCTTATTTTACAAGTGCGGTATTCACAGCTAAATTCCACACAGGTGTTGCTCATGCCTTCTGCCCCCACGGTCTCTTCTCTGGACTGACTGCAGCTGAAGAGTTTGTGAAAGACTTTTTGTTTCCACACACCCTGTTCCCTGCTTAGATTTAGTGAAAAGCTGCCAATGTGGTGGCATTAACATATATACAGACCACTAGGTTTAGAGCTTGCTAGGCAGACTTTGATCGATGAAATGCCTCTTCCCTGGGTCTGCAGCTGCTGTATAATGGGTATGTGATAGGATTCAAACGTGCCAGGAAAGTTTATCCAATCCTAATCTGCTACCAATAGTCTCTGCTGTCTGTGTTATAACGGGGTAAACCTTCAGTCAGACAGAGCAGATGAGAGAGAAAGAAATAAACTAGTTTGTCTGTCTGCACTACAGAACACATCAGATAAAGCCACATGTGATACAACAGGAGTTAAAGGAAAGGAAAAAGAATTACTACAAAAAAAAAACAAAACCAAGCTGCATTCCCTCATACATGCCTATTCACATGCACATGATATATAAAGCATACTTCTAATGGGGTGCTCACTGGCCAGATCTCTGATGTAATTTAAAGTATTTCAATTGCCTTAAAACATGAGTCACATGACACAGCCAAATCCAGCTTCTATAAAATCACACAGACCCACAGACTTCTAAGCAGCTATGCAAACATGCAGAACCTTTTCCCATATGGTGTATATCCTCCATCCACCTAATGTGTAGGGAACATAGTGGCTAGTAATGTAGAAAAGCAAAGTACAGACCCCTTAACTCTCTTCAATTAAAAGTACCATTGGCAATTCCATACAACTCACTAACTTTCTGCACATAAGCCAGAAACAAGACAGCAGAGCATCTGCAGCAAGATCAGTGGTTTGGAAAATTTGGTCAACTTATACAATCGCACTCTGTAAATGAGAAGTCTGGAACAGCAAGAGAATCTCTCCAGTGCTCTCCAGGGGGAGGAGCAGCAGCAGCATGAAGTGTAATGAAGCTAAAATAATTGAATCCCTTTTTTTGTTTTTAAATTCCACTTTCCGAGTTTGTTCATGAAGAATATCAACCCAAAACAGAGGCTGCGCGTAAAAGCGACAGCAAGGCTGGCTCTTGATAAAGTTTTGCCTTTTGAAAGACTCCTGCTTGGATTAGCCCAAGCATTTATACAAAAGGAAACAATAAGGCAGCTCGCTCTCTTCTATCACATTATCCTTCCTTGCTGTTCCAAAGCAGGTGTGAAAAACTGACACACATACAAATAGCATATCTGAGCTGGCCAGGGAAAGCAAGTACAAACAAACCCTTTTGGTGCTTTTCACCCATTGTGCCTCTAACTGAATCACAAAGAGAGGCAGACAGGAAAAGGCAACATTGCCACTTTCAGGTCTCTTTCACATCATGCTGCAAAACTTTGTAGCAGAGGCCTTAGTTTTGACTGGCAAAAGTGACACACCCACAGAAATTCTGACTGTAAAATTTTATTACTGAAATTAAACACATGGTTTTTAAAGAGGAATGCTAAGATCATACTTTTTGTGCACTTGTGTGTCCTTCTTATCCAATGCCATACTCTCTGCCCTCTTCGTGGCCACCAGCCATTTGCTATAGCTTCCTCTGATTTCAAAGAGTTCTGGTTCAGGTTCCCAGTCATTTAACCTTAGCAATGATTTGTGGTGCTAATACCACTATGTAGTATTTTCAAAGCAACCTTTTTAAAAATAAAAGGGTGACACTGAAGACAAATGCCTTAACCATTCTGAAGAAAACTGCTTGAAGGTCTTTCTTTCTCCCCCTGCCATTGTAGACATTTTCAACCGGTAGGGCTGTTTTTTTCAGATACAGAAATGTCTCCAGACCACTGAACGGTCAGGCTCCTCTGAAGTTTTTTATGATGAGTACTCTCAACACCATACGAATTCTTGTCATTTTTGAATACAGAATCTATTTGCACATAAATATGTCATGTTCAAGCACTTTATGACTATTTACTGGTCGCTATAAAAGCCGATGGACCCAGAAGGCTGCCGTGCCTCCCCACAGCAGGGCACAGTCTGTTCACCCGTGGTTCAACTCCTCTTTTTGTTGAGGGAGAGAAAAAGAAGGAAACAATCATGTGGTTTTATTCCTATCTCGTATTTTTGCTATTGTTGATTCTGCTTCTAATACTTATTTTATAACCTCTTCTGGAAAAAGTAAAATTCAGTAAGGAAGGGCAGAAGGGCTCTTCATTTTGTTACCACAACAATGGCATATAAAAAAAATAAAAAAACCAAAACTGGCAGCTCACAGAATATTACATGAAAATAAAACAGCAACAGAATTCACTAAAATTAGAGCTGAGGTGCAGCTTTTCTCTGTGTACCCAAGTTTTGCAACCTAAAGACATGCATCAGTGTCAGTGAGCTGTGAACTCCAAAGTGTGCGGCTTTACATGAAGAAAGATAACAGCTGAGTGAGTCAAAGGTCTTTTCACAGCCTTGGAAAAGCTCTCTGCCATTCAGTAAATGCCACACTATCAAAAAACCCTCTGATGGTGTATTATGGAAACCAGCAAGCCAGAAATAACTGTGATATCCTCCAACACTTAACTACATGCAAATATAGAAAAAAAAAAAATCAAATTTAAAGGGGACAAGTAAGAGAAAACCTGTATGACATCAAAACCAAAAACCTGAACTTTATATGTGTGCAAACAGGCAAAAGAAAAAGATATACATAACAGGCGAGATCTTCCACAGGTATAAATCCCGCAGCTCTATGGACTTCATCAAATTTAGGTCTGGCGCTGTTGTTTATCAGCTCCCCTTCACTAAAGGTTTCCGTTTCAGACCCCTACCTTTTCCCTGGTCCATCTAAGTAAGCAGTTCCTAGCTGTACAAATGAGCTTCCCCTATCATCCCCTTGGCTGTTTCCCTACCCTCTGCAAATATAACTGTTACCTCTTGGCTGTTCTGCATCCTGTCTGATTCTTTCACCCTACCTGCATCTTCCTTACAGCACTGCTCAGCTCCTCCTCTTCCGTTGGGAAAAGAGGGAAAAAAAAAAAGGGGGGGGGCAAAAAAATCCAAACCCTTGCAACATATTTAATTGCCTTACTCACTAAAAATCATATGCAACCTTCCTCATTCTGGACACCAACAACTCTAAAAACTGATTACACCCTTCATATGAATTGTCTTCTGAAAGGATTTTTAAACAGTCTACCAAAGATAGACATTTACTTGTCATTATTCTTCTTAAAATCCCTTTGTCCTGGTACACGACAGAGTCTTCACTGAGTAACTCCTGCTTTTCATAGTCATCATATATGATGTAAGGGAAGTCCTGTACGATGTAAGTAATTTCTGGGAACGCGGAGTGATCAGCCCACTGCAGCTGGCCAATGTATATTGTGATAAAGCACTTCTCCACAGACCCTCTTGTGCTGCCCAAAAGGCCATATGCAGTTAGCCACATAACTTAAGAGATGTTCTACCAACAGTCTGGTCATGCTATATAACTTGCTATTTTAGCATTTGACGGGTGAGCGTACTCATGATGAAAATCTTCACATCCCTCTTTTCTTGCTCTGCAAGTTTCTCTACTTCTAACAGTTTCACCTGTCTGAATTTATCTCAAAGAAAACTGTTCAACAGGAAGGTCAGGAGAGCAAAAAGGTAAATAAACCTAAGCATGAAGGATCAACACATCCATACCTTTCTGTGTGCTGCACCCTTCTTGACCCATGCTGTAACTCTAGCTTTTATAATTGAAAACAACGACCTTACATCTATTAAAGCTCCTTTTCTATTAATCATTCACCTATCTAAATTAGAAGTTGCTTTGCTCATACGGTAAAGAAATCTATGTGTTATGATACCAACTCCCTGCTAAACTAGTGACTCGCTGACAAAACGGACATCTGTCATTTGGGTGTAAGATACTCAATTGCTTTGGATAAGCCCAAGAGGTTCAAAAATGATGTTAACAGATGCTTGTCTGTTCTGAAGCTCCTGTCTCAGGTCTTGTAAATATTTCCACGAGCTGACATAGTTATAGGGGATACAAAGGTTAACGGGTTCCATGGCTGCCTAAAAACTTCAGTATCCCAAGATGTTACATCTCCAGGAAATGACGATTGTGGTTTTATTACTCTAGTGAAATATCTAAAGTAATTGCTGTGCATGATGGGACAAAGGAGCAATGAACGTGTCAACAAGACTGTTGGCACAATACAATAATAACTAGACGAGTAAAAAGGATAGAGAATGCTGCAGAATTAGAAGCAATTTCCCTTATCAGCTTTTTCTAGTAGGATTCCCCCAGGGACTTGCAGAAATTAAAAACTGTGATTGTGCTTTCTGAAAAACAGAGGTAAGCATACAGATATCCTGGCTGATGTTTTCAACATACGACCTCTTGCCTTGTGAAAGCGTTCAACCCTGGATCCTTTTCCCAAATTGGGAGCTAACAGCACAAGCTGTCTCAGTAAGGTTTTCAGAACATGAACAAGAAACACAGGTTTGTGAAGAATATTATTATAGCAGAGAAGGAAGCCCAAATGTATTTTGACACTAAATGGAAAGATAACAGGGAAGGAAAGTCTCAGACTCACTGCTCCAATAATTCTTCTACTGCAGCCCACAAGGAGCTCTCAAGTTCATTTTGTGAAAATGAAATACCGTTGTTGTCTTGTGGTTTTGTTTTTTAAAAGAAAAGAAAATGCTTATGAAATGTTTTTGAATCGTTATTGCTCATTGTGGGATGATTGCATTTTCCTGCAGAGCAGTATGAGAAGTGTTTATTCAGGAGAGGCACAGGGTACATACATTGCTATACAGTAAGATATCACAGCAATTACCCACCCAAGCTCCCCATCTCTACACTACAGACACTGGCAGTAACTTTAGCTGAGGGCCACGAAGCCTGATGTAGGGCAACCAATGAATGTGTAAGGGTACCACAGTATAGAGATATACCTCACTCCTGAGTCTTTCAACAGGTAAGCAGCAGAAATGATGAATTTTAATATTGTGAGGCTGTTTCAAGTTTGCAACTCTCATGGAGGCAATACTGCTTCTGCAACCACAGTCAGCACTGCAACAGCAGGACACCTTTGACAGTACAAGAAAACTAAGGGAAGAAATGTATCTTCCACAGAATCACATCCTTATTAACCAGAAGGAATCCATGCTTAGCTCTGAAATTTCAAAGGTACTTGCTAAATAATTATGTGAAGCTTTGTGTGACGACAGATTTCTTCAGGAGATGAGCCCCTTCACTGCAACAGCAGCCCCAGGTTTTCATCAGAGCATGCCAATGCAAGCAGGCATGAGAGCAGAATACTTCTACTGTGCCAACACTACTCCAAATAGCTAGTGTCTACAATCACCAGTGTATTATTACCTTTATAATCACTGACTCTTGAAAAGCTTCCCAAGAACAAATCAATGAAAATAAGCCCCATGCAAGATTTGTATTATTGAAGCCACTTGGGGCAGGGAAAAGATAGAAAGGTAAAGTAGAACTGGTAGAGATTAGCACTCAGTTCTCTTGATCCTACTCCAGTATCTCATCTATAAGGCTGTTCTGCTCTCAAAAAGCTGTAGCTACAGGCTTGTTCAGCATGAAACCGGCTATCTCCATCACTCCCTTAGCTGGGTAAAGATCTGCACAATACAAACTTAATGGAGTAAGTTCAACCTCCAAAAACCTTTTGCCAATGAACATTGTGTAAGCCTAAGATAACATTATGTTGCACTTTTTTGCCAGCTATTATTTGGCTGGGAACTGAACGGGAAGGAAGCTAGTTAAACTGACAGAGATGATGCCTAACATTGATTTTTCAATTGATTTCACTAAATTGTTGTCCACACAAACCCCGGTGTGGACATGCCTGAATTGGTTTAAAATTTAATTATAATTTTTTATCTTTTGTTTTTTCTTTATTTTTTAAGGTTGTGGCCACATTAAAAAAAAAAAAAAAAAAAAAAAAAAAGTCTTCTTCTTCATGTCAGAATGCAGTAATGTCTGCTGTGAAACATCCTAACAAGAACAACAGGGTTGTCCAATATATGCTGTTATTGACATTAAGGTTTGCAAATTTGTCAAAGTCAAGATGTAAAGCAAAGTAAAGATTCATAGACTGCATTTTAAAGAAAATAACCCATTTCATCTGGAAGTGACTTCTCAGCTGAGGCAGGGAAGCCAAATCTGTGCACTCTCAGTCACAGCTGTTTGCTTTGGTTTGTTCATTTTATTTCGTACTTACTAGATAATCAGTGTTTGGGCTGGCAGCTATCATACTCAGATGAAGGACAGGTGCTTCTTAAAATACCCTACTCTGTTTCCCAGTGTTTGGTCATATCCTAAACTGCTAAGCCACCAGGACATGCTTACACTGACTTACTGTGCTTTTAATGACAGTCATCCCATAACACATGAAAGTCACAGAATCATAGAATGGTTAGAGTTGGAAGGGACCTTAAAGATCACCTAGTCCCAACCCCCCTGCCAGGGGCAGGGACACCTCCCACTAGAGCAGGTTGCTCAAAGCCCCATCCAGCCTGGCCTTAAACATTTCCAGGGAAGGGGCCTTTACAACCTCTCTGGGCAACCTGTACCAGTGCCTCACCATCCTCACAGTAAAGAATTTCTTTCTAGTATCTAATCTAAATCTACCCTCTTTCAATTTAAAACCATTACCCCTTGTCCTATCACTACATTGCCTGATAAGGAGTCCCTCCCTATTTCTCCTGTAGGCCCCCTTTAGGTACTGGAAGGTTACTAAAAGGTCACCCTGGAGCCTTTGCTTCTCTTCTCCAGGCTGAATAACGCCAACTCTCTCAGCGTTGTCTTCATAGGAAAAGTGTTCTGGCCCTCTGATCATCTTTGTGGCCCTCCTCTGGACTTGCTCCAACAGGTCCATGTCCTTCCTGTGCTGAAGACTACAGAGCTGAACACAGCACTCCAGGTGAGGTTTCACTAGAGCAGAGTAGAGGGGCAGAATCACCTCCCTTGACTTGCTGGCCATGCTTCTTTTGATGCAGCCCAGGATGTGGCTGGCATTCTGGGTTTCAAGAGCACATTGATGGCTCATGTTGAGGTTCTCATCCACCAACACCCTCAAGTCCTTCTCCTCAAGGCTGTGCTCAATCCATTCTCCGCCCAGCCTGTCTCTGTGTTTAGGATTGCCATGAGCTAAGTGCAGGACCTTGCACTTGGCCTGGTTGAACTTCATGAGGTTCGCATGGGCCCACTTCTCAAGTCTGTCCAGGTCCCCCTGGGTGGCATCCCTTCCCTTCAGCATGTCGCCCGCGCCACACAGCTTGGTGTCATCAGCAAACTTGCTGAGGGTCCACTCAATCCCACTGTCCATACCTCAGACAAAGATGTTAAACAGCACTGGCCCCAGTATTGACCCCTCAGGAACGTCACTCATCACTGGTTTCTGCATGGACATTGAGCCGTTGACCACAACCCTTTGAGTGTGGCCATCCAGCCAGTTCCAGATCCACTGAGTGGTCCATCCATCAAATCCATGCCTTTCCAAATTAAGAGACCAGGGTGTCATGCGGGACGGCGTCAAATGTTTTGCACAAGTCCACGTAGATGTTGTCTGTTGCTCTCCCCTTATCCACCAATGCCGTAACCCCATCATAGGAGACCACCAAATTTGTCAGGCATGACTCGCCCTCAGTGAAGCCGTGTTGAGCTTGTCCAGGAGCTCCTTGTTCATCCATGTAGGCCTCCTGACATATTTGCCCAACTTCCTCTTTGTTGGGATGCATCACTCCTGAGTAATCCTTGAATATTAATCAGCTTTCTCCAGCCCCTCTTCCCTCCAGGGCTCTATCCCACAGTACTTTACCAAACAGATCCCTGAAGAGGTCAAAGACTGCTCTCCTGAAGGCCACTTGTATCATAACACTAAAGTCAACTTTACATCTCACTTCTAGAGTGAGGACAGTGACCAGGAAAGACCTGTTTGGCTCACAACAGGCAATACAGCAACCTTGGTGCTAAGGTTGGCACTCGGGGCCCCTTGGACTCTGAACAACAACCCAGCATGGGAACAGCATCTTAACTGCTCACTAGTAGAAGGTGGCTCAAGAGCCACAGGTCTCCTGTTGAGTCCTATAGCAACATAAACCATTTCATAATGGTTGAGGAGCATCAGAAGAGGGTTATGCATCCATATAAGCTGGCTTAAGCAGAACCCTACCATCACTGGAAATCACAGAATCACCTAGGTTGGAAGGGACCTTTTAAGATCATCTAGTCCAACCAATGAAAAAAAAAAAACAAAAAAACCCCAAAAAAACAACACCACACCCACAACAACACCAACCCAACACTAATCCATATCCCCGAGCACCATGTCGACTCGTCTCTTGAATACCTCCAGGGACGGTGCCTCAACCAC
>JAOXNO010000041.1:49397770-49415425 GCA_028565335.1 Limnodromus scolopaceus | reverse complement strand
GCAAATTTGCTGAGGGTGCATTCGATCCCCTTGTCCAGATCATTGATAAAGATGTTGAAGAGAACCGGCCCCAGTACTGAGCTCTCTGGGACACCACTAGTGACCAGCCGCCAACTGGATTTCACTCCATTCACCACCACTCTCTGGGCCCGGCCCTCCAGCCAGTTTTTAACCCACTCCTGGCAGCATGCTCTGTTTTCCCAAAGGCTCCAGTGGGACAATATTGTCATGCAGTTACTGCACAACAGCACTACACACATAAAGACCCCCACAAACTTTCATCTATTTTTAGAGTATGAAATTGCTTTTTGACGCTTGCTAACCACCTATGCAGCCAACTGAAAATTTCTGTTTCCTTCTACTCACCTGTTTCATCCCAGCACACGATCTTCATGTCTACCCTCACATACACACAGTCTACCCATTCTCTTCAACTGAAAAAGCCTGGAGCTTCCTCTTGTTCTTCATCCAACACCTCTTCTATATCTCTCCTTCAAATACATTTCCTCCAAATGCCCTAAATATTCTCTCTCTCTCCTGCCAGTTGCTGCAGAAAATACGAGGTTGTGGGGTGATAAAGAAGGGAGAGCTTTGCTAAGTCCTCTTCTAATGCCCACCCCCCACCCTTAGTTCTCCATCGCTCTATCTAGGATCAGCACACAATATACTAAACTATTTAGTATTCTAGTATTCACCATTAGTAATATCACACGCATCTTACCAGCACTGTAGTTGGGGCTACGGGCAGAAAGCCATTCCTGGCTGGGATCTATAGCCTCTAGTATGCAGCTGGACAGACTAGCTGCTAATACCAGTCTCTTTCAGCTGCTAAAATCTAGTAGCACAGACACAGCTCTGTAAACAACATTAGACTCACATACCCATTGATGCTGCCTTCTCATGACACCCTGTTGCAGAGGCAGGGCCAAGAGTCAAAGATGACTGCTGCTGGAGATCCATAGATCAGAAACCTCTAGCAAGTGAGAGAGTAAAGGTGTAAATGGAGTAAAGGACCCCATAAAACACACCAGGCCTTCCATTCCTCCCTGATTCAACGAGTAACAACTAAAAACTGGTGCACTTTCAGCTGTGCAAACCTCCAGTCTCTTAATCTGCCCTGGTTCAACCTTCCCCCACCCCTTCCTTTGTACTTGTAAAGCTGGGTCATTTTGGCTCACACCTGAGTTTAATATTGATGATTTTTTGATTCCAGATGAGGGCAAGAAGCAAGGCTATTCCAAAGCTAAGGCAATTTCTCAGTTTCTGTCTACTGTTATAGAGTCCTTTTCACATTTTCCCTGCAGCAAATAACTGTAAGAACTGTTCACACAACAATAGAGTAGAAAAAAACCCACCACCACCATGAAAAAGGAACATGACATCTATTTCTGCAGTAATGAAATAATTAGTAACTAATAAGAACCAAACAAACCAAGTAGGACACAAACATTAGGAGACATTTTCTAATAAAGCTTCCTGCTCGCTGAAGTGGCAAAGAGACATGTAGCTATTTCCCTTTAGAAGGGGAAAAAAAATGCTTACAGCAGGCTGTAAAAGCTCTTGTCCTGAGACTTCTAATTCAGGCCATGGTTACAGTTTAATGTCCAGGGTGGGTTGAATGCTAGAGCTTACTGCCTTTTCACCTTCATGCCAACCCAAGAAATTCAAGTGTGACAGGGCAGACAGGAGCTTAACAAAGAGCTGAGGTCTCTTCTCCTTAGAGGGGTCAGGACACTTAGCTGTAATGGAATACAGCTGTCCCAAGGCAGAGAAGAGCTGTGGGTTTGTGCTACTTCTCAAAGGAGAGTTTTTGCTTCTCATCTTTGCTAAAGCCATATTGGTACCAAGGAGGAACCTCAAGTGAAAACTCCACTTGACAAGAGATTTCCAAAACACTGATGTGGTATAAGTCATCACAAGACAGATGATACAAAGTGCCCATTGATGCCTCAGCACCCTGTACAGTTACATGGCACAATTCAGCAAAGCTAACTTGCAGTAAGACAACACAGGGATAGGAAGCCTGCTACACACTGCTACAGCATTTCACTCAGGCTAACATAGCCAACTTTTTAGGAAAGCAAAGTTACCCAGAAGAAGTATTTTATTACCACAGCCTTACTATTCCCTGTGCCTCAGTCTCGGAGAAATCTAAGCATTATACCAGGCAGACATGACCTTTCTGTCTGGCTACAGCAGCGTCTCTTCCTTTTGCGAACAACAAAATCCCATACTATATAAACATGCACTGGACTTTTCCCTTTTCTGCTACTTATTTGCCTCCAGGGCTACTTTTCCCACTTCTGCAGGGAATGGGAAGCTCAGCCCCTCCTCTAGCCTCCACCCCAGCAACATTCATTAAGCCCCAATGCTCCTACCCATCCCTCATGAATCTTCCTAACGGGTTTTATAGCCCCTTCTCCCCTTCTTACATTTTTCCTTGCACAGTTCCCATCAGTCTGAAGCTCCAAAACCTGCACCTCCAGATTTCTTCTGACAAACCCATTCTTAACCATTTACAATACATCATGTTGTCTGTCCAGTAAGCCCAGCAGAGGAAACAACACTGGGATATGGTTCATCTTATGACAAATGTAGGCAGGGGAACCTTCAGAGATTTAGACCATACTTACACAGTTATGACCCATCACCAGCCTAAAGCCCACATGAAATAGTGCAGTGCTCTGTTTTGAGCTCACAAGAAAGGCATATACCTTTTTATGAGGTGCAGCAATGTTGGAGAGGCTCGCCCTACTGCACAGAGCTGTGCCAGGCTTCAGAATGAGCAGATTGGAAGAGTTTGACCCGTTGGACCCATGGAGCTTTGCTCAGTTAGTGAGCACAGAGTAAAGCTGGTTTCTTTTGCTGCCAGCCACCATGCACCTGAAGGATGGGGATGCCACCTAGAAAGGTCTGCAGGAGAGAATGTATATTGCTTTACAGGCAAACTTTCTAAGCCCGGGACTGGGTCTAGGCTGAGCATACGGGCCCCATAACGTATGTAAGAACCAGCTACTGCCTAGAGGAAGGAAGGTGACTTAACCTGGAATAAGAAAGCTGCAATGCCACTGAGTGATTTTTATGCCCCATGGAGGTAGAGTTCATTTTAGGCAATTATCTCATATGGTCCCTACCAACTGCTCTCCTCGATGATGATGGGCTGCAGTCCATACTAATAAAACAATGAAAGTGATCTGGACACTGGAGCAATTCCAGGAATAAATTCCCACCTCCTCAAAGGCTGGAACAATCTAGCAAAGAAGGGCATCATGCAGCACATATGGCATGCCAGGAGGGGAGAGCTGAAGCCAATCTATTTCATCACCTATGGAGCAAAAAGGAGCAAGAAAAAGGAAGAAGCAGCTTGTTAGAAAGACACAAGATAACATTTTAAGTTGTTTAAGATGACTTATTGGAGAGTGCAGGCAGGATTTAGGCAGTGTCTTTGTGTCCCCTCTTTCCATTAAAAAAGTCAATTTTGGACAGTAAGAAAAGTTACCTGTTTTACAAGCCTGACCAGCTGCTTCAGCCATAGACTGAAATAGAGGTATTCGTCTGATTTTAAGGAGGAGTTATGCTTCTATTGCTAATGGATGCTAACTTATACTCATTGCCTCTATTCAAATCAGAATTCATAAGGTCAGATAAGGTTCCTGATCTCTGTATTTCTCTTTGCATCCTCCAGATTATAAGAAAGTTACACCAACACAAACCACATGAGCATTTGGCTCTGCCTGAGCGCATATGCGCAGGTGAAAATAAAAGATGATACATTTGAAACTAGTAGAAGTGTGACAAAAGATGTATTAACTTGCTTTGCAGCGAATTGGCTAATCTCCTTTCCCACCATGTCTGATCTCTGTAATGCCAAGAGAGCAGCAAGAGTGCACAGAGATCATAGCAGGCTTAGATGCAGGAGGAAATCAATATCTGTGCTCTGCCCTGGCCAGCCACAGGGAGCCGTGAGAGGGGATATGGCAGTCAGCAGGTGAGCATCCGCAGGGCTCCGGAATCAGTGCTCACTTTGGCCTGGAGCTCACTTTCACCAGCTGCGACGCAATCATAGGATATCTTGCTCAGATTTGCTATCCTGAGCCATCCTGTGCCCTTACGTGGCCAGTCTTCAGAACTTTATTCTCACCATAATTCTGTTCTACCAACATATATAGCTCCAATTCCTAACAGCCCTGCAATCACGTGGGAAACAAGGCTTTGGACCTGAGAAGCCTTAACACGTACTACAGCTTTGTTTCACTGATTTCCCTTTCGATTTCCAGGTTTACATAGAGGTGTCTTGGTGGAAACTGGAATTGAGCTCCCTGTTTCTAAATCCTGACATATAAAATCTGGTGCATCTTAATTCATATGCCTTTTTCCCATATCCCCCAGCTTCAGTGTTTTTCTTTAAAAAACTCCATCATGGAAAAGGAATACATTTAGCTAGAGCTTAGTGTAAGTTACACTAAGTACACTGGACCCGTGCAGGTTTCTGCTAAGATGCCTTGGTAAAACTGAAATTCATTTGTCTTTTAAATGACTGGAAATGTTCATGAAGCATAAATCATTCCCCTTTCTCACTCACCCCACAAACTTCATATATTATATAAACATATGGATATTAAAATTATATGTAACTTTTAAAGTAAGTGGTATCTTCCCTTGAGACATTCGGCAGGTAAATTACAGCCTCAGAGACTAAGGAAAAGATTTGGGGACCACTAAATATATGGTGCTATGATCAAAAGCAGAATAAATTAAAGCTGAGGTAATTTTAAAAGTTGGATACTCTCCAATTCCTCTGCAAGAAAGTTGAATGGAACAAGGGCACTGAAACAGTGTCCCAGTGGGAACTGAAAGCAGAAGAGACTTCGACACAGAATCTGCATTTAGTTTATTATTTTGTTGGTACTTAAACTGTCAATCTAACTTGGCTTTCTGCCTCCTCAAATTAAAACAGCACAACTTTACAACATCAGCGCTTTGCCTGTCTCTAGGGATCTCTTGCAAACACTTACACCCTTCTGAGATCTAACAGAACATAGAAACTTGGGGCCTGCAGCTTTTTAAGGTGACAAGGATAACAGAAGAGGAAAATGCAATGCTTTGGTAATACTGATCTTGCCTTTTGTTAAACTCTCTCTTAACATTTCCAAACAACTGCAAAAAACTAACTGAATGGATTTAACATGTAATGTATTTGCACTCATATATACATCCATATGCAACCTTGTGCATACCTGGTGCTTTGTATAGGGTGCAGAATAGCCATTAAACAAACAGGATGGCATTTAAATCAGAGAGCCCTGCCCAGCAGGTAGCTCCTGCAATGCACACTTCCAGTAGCACGGGGCTGCTGGGGCTTAACAGGGCCTTGAGCACTGAACACCATTTTGAATTTCTCTGCCCTCACTGGGTCTGCTTGATCCTTACCCCTGTGCACTCCTAATAGCTTTGGTGATTTTTGTGGTTTGAGCTGCAGTCCAAATGCTTAGGAGAACTACTGAGCATAAAGCCAAAGCTGTTACGCTTTTTGCAGCATAGGGACCTTTAACCCTTTCAACCTTGCCTTTTAGTACTTCCATGTGGCATAAGGCAGGGAAGGAGATAAGGATTAACTTATATTCAAAGTGTGAAAAAATCCAAAGCCTTCTCTTTACAGACAATTCTTTTGCTTTTTAAACTAAATTAGCCAGGCTTTGCTAAAGTATAATATAGAATAGTCAACATTTTCATTAAAGAAAAAAAAACCTCAAAAATAGACTATTGCAGAGAAAATAGAAATGAAAATGGGTTATAACTGATAGTTATTTCACCCATGGTCTCCTTGCAAGCAGGTCCTTGCCCTCAAGCTTTATTCCTGCCATCAGTCACTTTCTGCAGCAAACTGTGCCCAAAACTTAAGAAGTCCCTAAGGAACATGGTCCTTAAGACTCTCCCGCTTCCCATATTCAATATCTCTGAAAATCCCTTTCCTTGCTCCTTCTCAGCTGGTGTCCAGAGAAGGTGTGATTTCCCAACACCCCAACCCACCCCTCCCCGGCCCCATGCCCAAAGGATTCCCCTGACTCAACCATCCGATTTATAGGAACATAAGCAAAATAGTTGAGGCTGCACAGGTCAAATGCACAGCCTGTCACAAAGCATGATGGCCAGGCTGTTATCCCAGGAAATTACTGGAAAATCTTGCCTGTTTCTTTTAAATGACTGTCAAAAGTCTGCTATGCAGTACACAGCATTCAAGGGTCTTTTCTGCAAATAGGAATACAGTGAAAATCCTAATAAATGTGACCCATGGGATCTGAATATGTTGTCATCTGATGTCTTCATTTTTAATAATTTGGTATAGCCTATGACAACTTTATTCCCCATGAGTGCTGCTTGGGCCTCATCAGCACAACCGTCTCCACTTGTTTAACAGCTCTGCAATTTATGGCAGTAATAGATTGTGCTGCTGGCAACCAACATGGAAACTTATATCTGCAGAGCATGTTTGGATACAAGGAAATTGCAGCCACAGGACTAAAAGACCAAAGCAATGACAGACTGCACTTTTGAACCCCTCTAGCTATACTGCAGGCCTATTTGGGATGAACTTGTTTCTTCCAGGCTTGGAAACTCCCACATTTTCTGTGGCTCTGTTATGTGGTGCCTAGAAAATGAGAGCCCAGTGCTGTGCTCTACTACTAGATATCCTGCACCAGGGTTGCTGATGGGCCTTGTTGACTAGCTATGTCCAGCACACGGAGGCCACCGCACAGAACAGCAGTCAGGTGCAACTTCATGGGACTAAAAATGCAACCTCCCATTGAAACCTTCCTCTTCTCATGAGGCCAAGGAGGAGAAGAGTAAATTGCCCTTGTGTGTCTCAGTGTGCAAGAAGCCTTACATGGGGCAATAAAATAAGCAGAGAAGCCTCTTCTTCTGTGAAAATGATGATGTTGTTGCAACATGATTGGTGTTGCAAGATACATGGCTCCTTTGATGCAAGAAAGCCTTTAAACAGGGGCAAGGATCTGAACAGAAGTGATAAGAGAAACAGGTGAGAATGCTTAAATCACAGCAGTATCTTAATTCTGAATTGCTGGGAGGAAAAGGAGAACCGCCAAGCACTGTGCTAGGCTCAGTCATACAAGGAAACCCTATTGCCTAACCAGGTGAGAAAATCTGTTGACTTGAGGTATGATATTTTCTCAGTTGTAAACAGATATGTAATACTGAGTAGGTTAGCATATATAATCTAAAAGTGCTTTTCTCCCCACCTGCAGATTCAGTGAAGCTTGTAAGGGATTCCATATAAGTAATTTTAAACATTCATGCAATGTTGATCAACCATGCATCCTACTAAACCTACAAGGACAACCTTGGGCTTTCTAGGCAATTCCTCTTCAAAAACAGTACTCTTGCAATAAGACCACATGCTGCTGCTTGCGACATTAAATGTTATTCAAAGGAGTAACATTCATGCTATTAACACAACAGTTCACCTTTCTGAAAGGGGTGTCTTGGCTCATGAGCTAGTAGGGCTCATTGACAGAGCTTTAAACTAGACTTGAGAGGGGAGGGGGACAATATCAGGCTTGCCTGATACAAGTCATGAGACAACAGGCAACAGTCAGAAGGACAGGGTGCTAGTGAGGGCCCTCAGCCTGTTGCTCTGAGACGTGCTGGCTACACTGGCGCACACTTGAAGTCTTACAGAGAGGAACCAGGGACTCCGGAGGTATTAGGAGCCAAGGGGGATACACCACTGAAATACCTCAAAGGAATTTAGGTGTGTTCCTCTCAGAAGGAACATGGCAAACAGTCGAGCTGAAGTGCCTCTTCACCAACGCATGAAGCATGGACAACAAAGTGGAGGAGTTGGAAACCACTGTTCTACTAGAAAATTGCAACCTAGTTACCGTTACTGAAACCTGGTGGGAGGAATTCCCATGATTGGAGTGTGGCTAACCATAGCTATGGGCAAAGGCTGTGGCAAAAGAATGGACAGGTGAGAAAGGAGGGCTGGAGGGGTTGCCCTCTATGTCAAGAAATGGATAGATTGTGAAGAGCTGTCTCTGAAGAAGAGCCATGAGCAAGCTGAAAGCTTACGTGTAAGAACTGGAGACCAAGGCAACAAAGGGAACCTTGTGGTTTGTGCCTACTACAGGCTGCCTGATAAGGGGGAGCCTATTGACGAAGCCTCCTTAGTGCAGCTACGGGAGGCATCACGCTCACAGGTTCTTGTCTTGCTGGGGGACTTCAACCCAGTGTGGTGAAACACTGGAAGAGGTTACCCAGAGAAGTGGCAGATGCCCCATCCCTGGAAACATCGAAGGTCAGGCTGCACGGGGCTCTGAGCAACCTCATCTAGTTGAAGGTATCCCTGCTAATGGCAGGGGGGTTGGACTAGATGACCTTTAAAGGTCCCTTCCAACCCAAACTATTCTATGATTCTATAATGCCTCTCATTTCCAATAGGTCAAGTTAAAAACAGTAACAGTGCACCATTTTCTCTGCGTCTACAAAAAATTCTTTTACAAACACAGAAAATAATGCCCATCTTCTCCTCACTAGCCCCATACCAGGAGAAGAATAGAGAAAAAGACTAATGATAGTAATTTTGAAAATTACTCATTCAATCAAAATTAATAAGTAGGCTGCATATGAACAGCAACATTAATGACAAGGGCTGTTTTGTCCAAATATTCTGATTCTAATAGATACACACTTGATTTAATAAGTGCTGCTGCCAAATAAGGAACTGCCAAGGGTCAGCCAAGCACACTTCTGAGCAAACTATAAATGGTCTGGATAAATGAGATTAAAGTTTACTTTGAAAGCAAGCAAAAGAAATAAGACATGAGCACTGCCCATCTTGATTCAATCTTCCATCAAGTATAAAGAACTTCATCTCAGGCAAAGGACATTTTTGAGCACTTCAAGATAGTTTTCAATTATTTAGAAAGATGTTACTTCAGAGTTTTCAGTCTGGTTATAATAGCAGCTGTTCCAATGACTAGAAACTTTAGTTAATTTATTTTGCTAATAATGCCATCCCTTTCACTGTGACATACTGGGCCGGTACTCATCTCTACCACATTATTAAATTTGATGTGGCAAAAAAGCAAAGGGAGTAATGAAAGTTTATGTAAAATAAAAATACTGTAATGGAGGAAGAAAAAAACCACATGCTTCACTTATTTTACTCCCCCCAAACAGAATTTGAAATTTGCCTGACTGCTTTGTTTTACACCCACATCACTGATTACTCTGGGCCTGCACAGATCTGGCAGTAATGCTAATGAATTAACAGCCCATGCCTATACCAAACTGGAGCTGAGAGGAGGGGTGGAGAGACATAAAATATAGCTGTTCTGGGATATTTTCAATAATACAGTATTGTGGCAGCAAAGAAAAGTTCTGTAAAATGTAATAGACCATAATCACTGACTTATCAAGGCAAGATTTTTGGAGACGAATTGTAATACTCCTTTTGCAAATTCCAGCCACTGCCAATCTAAGTCTTTAGGACCTATGATGAGTTGTTTGTGCTTGCGGCTGTATGAAAGGTTTCCAAACTACTGTACGCAAACAGGAATCAGGATGACCATCTTTTTCTCTTGAGAAGAGTGGCTATTGCCTGAACAACTAGCCATCTGTCTCTGTACATGGCCTGATACGGAGTCAAAAGCTATTTGTTGCTGCTACTGCTGTCACTGCCACATGGTACCACATATTCTCTGCTTTTGGTATCTCAGCAAGCTCAGTATGCAAAAACCCCAGGCTGTACTGTTAGTACAGTGGGATGTAATAAGAGGATATAAAAAATTAAGAAAGGGTATTTCAGCAGCAGCTCC
Source organism: Limnodromus scolopaceus (assembly GCA_028565335.1). Taxonomy (NCBI): domain Eukaryota; kingdom Metazoa; phylum Chordata; class Aves; order Charadriiformes; family Scolopacidae; genus Limnodromus; species Limnodromus scolopaceus. Next base: position 49,405,586 of record JAOXNO010000041.1, on the reverse strand, counting down.
TGAGCCCTGAAAGGCAGAATTAGGTATGAGGAGAAGTTTGGTTATGCTGACTGGTAAAACAGCAGAATGGAGACAGCTACTGCATGTTGAAGTAGCCACCCAGGCAAAAACAAGCCTTGTGATAGAGAAAAATGAGGGTACTGTGATGGGGCACAGACACGGTCTGAGTTGCAAAAGTCCCAGAACTTATAGAAAAGCAGGTGATTCTCTTGGTGCTCTGCAAGGAGTCTTTGTTCTTTCCACAGCATTGGGAGAAGTCCGTAGTTGTATAAAATAGGATGACAGTGTCCTCTGGAAGCTGACTTACCCAGGCTCTTACTCATCTATGATTAACCAGTTTATCAGTAGCAAGCCAACAGCTGTACTTTGCAACAATGGGTTTACAAGACAATTGATCATGAGTTTTCACCCAACGGTACTAAGCAGAGCTAACCCAATGCAGTACTTCAATTAAGAAAGCAGAGTTTTTATATTCTGTTAGTTTGCACCAATCTTTACTTGGCCCCAGAATCTGCAATGCCCTTCCTGCAAACTTAATCAAACTCAAGAACATGTAGTCTAGGTATCAGAAAAACTACTCTGTCCTATAGTGCAAATTCCATAGCTAAAGAAAAAACAAAACAAACCAAAAAAATATCATCCTCCTACTCTTTCCAACCGGGACTGCTGTGGAAAGGTGTTCAAGAGCATATATTTATCATATAACTGAGTGTGTAATGTCAGGTAACGACCTCTCCAGTTCTGAAGTATTTATATGCAAAGTTGTCACAGTAAAGCACCCATTAGTTCTGCTTTATCTCAGCATTCACTGACTAATGCAGAGGTGACAGCATCAGAACAAATACCTGAAAAGAACAGGACTGAGGGAAGCCAAGTTAATTTCAAGACTTGGTGTTTTGAGAAAAGTCCTTATCTCAGCCAAAGCACAAGTGAAGCAAGGCTGAATTATGACACTGAGTATGAATTCTTTGAAATGAAATGGTTCTGCCACAAATATATGCTTGATCAGATGACTTCAGCCTTTGAGGGGGTGCTGGTACATAGGAACATAACAGTAAATAAATCTTGGGAAAAGGGGAGGTATTATAGGACAAAACAAGAACAGTAATACAAACCCTGTGAGCTGAAAGGAGTTTTCAGGGAACGCTTGCTTACAACTTAGTTATATTCATGTCCTTTGGAAACAAAACAAATTCAACCTCAAAATCTTCTTTCTAAGTAATGCCTGTTACCACTGATAAAGGGGAATGCATTCACCATCCTTTAAACAAAAAGGGCTATTTTTTTATCCTTCTTGATTGTTTTTCCTCTGTTGTCATTACAATGAGAAAGCACAACGGCTTTCCTATTGTAAAGCCACTGACTGTTGTCTGTGTGTTTTCAAGGGAAGAGAGAATTGACACAAAAATACAGTGAATACACAGTAAATGTCATCTCAGGCTCCGACAGAGCTATTAGGCACACAGTAGTATGAGATAACCCTAAGTGGGAGTGCTATATAAAACATGATATAAGAGTAACAGTCTAAATACAGGGATTGCTTCTTACAAAATCTGCATTTTTTTCTCCTATAAAAAAATTACCACATTGTCTCAAAACACAGCTATTCCAAAGTGAAACTGCCACCACAGAATGCCCCTTTTTAAAAGGAATTTTTCTCAGCAAGCTTTTCCGATAGATGTCCTTGAAATTTTGCAGAGACAAACAACTGCAGCACTAAACTGATCATTTGGCAACTTGCTGGTTTTTGCTGTGTCTCTGTCAATCAGCTCCTGTTTTTTCTTCTCCCTCTTACAGTGATGTCATACAGCATGAGTATCTCAGAGACTAGTGTGGAACAGCAGTTCCAAGGGTTTTTTTCCCAAGACAAAGAGAGGCCTTTCTGTGACATGAACTTAAATACCCCATCCAACTTAAGTCCCCTGCAGTTCAGGTGTCAAAGCAAGTGCACCTCCATATCAGAGGCTTAGGAAATTCTATCTTTGTTTCAAACTAGAGCAAAGTCTAGGATTCAGAGGCTCCAGAAATCTGAATCTGGTGTTGTCTCCTCTCTAATTTGCACTGCACAAGCTCTGATGCTGTAAAGTGAGAGGGGCAAATCACTTGACTTCTTTAAATGAAACAACCACAAATGTTCTTGCTATAATATTTATCTGCTTCTGCTCTTTATCCACTCAATGAATTTACACTGAGCTTTCAAAAAAAATCTCTGCTTGACTCTCTGCAATTCAACTCTAAGCAATAACTGACCAAGCCAAAACATTGCTGAAAAATCTGCCTATCAGATATCCTAATTTGTGTCTTTTCTACTTGCCTAGTTTCATCTTCCTACTGGGTAACAGAAAATACAATTTCATGTTTGAGAAACCAGCCAGCCACATCTTCAGTGTTCAGCCTCACCCTTATATGGAATATACTAGTCCTTACCATTTACTTCTCAGACCTTCAAGGTGCGTGGGTGGCAAAGAGAACGTGAAACCCACACCAGCGCCTTCCTCTGGTTTTCAGCAGTGGAGGTATGTCAGCTCTGCAGAAGAGCCCCCAGGGGAAGCTTTCAGGATCATCAGACCCACTTCTTGTGTTTAAACTGTCAAAGAGGCAATGCAGATGCTAAAACAGAAATGGTGTTTCTGAGGTATGTTCTGAATACATGAGGGTGTACGTGGCATAATATAAAAACTTTATTGGCACTTGTTAAGGATGACATACATAACTTGATGTGCATGTAAAACTTTAACCAATAAAACTTGTGGCCATAAACCTTTGCTAATAAAAACCCTCTATGCTATAGCATCAAATATTTTCTCTTTCTCTAATTATATAGAAATAAAGTAATATGATGAATAGGTAGATACAGACATTAGGCCAGTATGAGATGCTTCTAACTGCAGTAAATCACAAGATTTACTCAAATCACAATCTGACTGGCATTAAGTTAGAAAGGTTTAAAAATTATCATGGTCAACAGAACTATGATTACCACACAGGAGTTCTTGCCTGCTGTGTAATTAGTTTATTCTCACCGAGCTAGCCCATGGCTTACAGGCAGTTTCAAAACACTCTAGAGAAGGATGACTACTGCTGGTAGAGAAGCGCTCTTCACTGCAACACGCAAGCCAGAATAGTTCTGTTAGCCCTCTGTGCGGAGACTAATGCTTTCTGAGTTGGAGAACCTGGTTTACATCCTGCTGCCTTCACTTGGTGCTTTATGTGCACAGCTGGCTAATGACCATGTTGTATTATGTATAAAGCCATTTACTGGGATATGCTCGTGTTGTTAATATGCTGTAGAGTATTTTTGCTGTTTAAGGGGCAACTCTGGGAAACATTAATGCTGGATGGTATGAAAACAAGGGCAATTCCAGTCCAGACAGCAAGAAGAAATCCACAAAGTGGCCAAACATTTCCATCTGCTCAGTGAATAAAGAGACTTCCATGCCTCAGTTTATGCCTTTTGCTATGAGCTGCCATCACAGTGAGCAAGGAAGCCTTGCATTTGTAGGAGCCATGTTGTTGAATGCTGCCAGCAATGCTTCCTTTGGGTGGCCTCCATGCTCCTTGTCCCTCAGTCTATGCATGAGGCTTTCAGGCTTTTTTAATGATCCTAGCCCCTTTGCAACTTCCCCCAGAGAAGACGCTGAATACAAGGAGCCCTCTGCTACACTGAAGGAAACCAATGGTCTGAAGGGATTAACTAGATTTTAAGAGTTTAACCAGGTTTTAAGAGTGCTAATAATTGCACTCTTTTCTAAACCATCAACTTATCACATACTTAGTCCCCTGTCACATTTTAATGAACAAGTAGTGTTTCCTGAAATGCTCAGATACTGCCACATGCCCAAGTACTCCCTAGCAGCCTTGTCACCCCTTGCATCCACACCACCATTATGTTTGTAGCACTGACAAGGTCAACGAGTGACTGGAAGAACCATTGCAATGTGCTGCACATGAATGCCATTTAAGAATTTCACCTCATTCAAAGAGAAGCCACTTGTTAGTGTTTCTGCAGAGTCTCCTGATCCAGAGTCTACTGGTCCCTAGTTCTGCGCTGCCTTCCAGATAATTGTGTTCTGCTTGGATTCATTTGTTCAATAATTCTTCTGTTGGCTTGGACTGCTGATATGCCCACCTCGTTCATGAAAACTTTAAATACGATTCTCCCCTGCTATAGTTCTGCAGAAGCAGAAATGGGTTTACAGGCTACACTCCCGGATAACACAGGCCGCACGCTGCAGTCTGAATCACTGTTTTACAGGTTTGCCACAAAGACAATTTTCTCAGGCAGCTCTGAACAGAGAAAGAATGCTTGGCATGTGTTAATCCTTATCAGGGGAGGACAGACTTAAATATGTTTGTTTATAACAGTGTTAAAGTTTGCTAATGTATTTTAATAAGTAGTTAAAAAGAAGAGGCTCTCAAAAAATTTAGTTTTCCTTTGATGGAAAGAGGAGAAGAGAATCTAAATTAAAATAGATATGTTTTCATACACAGAAAATAACAGTGTGAAGAGTAGTGATATTTTTCTATGAATAACATCCATAGAAGCAGACTACGCTTTATGATGTTACTCTTGCTCTGAGGGTAGGGGAAGCTTGTTATCGTTTTGTGTGGTGTTGTGAGGAGTTTTTCTGTGGAGTTTTCTTACTCACTGATCCTAACCTATGGAAGAATCATTATAAAGTTGCACTCATAACCAGGAAACAAATAGCATTAATGGGCAAAAGAAGTTAATACACAGCAGGTAAAATCTGGAGGATGTACATAGCTTTTTTTTTTTTTTTTACATACATTTTGCATTTCATTATACACACTGATGATAATAATGGCATTGATACTTACATACACTTTTAGGCTACAACAATTAATCCCTAAAGAAATGAAGATCAGTTAAAAGTGAACTCTATAAAAGATTTGCCAAGAAAGTCTGAAGTCTAATTGCTCTTTGCAGCATTTTATTTATGAAAGTGTTCTGGTGATGCAGATTGATTTCTCAGCTCCATATTTCAGTATCTCACCTGTCTGGAAGTGGAGATCGGCAGTACATTGATTAATGAATTGAAAGTTTCTCTAGTTACACTGCTGTTCCACTAAGCACTTCTCTTTATTACCTACTCATAATCCCTAAAGCTCCCCTCAATGAATCACAAACACCATCCCCACACTGACATTACCCTCACAGGACTCTTCCACCAATGATTAAGAAATACCAATTGTAAAGTCTACATGCAAGCCAGAATCCAGGCGAGGTCCACCTCTGCAGGATACCAGACTGAAGCAAAAGCTTGCCTAGAAACAATACTGAAGATCTACCAAGTGATGGAATAAGTAACTGACAAAACACAATATTGTTGATTCCAGTATCTTGAGCTTTTGCCTGTACGTTAAATTGCAACCATAAAGACAATCACCATAAATGTTATTGGGGCATTTACCAGCCATTTTGTTATCTATGTATGTATTGCAGATTCAGAATGGTTTTGACAGCAATGGCTGTTTCTGTCTGAGGGACACCACAAGTACCAGGATTATGACACTCTGTAATGCTCAATGACTATTATTGCACAAGTGAGACAGCTTTTTTACCATGCATGACATGTTTTATATAGCCACGGCTGGAAAAGTTACTTCATACTCTGTGATAACTATGAAGAAAATGCCATTTAGAGAATCTTCTAAGATAAAGTAGCATGAGCTGAAGCAGCCATTTTGAAAGAGCCATCTGTAAATAGAGGTTGTGACTTAATATTTGGCTGGTACACAACCACTTGATCTTCCAGTAGGCTATTGCAAGAGCAGATTAGAACTAAAAGAACAGGCAGTGTACAAAGTGCATCAATGTTATGGCAGACGTTGCTCTATGAGTCCCCTGAAGACAGTATCATCTCATATGAGCTATCACATTATTGTACTTGATATTATACTGCTGCTGAAGTTTTCCTGAAGTAAAGAATACTTGTAATTTAGGCTGCTTTATAAGTAGGACTTTTGTGCAAACAACGAACTAGGTCAGGTCATCAGATTCAGACTGAATGACATGCTTAATGCACTGCTTGTCCTATTCTTTTGAAATTAAATATTTATTAAACTGAAGGATGATAGAGGTTTTCTTTGCTTTGATCTTATTTGGAACATAGTGAATGCATACAATGAAGACACAATGAAGCCAGAGTAAATTAGTATATCCCAAAACACTAAAATATGTGCCCTTAAAATTTGCTTTTTACAAGGCTATTTACAAAGATATTGCCCTCTCCCTCTGTATCTGTACATATTACTTAGCATTTATTATCTAGCATTTATTTTCAGCAAAATGCTCTGTGCTAACATCAAAGTTAGTTACTATATAGTGTGCGTGCACATATATATGTATAATATACTTTCACTCTAGAATAATCCAGTCATGCTGAGATCCATTGCAGCAGGCACCCAAGCTAACGAAGAAGAAGCTTTTTCAGGTACCCACCAGCTATACTACACTGGTTTTGTAATGTAAAAACAGCCTTAACAGAACAGGTATATGTATGAAGTTAACTCTCAAATTAGAGTCCTGAGCAGGGGATAAGCTAATTTTTTTTTTCCAGTACTCCATTTCACTGAATTCAGTATGACTATGGACACATATTTCAATAAAGAAGAACTGAAATGACTGAGGTTCACCTAATGTTTAACTTAGCTATATTGAGAACCAGGAGTGTGAACCAGCAGTTACCAATTAAAGTTTACGTGAGTTTCCGCAGGGACTGCAAAAAAAAGGGTTTGAGGTAGGAAGTTCAGGTATCTCACACTTAACAAGAATTCTGATACAGTCTCCTCTCTTTTGACCCATACTCCATTTAAGTACTGTAGGCAGTTCCCTTTCTCCATCAGGGACCCAGAAAATGAGACAAACAGGTCACACATACAGAAAAGCTGAAGGAACTAATGGTTTAGAAAAGAAATGACACAAGGGGATCACAATCACAGTCTATAAATATCTTCAAGGCAATAACATAAATGTATAAATGAAAGATGGGAATTACTCCATCTCAGAAGCTGGTAGGTAAGTTGGCAGTATAAGTTTAGGAGAAGAATAATTGGTAAATGAATTGTGTCTCCAGGGAAACTAGCCAGGAACCATTACTGGAAATATTCAAGAACAGGCAATATCAAATACTAGTGGGAAAGATGCATTGAACAGACCTACAAGATTCCAGGAGCTAGACTACAGGTTTCTAAAGTGTTTTTTCTGGTGCTACTTTTCACAGAATGGTAGGAGTTGGAAGGGACCTCTGAGTCCAACCCCCCTGCCAGAGCAGGTCCACCTAGAGGAGGTTGCACAGGATGGTGTCCAGGTGGGTTTTGAATGTCTCCAGAGATGAAGACTCCACCACCTCTCTGGGCAGCCTGTTCCAGGTCTCTGCCACCCTCAAAGGAAAGAAGTTCCCTCACATGTTTAGATGGAACTTCCTGTGTTCGAGTTTGTGCCCATTACCTCTTATCCTGTCACTGGGCACCACTGAGAAAAGACTGGGCCCATCCTCCTGACACCCACCCTTTAAGTATTTATAGGGGTTGATCAGATCTCCCCCTCAGTCTTCCCTTCTCCAGAATAAAAAGACCCAAGTCCCTCAGCTTTTCCTCATAAGAGACATGTTCTAGGCCCCTTATCATCTTTGTAGCCCTTTGCTGTACCCTTTCCATCAGTTCCCTGTCCTTCTTGAACTGGGGAGCCCAGAACTGGACACAATACTCCAGATGTAGCCTCACCAGGGCAGAGTAGAGGGGGAGGATGACCTCCCTCAACCTGCTGGCCACACTCTTCTTGATGCACCCCAGG
>JAOXNO010000041.1:49361208-49388192 GCA_028565335.1 Limnodromus scolopaceus | reverse complement strand
CTTCCAATTTAAAACCGTTGCCCCTTGTCCTGTTGCTACACTTCCTTGTAAAGAGTCCCTCTCCAGCTCTTCTGTAGATTCCTTTCAGATATTGATAGGCTGATAGAACAAGATCTCCTCAACATTGAAGCATCCTGGTTTTCTTCCCTGTGAGCTATGCTTTCAGTAAATGTTAGGCTGGAGCATCCCAAGGAGGAGAAAATATTAAGCAGTTCTGTCCTTATCAGTCAGACAAGGTTATGGTCATTCAGAAACGATGCTGTGTTTATTGGCAAAGAGGCAGGGTGAAAAAAGTATCCTGGCAGATGGACAGAAGGGACAACATATGTTGAGGTAACTATGCTCTAGGATAGAAACAATTTTCTTCTGCTTTAATTTGGTTGCACATGTCAGATGGTTGGACCTTTTCTACAGGGCTAGAAATAAGCAATTCCCCAGGTGTGTCAGGAAGGAACTTGGTGGTTTGGAGAAGATCGTGAACTACTACCACTGACTCCAACTGGTGTGACACACATTGGCCCATCCATTCCTCTCTGTCACAAAAGTTGTGTAGATTTGGCAACAGAAGTTTCTTATCATATAATCCAGAGCAGTTTTTTAACCAATGGGGATCCAGAGCCAGGCACAACATGCTAAAGTACAAATGTGGCTCTTACAAGATGGCCTTTATATAGCTTCACAAACATTGGGAATTGCACATTAGGAAGAGAACCTAATGCGGGGAAAGAATGACTGGTTGTAAACCTGATCAGCTTTTCAAAAGTCTAAAACTCTCCATTTGAAGAATAAATGACTTGAAATAGGCAATTCCACTGTTTTCACTTTCAAAGACACTGTTTATTCACCACCTTGAAAGGTGATATCAAAGTGAAATGCAACTGTCAGTGTCCTAGTTCTATTTAATGGTATAGTTGTGATCTTTGGATATATACATTTGCAAATAAAAGGCATTTTATTAATCAAACAAACATGAGGATTAATCTATATGAGCAAATTTCTTCTAGAAAGTGACATTAAGCAAATAAACCAGACACACAGAGGTAGTCATGTCTAAGGACTTCATATATTCTAACCAAGATCTGTACTAAAACAAAGGCAAAGGATACCCGAAAGCAGCTCAGTAAACTACAGCAGCTCTTTGTGGTTTAAAATACACCAGTAGAGACTGGGTTGTAAAATTTTCTATATGAAAGCAAAACTTAATGTAAAATATTGTTTTAGCCTAACCAGGTAGATACCCAAGAGGAGGCTTGACACAACAGCACAATGTAATCTATGACCAGAATAAAGTACGTTTCACGTACATTTAGATGTCAGATCTGCAAAGTGAAAATCCTTAAGGTCAGGAGATGAAAAACATTTGATTTACAAACCACTTTGTCATTAGATTACCACAGTTTCATCAGCTTGGCTTCCTAAGAAGATGAGGGTTATGCAGTGTCCACACTATCTACCTGTCCATCCCTGTATCTGTTCCTCTTCCCCAGCAATTTCTAAATCCATTCACTTTCTGAGCTTTCTGTCTGTCAAATTCAGACAGAAAGTGTAGCTGTTTCCAAGACAATAAAGTTCCTGTAAGTTTTGTAAATACCTAGAGCTGCTAAGAGGAGAGAATGTCATACCTGCGGTGGCACTGAAGGAAAGGAAGGAAAAACAGCTATAAGTTCATCTTTTTGGCAGCAACTGCTCAGTATTCCCTATCATGCGCACACTGGATAGCCAAAAAGTATGCATTTAGTTCTGAATTTTATCAGATGTGGTCTCTTGAGACAGGGCAGAGCCTTCTGCTGCCCTCCAGCCTGGTTCTCACACACACACACAACTGACCCATTTGACAGGCAAGCAGGTGATGCATGGAGATTTACTTAGCATATATAAAATCACTCCAAAATTTTATTTGCTAAATCACCAATTCTCAGAAATCATATAAATGCAGATGGTATAAAACATCAACTACTGGTTGTAAGAATAAATGACTGGGGTCCTAAATATTTTAAGCTTTTAGGTCCATTTTCAAAAGTCACCTGCATGTGTACTGGGTGTCCCTGGTGAGGTGCTGGCAGTGGGAGGGTGCAGAGTAGCCACTGGGAGTACAGGCTAGGGCTGCTCCATGCCAGATACGGCCAGTTCCAGCTGGCTCCACAATGGACTCACCGCAGGCCAAGCCCATCAGCCAACGAGGTAGCACCTCTGGGAAAACACATTTAGGAAAGGGCAGAAAATGGCACATGGGGAGAGGAGTGGGAAACAGCAGAGGGAGCACCGGGGCTGAAGGAAGAGCTCCATGGTGGAGAAGACATTCCCGGCAGCCTGTGGAGGACCTGTACTGGAGCAATTTCCTGACAGGATCCACAGCCTATGGAAAGCCCATGCTGGAGCAAAGGAAAAGTGTGAGAACGAGGAAGGAATGGCAGAGAGAAACCACCATGCATTGACCATACTCTCCCCAGTACCTCCCTGTGCTGTTTGGCAGGAAGGGTGTAGAGTCTGGAGTGAAGTTGAGCCTGGGAATGCAGGGAGGAGAGGCGTTTTAACATTTGTCTTTTTATTTCTCAGTACCCAGGTCTATTTTGAATTGGCAATAAATTAATTTTCCACAAGTTGAGGTGTTTTGCCCACAACAGTGACTAATAAGCAATCTCCCTGACTTTACCTCAATCCTCGAGCTTCTTGTTCCTATTCTTCCTGTTTTCTTGCCCTCCTACTGAGGAGGAGGTTTGACTGAGTGGCTGGGTGGGAGCTTGGCTGTTAGACAAGTTAACCCACCACACTCTCTCTCACCCCAAATCCATGAATTTTTATGAAAATATTCACATCACTCTAGAATGGCCAAACCCCAATTCTGAATATGTAGGTGGCTCTCATAATGTACAGGAAGACGGCCTTCATAGGAGTTTGTAAGGTAAAACTATCTTCATTGAAAGAAAACAGTCTTTGTGCCATTACTCAGCAAATAATCAATAGACTTTTTTCCAACTGGCTGAAGGCATGTGGTACACTGAGAATCCAGTCCCCTATCTAGTATTATCTTGAATCTTCAGGTAATAGAGAAAAGTTAAAAAAAGGAAGTAACAAAATCACAGAGTAATCGTTATGTTAAAAAAAATTACTAAAATAAATCTTGAGTATGGATTAAAAAGATAATGGAGATTTAGGAGCTTCCTGCTATTAGGTGGAATATGTCTGAAGACCAGCAGGTGGTCAGTTATATTTACAAAAACATAGAATCATAGAATAGTTTGGGTTGGAAGGGACCTTAAAGATCACCTAGTTCCAACCCTCCTGCCATGGGCAGGGACACCTCCCACTAGACCAGGTTGCTCAAAGCCCCATCCAGCCTGGCCTTGAACACCTCCAGGGATGGGGCATCCACAACTTCACTGAGCAACCTGTTCCAGTGCCTCACCACCCTCGCAGTAAAGAATTTCTTCCTGATATCTAATCTAAATCTACCTGCTTTCAGTTTAAAACTGCTACCCCTCATCTTATGCTACACTCCCTTGTAAAAAATCCCTCCCTGTCTTTCCTATAGGCCCCCTTCAGGTACTGAAAGGTTGCAATAAGGTCTCCCCAGAGCCTTCTCCAGGCTGAAAAATCCCAACTCTCAGCCTGTCTTCACAGGAGAAGTGCTCCAGCCCTCTGATCATCTTTGTGGCCCTCCTCTGGACCCGTTCCAACAGGTCCATGTCCTTATGTTGGAGATCCCAGAGCCGGATGCAGTACTCTCACTGCAGCACAGCAGAGGAGCAGAATCACCTCCTTCGACCTGCTGGCCACACTTCTTTTGATGCAGCCCAGGATGTGGCTGGCTTTCTGGGCTGCGAGCACAGGTTGCCAGCTCATGTTGAGGTTCTCATCCACCAACACCCCCAGGTTCTCCTCCTCAGGGCTACTCTCAATCCATTCTTCACCCAGCCTGTATTTGTGGTTGGGATTGCCATGTCCCAGGTGCAGGACCCTGCACTTGGCCTGGTTGAACTTCATGAGGTTCACATGGGCTCACTTCTCAAGCCTGTAGATGGCATCCCTTCCCTCCAGCGGGTCAACCACACCAAAGAGCTTGGTGTCATTGGCAAACTTGCTGAGTGTGCACTCAGTCTCACTGTCCTTGTTGCCTACAAAGATGTTAAACAGCACCAGTCCATACTAGTATTTCTTATAATACCAATTCCCACAAGCAGGAACCAATGGTAACAGGTAGATTAAACTCTGAATACAGGATAGCTACACACATATATGTTTATTTACCACACTCTTTCTGTTTCTCTACAAAATTAACAATGCATTTTTAAATGAATTCAGAATAGTCACCACAAAATTTACAAGCAACCAAAGTCCCAAATTATACTGGGTTTTGAGCGTGCAAGGCAAATACAGACTGTAGTTTGGCCTTCCACCTAAGCATGCCAATTAACCTCATCAGACGGGATTCAGAAAAATCATGAAGACAATTTTCAATTTTAGAGGCCTTTGGAAGAAGTAAGAGTTCTTTTTACTCCAGATTCAATGAGGGATAACTACTGTAATGCTTGACCAAGAACGACCACATTACCACATTTACCACACCAGCACGAGAGAACACTGGATCAAAAATTATCTAATAACTACCAGTAAGTTCTAATATCCAGCTTGGGCTTCTTACATGTAACAAATTTAGAAAGTTACTCCCAATTTATTAATCTATTTTACCTTTTAACACACAGAGTTTTTTGTTGCTATCACTATACACATTTGCACATCACTTTGGTGGCAGGTACAGATGTGACGAAAAGGACAAAACCCTCCCCTAAAAAGAGAAGACACTAGTCCTGCACAGAATTGATGCCTTAGATTTAGGGAAAGCTCAGAAAGGCAGCATTGAGAAAAACATTTTGCAAAGTAAATACTAAGGTCACCACAGCAGGCACAAGTTATGAGCAATCTGTCCTTCTGTGAATCCATTCCTGTCTGTGGAACACAACTAAACTTTATTTTAGTTGACAGTGCTCCATTGAAACTTCAGAGTAATGTATTTCAAAATGCATTTACGGAGCAAATTAAGTACCTTTTTAGCTGTTCATACAAATTCTTTTCCTTTGTAGGTTATTATTGAACAGATAAAGTTGGAGGCAGAGCTGTAATTACACAAGTATATTTTACTCAGCCAAATTTATGGGGTTTCTATTGAAACTGATCAATTGACATTACAATTTGTTTAATTGAATGGATAAAGACTGGCAGGATGACACCTATATTGTTATTTCACTTTTTTTATGCATTCCACAAAATGTTAAAAATACAACTATATAATCAGAGATGGGCAGAAGAAAACTTCAGTGTCACTCTTAACTCTTGGGTAATAAATGCCACACAGAGAGATACACAGAATTCTGTTGGAAAGACAGGAATGAAAATGGAGTGTGTTGCTAGAGTATAATCATCATTAAAACTTTCTTATTCTGAATGCTCCCACAAGCACAACGCCTCACTTATCCAGTAGTTCCTTTCAAAGGAAAGCCTTAGAGTATTTTATAAGAAAAAGTAAATTTTGTAGCTCACATATGAGAAACAATACTGAGATGATCAAAAAAAAAAAAAAAATCAACCCTAAAAAGTAAGCACTGTCACTCTGTAAAACAGAAGAATTTTCAGACGCCAAGTAAATGGTGAAGCTGAAGAATTAAAGTAGAAAAGACACGAAAGAGAATGTCTACAAACTAAACACAACGCAATGCTGAAAAAGAGAAGTAGAACCAACACAGGTAAGGATGATGGAAACATGACATTATTTCTGAATATTTATGACTGTCCTTTCTCTAACTTAGAGCTTCTTTCTCTAATAACATCTCTTGATTTTGCTGTGAATTGCATACTCTGCTCAGGGAGTTACTTTTTCATTCCAAACTGACTGCTTTTGCCCTCTGCAAGACCTCTGAGCTGTCAGGCAAACAATAAATGTCTCAGGGAATAGAGAACTGATAAAGGCCAAAATGATAGTTTTCTGTAAAAGGCCAATGTGATATTTTGCCTTACATATTTAGAAAGGTATACAGTAGCATAAGTAACAACTTTAAATGAAATTTGATTTATTGAACTATGTCTGCCCCATCAAGTTGACTTCTGGCAGAGACTGGCAGCAGCAGCAAGATCAGACGAACTGATGCTGAAAGGTTTCATAAGGCTAATATGCGCAGGACAGGACTGTTTCTAGGGTCAAAGCAGAAAACATTCAAATCTGAGAGACTTTAACATACTAGGAGCATGCCTCTGGCTAGGCTGGTTTGGAAAATTTCAGTCTCAACAGTTCAGACATTTCCCAGAAGGAGGTTAGAGAAAAATACATCAGTTTGCTCATGTTTGAAAACAAAAGAAAAAATATTTTCTTTAAGAAGCTCTAGATTTGCAGTGTGGAAGTCCAACTTGGCAAGGAAATAGCTTTCCAAGAATAACAACTCATAAGACCTTAGAAAAATGGGAGCCAAGTTCTTCTCAGCAAAGATATTCAAGTTTCTTGCAGCTCTGCTGAAAACTCCAATCACCCTGAGCAGGCTGCAGCCAGCATTGCAGGAGGCCAGTCAAGGTTCTTCTACAAATGCAGATTCCTCACTCAGCTTCACCATCAAAAGCACATAAACAGTTTCTTGTTTCTCCCCAGGCTCTGGTAGGGTGGAGAAAAAAACCCAGAAGGTGTAAAGGTGTAAGAAATGGCACAAGAAGTTGGTCAGTGTGGAAAGCAGAGAAGCATCCAAGTTTATGAAGATAAGGAAACACTTTTACACGCTAAAAAATGGTGCTGGATCTCCAAAGCCTGGAATGGAATCTAAAATTTGAATCTCAACATTTCAGAAATACCTTTCCTGTTTGGAAATAACACATTTGAAAATGTATGTCCTACTCCTATTTCCATTAAAAAACCTAACCTACTATTATTTCAGTTACTCCATTAACAAAATTGGTAGAAAACTGGTAGGTGGGCATGAAGCATCTTCCTCACTCATACATGATAGGATTTCCGTTATTATAAGATGTAAGTACTAAATCTTTACCATAAATCATCTAACACAGAAATGTCAACGTAATCCTACATAGGTTACTCCAATTCTGGTGTTTTCTAATTTTAAAGAACTTAACAGTTTTATTTAGATTCCTTTTGGAAATCTTTTTTTGGCACATAAATACACATGGAGATTGGTGGTCTTTATGCACAGTTTTATGATGATAATGAAAGCATCCTATTTGCCTTCATTCTGAGACAGGGAACAAAAAATGGTGTCATTCCAATTCAAAGGGCAGGAAATGAACCAACTAAAGGACTAAAGTGTCAAACCAAAACTGATTTTGGGACCAGTTATGGGACCTAGAAAATCTTAGTGTTTTTCCTTAAGTATTTATAGTATGGGAAAACTGGCTACCTCTGATTTATCTCCAGCTCATCTGCTGGTGTCTGGCACCCAATTCCTCAAGTGTGCCAGCCACATGTACTCAAACATTTACTGCTTTTACACCTAGATCTAATGCGAAAGATGCAGCTGCTGAAAGCTTTAAGAACAGGAGGTGTGAAACAATAACAATGTCACAAAACCAATTCTGACATTGCTGTTTATGCATTAGTTAAAAAAAAAAAAAAAAATATTTTATCAAATCACTAACTTTTAGAGAGAACTGAAGTGCAAGTCCCTTCTAAAATGCTTCCAATCTTGAGGCAGCTCTTAGCAGTTCTAAGTACTTTTATGGTTCCACATGTGTATATGAACACTTGCAAGCACATTGTCAATTCAGTGCTTGCATAGCTATTTACTAATATTTTCTGATGTAGACATTGTTTATTTTGAAACAGAGAGGCTGGATTAAATGTTGTTCCTATCTTAAGTGTTCAAACAAGATGCTTTAACAAAGATCTTCAAAATAGACTACGTAATATTCAAAGGAATATAAATTATCAAAGTGGTTCAGTTACAAACACGTTTCTGAAAGCACTTCCCTAGTGTGCTTAAGCTATGCTCTTGTAGTCTCTGCACTGGTATGTAAGTATGGCTGACTTGGCTTTCAAATGGAATCAACATCCAAAAGCTCATGCCAAAACCTGTGGTTTTACAGCAGTTCATTTACAATGGAAAGACACCTAGAGTTGACTAACGGTGAAGTTCGAGAAGGAACATTACTTACTGTTGAAGGACAGGAGAAATTCCCGTTTTTTTTGATGTTCCCTAATGTACAATGTTAACTAGTACAAATTTGGAAACTGAATCAACTACAGTTTCATCCAGAGCTTGAGATCACAACTGGAACCACAAAGAGACACCCGACCTCTAGGGAGGAAGGCGGTAAAGCAGAGTGTTCATTGCCAATCCAGTTGGGTAGTCAGTTGAAAGTGTATGGACAAACCCCACCTTTCCTGTAAACAGTCCTCTCGCCTGAAATGTGGTTATCTGTAAGCATGGAAAAAGCCTTATAACTTTCTACCCTATATATAAAGAGAGATTAAAAGAGAAGACAGACAACAGTCCTTTGCCATAGATAGCTGTCATCAGAAAGGACAAGGGTCTTCACTGTATCATCAAGACGACCTTAACTGCTGCCCTGCATATACAGCAATTTCAGTAAAAGCAAAACTATACTCCCGATGTCAAATCTGATTGTACTTTGGTCAGTTTTATGCTATGATAGCAAACTTGTTCAGACAAGAAGGATCCTTGAAATTACTAATGAGGAAACCTAGAGCTATAAGACAAGTCTAGACCAAATTCACTGGTCCTCTTCTCTTCACTCCCTCCCTTCAAACAACAGATTTATTAAGGCACAGCCCAGCAGTCTAGGTCAATTACTGGGAAAAGGCCAGGGCACAATATATCAATTGAATGACTTTCTACCTCATTAAAGGTGAAAATAAAAGGGACTTGAGAAACAGCAGCCTCTTGTGCACTTGCTGATGGGATTTGAGATTTGCTATTGATTTTCCAAGTGGAGGCACTTAGTTCTCCTTACTTTACTGAAAGGACATTTTGTCATTAAAATGAATGACACAAAAAATCCACGCCTACAAATCTCAGCCACAGTTGAAATTTCAGAGGATACATAGTTACCTGGTATTAAAACTCTTCCTTTATTGACTACTACTTTTACAGGGCTTTCCTTATCAATTTTGCTTTTACTGATATGGAAAAATTAGGCAGAGCACAAGGCTCACGTGACTTCCCAGCTGGAAGGTACTCTAGCACTTCAAAGACAACTAAACCAAATAAAGTTCTAAAACTGGTGTTCTAGTATCTTAATTCCAGACCTGCCCCAATTAAGTATGGGATAATGAATATGAAATATCACCTTATTAATTGAATTACTTAAGTTAGAGCCAATACGCTGAAATAAACAAATTCATAGGTGGAAACATGCCTGTCAGAAGGTAGCCCTAAAGCAGATTCAAAGAAGTCAGTCAGAATTTCAGGGGAAAAAAAGCAGAAAGATCTAGAAACTGTTATTTCCCTAGCAAGAAGCACTGGGCCTTATAGACCTTCCTCTCTGCCTCGACACATAATTGCTCCAACAACATTCTTTCTGAAAAACTAAGATAGTATTTTTGTCTTCATGACCTGTTTCCATAAAATCAAGCTATTTTCTTTCAGAGCAGCCTTCTTCAATTCAGGACCTACACATTCCTTAACTGAAGAAAAGAGCAGAAGTCCAGAGCATGATACAGTGTGTCCTGTATTGCATATCAGCCCGTCAACCAAACTGTGGGTCTCAACTGCTGGTCCAAACTGTTAATCAGGAGTCCTTGAAAACCTCCACAGAGCAAAACCTCAGTCTCCTGGAACATCCTGATTTTTCATTTATATTTATTTTTAGTTTCCTGATAATTAATTTAAAATAATACTTTTGCTCTGTTTCTATTCAATAATTAGATTATGAAGCTTCTGGCACAAAACAGCATGCTCAAACATGAGCTTAGTAACAGATAAAATAGCACTCTTTCAGGCACTACTTTGTCGCAGACCTAATTAATGAAGACAAATCCAAACAACATCTAAACTTTGGTTTTGAAATGGCTAAGACAATTATGATCTTAAAAGAAAGCGTAATATGAAAGACAACCACAGAGCAGAAATATGCCCGTCTCAACGGGACTCATGAGCTATCTTGGGCAGAAACAGGAAGCTTCCTTGGAGCCCTTGGCACCGCACACATTTTTCTGGCTTGGTTTCCTTTGTCACTGCAGAGCTAATTGTAAAAAGAGGTCAAATGATTTTTCTGGTATTTCAAATTCAGAGCAAAAGCTCGTACATGACGTTCATCAAATAAATTGCTAATGCCTCATTCTGCAAAGTAAATTGCTTAAGTTATATCTCTTTTTGTAGGTCTGGTTAGGACACAGAAGACAAGTGGGTTTTCGGCATTAAAAAAGTGAAAAAATATATTTTTCATAATTCACGTGTGGCCCTGGGACAGTGGGTTTGATGCTTGGCTGCTTTTTAAAAGGTCACTCATAGAAGTGCATGCACCTAATCTGCTACCCTACCCTATAAGCTATCCTAATTCTGAACTTCAGTTTACAGCAAATGTAACTCACACAATGCACAACTATCTGAATCCCTAGGAATAAAATCACCAACTAAAATCTACAAAGAGGCATTAATTGTTGAAACACCCCTCAAAGTATAGCATAGAAGACTTGGCAAAATACCTTTGCATTCAGCTGAGATTTCCAAAATGGATGAAGGTAACTAAGTGTCCACATGTTACTGGTGTTCTGTAGAAGCTGCACTCTTAATTTTCTTGCGATTAGTTGACAAGGCCAGATTTAAAACAATAGCATAGGAGAAAGCCACATTTTTTTCACACACAAGATGGCTAAGGTACCAGGTTAACAGAAGAGTGGAAATTTTCTCACTTATACTTACACTAAATTGTGTTTCTTGACCATGGACATGCTTTACTCTTTCCCAGACATACATCACAGCAGACAATGGCAAATTTCAAACCTCCAAACATACTTTGATTTACTGTTCTAAATTAGCTGCTGGAGGCTCCCTGCTCCGAGAGATCCAGAGAACTGAAGGAAGCCATACAGTCTTATCCTACTTCAACATGTTTTCAAATCTAATTTAGGATCATGGAACCACTTCAACCTTCCCCCACTACTAAATCCAGAAGATACCTGTACATAGCAACTTATTCAATCAAAGATTTAACACACACCCACCACATTGTATATAGAGAATTCCACTTCTTCATCTAAAACCGGAAAAGTAAAATGTAAATCTGCTTGCTATAACAGTTCAACAAAATGGATAACAACCAATTTTGCATCTGAAGAGCTAAATGGATTTGATGAGTTTACTGTACTTTCAAAGGAAAAGAAACCAGAGCAAGAAAGACCTCCTTTCCCCTCAAGTCAGACTTCAGCAGAGACAGACACCTGTTAGAGCAACTTTCTCTCTCACCAGAAGCTGGGTCCGCAGCAGCTTTTCTCGCACCCTACAAGTAGTGGAAGAGTGCACTTTCCCCAAAACAGCTCAGGTTTCTGCAAAATCAGCCAAAAGCAGGTGCTGAGCAGTGTTTGAGCTGTCTACCTCTACCCTGAACACTAGAAGTTAACAGGCTAATGTTACAAGCCTAAACTTATTTTCTTGTATAATTTAATCTTTATGTCAGCCTCCTCCCTTCCTTCTCTGTATTCCTTTGCTCACCTGCTGTCTCGTCTCCCATACATAGTATGTACACCATTAAAATAACAAGGCATAGGCTCCATGAGCATTCCCACCTCTTCACTTTCAAGCCTGTCCCATCTCCAGACCATCTCTACTTTTGATCTCAGCAGAAAATTAACCCTATTGATAGCATCTTGTATAAGAGGATGAAGCAACTGATGGGAATTTTAACTGCTATCAAATGCTTGTAAACTGATGGAGAGACAAACTATGGCCACCATAAATATACGATCGTTATTGCTCTTGATGGGCCTTACAGCGAGCAGAAGGAAGCACATCCCAAGTACAAAGCAACTTCATAGGCTAAGATACTAAACACGAGTCTTAAAATGTATCAGTCTGCAAGACTCATTGGGTAGAAACACACGCTCTTCACACCCATGTCTGCCTAACATTAGTAGCCTGATATGACACTATTTGCAGATTGGCAGCCACTAACACCATAAAAATAAGTAATTACTTATTCATTACTATCTTAACCATTACCTACATACACAGGCAGGAATCCTTTAACTCACATTTGCAAGAGACAGTGCCTAAAATCTAATAGGAACATATGTTCAGACCTTGAAATAGTCTGAGCGGTTCTTCTTCATGACAGCAGTGATAGTCATATCCAACTGACAGCTTCCCTACTGCTAAGGACATCGGTCCCCATCACTGTCAGAGACAAATCAAATCCAAGGAGATTAGAGAGGATCTGCTTAGCTTCTGCAAATGCACAGAGGCCCAGCTCAGTTTGCATCTTAGGCTCTACAAGCAATGAAAAAACCATCAGCAATAAGTGAAAGGGAAGGACTGAATGAACAACAAATAGAGAAAAGGAGGGAGGGAGAGACAGATACCACATTCACAGGTTTTATATTGAGTTAATGCTGTCCCTAAAAGGCTTACAGAGGCAGCCGCACCTGAGCCTTGCTTCCCTTCTCACAAAACAGTGCTTCAAGGTGTCCAGAAATATTTGTCAGGTACCAGAGATGAGATGGATTTTATGGAGCTTTGAAGGGAGGTTGAGAGGGCAGGAGGAAATGAGGTGCTAATGCTGATCATAACAAAAACCACTGGAGCCAGCCATAATGGGACACTGGGAGCGTGTCTGAAGTGAAAATGAAGGTGTTAAAGGATGTACCACACTACATCAATGTCAGAGACTGCCTGGTGCCTCTGAGCAACTCAGAAATAGAAACGTGGCACGATTGCCCATGCACGGCTCTTTGTGGTTATGGCAGCTATCTGTACCCTCTCAAAAACTATAAAGTAAAAGCTTTCATATTAATAGGACAATTGCATGGCAAGGTTGTAGAGAGTACAGTCAGAAGGCAGAGATGCAATTTGTAACAAAGGCATTCTCTTAGTTACCAACTTTGTTTCACATTTTCTCTTAATATATTCTAATTGTAGGGAAGGAAGCAAATGAAAAGCTTAGGAGCTGTGGTTAACACAGCATTTCCTAAGCCTCAAACGTCTCAGTCCTCTTCAGCAATACAGAACCAAGATGGATACTCTCCTCTCTCCCACCCTAGTTTTTAAGTGTCCCATCACCTGTATTTATACACAGGTTCACAGCCACTCCCCTTTGGACAGGAAGGTAAGGAGAGATTAAAGAGGCAGAATAACACTCTTAAAACATTCCAAGTATGTAAAATGGCTGTTTTATCAAAGCTTAGACAGCTTCTTCACTGATCAACTTTTATTTCTGTTTAGACTAGCCTAGCATTTTAATTATGCTAAATTGATTAAGGGGGTGAAAACTAACTATGTCCTGTCTGCCAGGCAATAGAGGACCTGAGCTGACAGATCTGCATCAGACTGAGCCCCTCTGCACTCCTGAAGAACTTTGAATGATGCCTTGTAATAGTTGTGCTTCTGAGGGAATGCAAGAACTCTGCATTTATACAGTTTTGCTTTGCCCTCTCCAGCAAGTATGTATGACTCCTTACAAGACGATACGCTATTGCCAGGAGTCCAGTCTTTCTTTACTTAGATGGTAACTGAAACTACTTTTAAAGGACTATCTCAAAATGAGACTATTTTGACTTATTACCAGTTTTTTCTACTTAGTGGGATAGAGTAGAGAAACATACAGGTTTAATACTTCACACTGTGAGGAGTATGTTTTCTCAGGCATACATACATGGTATATCACATTACCTAACACACAGTCAGAAAAGACACTGGTTCTTAGGCATGTATTTGCTTGCAGGGTCCACATGCTACTTTTTGCTCACCTACTTACTGTGAAACCTAACCACTTCACAATGGGACTAGATGCTAAGTAGAAAGTACACAGCCCGATCAATGAGAAATGCTAAGTACAGCTTAAACAATATTCCTCATTAGGAACAACAGGATTTAAGTTGCAGTGAGGTAACTAGCACCCTAGTACCTTAAAGATGAGTTTCTTTCTAATAGCCCTTTCTTATAAAACACAGTACGCCACAGAACAGGAACTGGCACATCCAAAGCCCTTGAGATTCAGAAGATAAGTGAACTTCAACACCTTGAGCAGGAGCTGTGGCCATGGAGCCCTTGGGTAAAAGGGCTACAGAGGCACTACCAGCAGTGGGTGGTGTTGGACTTCTCTGATGGGTGTGTTCCTGGAATGCCTGCCAGGTGCAGTTTGAGACTGGACTTCAGATTTTCATACGTGTAAGCTATGAAGTAGGCTAGGAAATATGAAATACTTCATGAAGTGTAAAATACTGCTTTCATCTCTGTATTTCTAATATATGTTTCATCATTACATGAACCTTTTATTCCCTTCATGAACGGCCCTTAATTTAATAAACTGGGCCTTGAAAATTTGTCCAGGTAGATACACTAGCTTTCTGATTAATGACAACTGTATAAGTGGTGGCATGTGGAATCTTAATGAAGTCTGGAAAATTATTATTTTGCTAATTCTAAGGTGAAGAATTAAACAGGTCCTTCTTTCAGGACTACGCATTTCCATCCATTAAGATGACTTCAATGCAATTGTCAGGCCCAGCCTTTGTAGTCGCCGAGAGTTACACTTGTTTATTGTGTCTGAATAGATTTGACACAAGAGCACTCTCAGGCACTGCCGTAAGGTCTATGTGTGCTTGGGTGGTACAATCTGCATTTCTATATTTTGAAATATTTAGGTTCATCAATAAAGCTAAAGGGCAGTGAATTAAAAATCAATACAAAGGCAGACTTCTTAAGGCAACAGAGAGGGAGTTCATGGAATACATAATTGCTAGAATTCATTAAAGACAGGTGCAGGTAATGAATTTTAAGAAGGACCCAGTGTTATCATTATGCAACTTCACATAAAATGGGTAGTAAAAGAATCACACTTCAGAGTATGAACTGACAGATACAAAGGTCATGAAGTAACTCCTATGCCTTTTCAATCTTAAATAAATTACTGCACAGTTGATTAGATAAATTACTGAAAGTAGCTGCAGGTCACCTTGATTCGGATCCATCTCTGTTACAGGCGGTGTGCTGATACGCCGCAGGAGGTAATGAGCTAATTCAATATGGCAAAGTCTGCATTAACAGAGTATTGTTTCCTGTTATGCTCCTAACATAAGGAAGCTTGCAAAGCATCCCCCATTCTTCCCAAAACACGGGGAGAGAAACAGTAATTTTTTGTTTGCCTTGTGAAAGTAGTGACCTTTGACAACCTTCAGAAAAAGCAACTATGTACAAGTCCGAGCATACCTGTGACAGAATGGTAATGGAAAGAAATTCCTCAGACTTAATGCTTTCTGAAGACAGAAAAAACTTAACAAGAAAGAAATCCTCTGTCAACACAGGCAGTGACAATCACATGTCATTTCAAATTAAAGCCCTCTTTTAATCTCATTTGAAAACTGGTGTCAGCACAACACTCAAAGACAACTTTAAACAGAAAATACTGGACAGCAGCTAGTAAAGTGAAATCTCATCCCAATTACTTATGGCATTCTGAAAAGCTGTTAGCATTTTTTTTATCCATTAAAAATCCCCTGGGGTGGGGGGGGCGGGGGGGGGCAGTGCCTTGCTTAAAGAGACAACTCAAAAGTAGCATCTACAAAAGAAGTACAACAATTTTAAAGAAATCCCCGAATACTTCCTATATTACATTCATAGGATTGACTATCCTAATACCTATGCTAAGCTGCTTAACAAGGCTAACATGAAACAGATAATACCAGAAACTTAATCAGCTGGTAGCTCGTTTTGCCAGCCTTTTCAATAACCAATCTGACTCTGGGCATTTATTACTTTGAAATCCTGTCCAGTGCAGGAACGGAGGGTTAGGACTACCCTCACTATCCTAGCACACTGTTCAGCAGTTTTTTTAGATTTCTTCTTTCTTGATTTGACAATTGTAAAACAAGCCATTATTGAATCTTGATGGCCTGTAAATCTCTGAAGGCAGGGGGAAACTGGATAGCCCTTAAAGAAGTTCTACAGCAAAATTTCATAGGGTCTGACTAGTATATTGTACGGTCATCAGCAGAGGGAAGACCTCAGTCACTGAATAAAACTTGCAGAAATACAAATTTTAGGAATACCAGAGCTTGCTAACCAAATATGCAACTTCACAAAAGCAGTATTTTCCTCTGGAAAACCGATTTGCTGAAAAATACTAAATACTTTAACTATCACCATCTAAGAAAAATTTAGCTGAAATATCTCATTATAGCATTCCTTGCCCCAAAGATGTTTGTAGGCTTTATTTAGTGTGAACTAACCCAAATGTTTTCTTGAACTTGAATTAAGAAATTATTAAACTGTATTTCCCTTACAGCATGTTGATTTATGTAAATTGAAATATGGGCCCACATTTTCTAACATGAACTGAATGGCCCAGAAGATTACATTTCCTATAATGCAATGCAGATCTTCCTCTGAGGGATCTGTATGATATATTATAGAAACTGCATAATTCTGAATAATCCCTGGAGATGTAGTCCAGAAAAGCAGGCCAACCCAGGAGGGAGAATGCAAAGCACATCATGTGTCTTAACTGCAATTCTCATCTTGTGTGTAGCTTAAATACTAAACAGGCTCAAAATGAAATACTGCAGAGCCAATCAATAATAGAAATCAAGCATTTTCAACCTGAAAAGCGTTAAAATATTTCATTTTGACAAAAGAAAAGTCAAATGAAGTGTTTTGGAATTCCCACTATGTTAAAACGTCCTATTTCCCATTTTAGTACCAACCTGGAACAAACCCAGATATTCAAATGCAGGCATTCCCACTGTGATGGAAACTTCAAATTTTGCCCAGCTCTAATCACAGCTAATTTCCTTATTTAATTTCAAAGGCAACCCTGAAGTCATATATAAGGAGAGTAATTTGCCCTTTTCCTGTGTGTTTTTTTTTTTTCCTTTAAAAAAGCCACAATTTTCTGTAATGTGAATGACTCCAGTGAAGTTTGGAGAGTTGCTATTTAGATGCTAATCAAATGTATATGGACACATCAAGGCACCAAGTTCAGACAGAAATCAGCAGGTCATCTATAGAAGATCAAGCCATGTTAATGAGTTATATCAACATTGATCCATGTAAACAAATACTAACACTTACATGGAAAAATTATGATCAGATAGTTGTTCTGGACTGCAGAAGACAAATCTTAGTGAAACTATGACACTCAAATCTTCCTCTTCTGGACTGTCCATGCGCCGCCACTCATTGAGACACCCTTTTCTGTGTGCATTAAGTAAACCCTTCCCTTCTTGTCCCACGCACGTATATGAATTTCTCTCAGGTACCAACTGACCTGGTATGTACAAACCTGCAACAGTGACATGCAGTCAAGTTCATGCAGCTACTGTAGGCAGCTACTGCATGTGTGACAAGATGGGGTGTTCCTAATGAAACATTCAAGTGCTGATTTCAGAGAGGAAAAAACCACTACATATTTCCCATGGGCAAGCACAGAGATACCAGCTCCCCAAGCCAGCAACACATCTTTTCCACTCCCCACACTCCTAATAGCACAAGATCTTTCAGCATTAAGTTCCTAATTGCTACCCAGATTCCACCCAGAGGCAGCCTATGATTACTCCTACATGTAGAGACCAGAGAGCTTCTGCTAGTCTCTATCTTTCATGACGATGCTCCTAAACATTACATTAAACCCTCTTTCTTGACCTCTTTTAGTTCTCACAAGTGTTTAAAGGTGATAAGCTTGATGCCACATTGATTAAAATACATACTTGATTTTTTTATATCACAGAGAACTTTCAGTTGTGCGGTGTTTAGATACATGTTTTATAAAGCTTTCTATCCTCAGAAAGTCGTGGCTTACTTGAAATTGCTACCCACAGTGGCTTTTGAGATGATGTGGCATTTTAACTACCCCTTCATAGGTACAGAATAAGGATATGAAAAGGATGAAAGATAACTGTTGGCATCATAGCCCATTCCACCATCACAGGGGCACTCAAGTTCTGCATGATTATGCTACCTATATAATGTATAGGTGAATTTGGCAAGTTAAACAGGATTTGTCATTTTTTGGTGTATTTGGCAGAACGCAAGAGAAGATCATGCTAACAAAACAGACCTTGCATCTGTTACCCATCGTCGTTTTTGTATAATTCCCTTGCTAGACACATATAGTAATTGCCAGAGCAAAAAGCCAACAAGATCACCCCCTCATCATCACCAGAACCACCAACCCAGCTTTATTCCTCCATCTACTAGGCATACGAGCTCCAGTCATCCTTATTTCTGCATCCTTATCCCAGCCCACACTAGCATGAGCGTGCTGAGTCAGTCGCTATTGCACTACCTAATGTCAAACAGTACTCTGTAATACAAACCTGTGTGGGAAAGTTCAGCTTGATCCTAGTCATTAATCAGATTATGCCCTGAAGTATTTATTGTGCTAAGGTTTGCACTTTTAAAGAGGTTTGCATCACTGGGAGACAGTGCCATTAATACCCTGTCACACACTCAGCGGCTTAGGGAAAATTTTTCTTCCGGCTGAAGGAAGTTTCCCTTTTGGGATTTTAATGGCTGTGTGGCAGGTTCCTCGTTGCACACTTCTGCTGACAGGCTGTGCTCAGAAAGCACCACAAGGAAAAGTATTGGTCCCCGATCTCCATTTACTCACAAGCAGTGACCCACTTTAGTGGACAAGGGGAAGGCTGTGGATGTTGTTTACCCGAACTTTAGTAAAGCCTTTGGCATGACACTGTTTCCAACAGCATTCTGACGGAGAAACTTGCAGCTCATGGCGTGGATAGGCATACACTTCACTGGGTTAAAAAAACTGGCTGGATGGCTCGTCCCAAAAAGTTGGAGTGAATGAAGTTAAATCCAGGTGGCAGCCAGTCACAAGTGGTGTTCCCCAGGGCTCAGTACTGGGGTTAGTTCTGTTTAAGATCTTTACAAACAACCTGGATGAGGGGATTGAGTGCACCCTCAGTAAGTTTGCAGATGACTCCAGGTTAGGCAGGAGCGTTGATCTGCTTGAGGGTAGGAAGGCTCTACAGAGGGATCTGGACAGGCTGATCAATGGGCCAAGGCCAATGGGATAACATTCACCAAAAACAAATGCTGGGTCCTGCACTTGGATCACAACAACCCCATGCAATGCTACAGGCTTGGGAAAGAGTGGCTGGAAAGCTGCTCATTGGAAAAGGACCTGGGGGAACTGGGCGACAGCCAGCTGAATATGAGCCAGCAATGTGCCCAGGTGGCCAAAAAGGCCAACAGTATCCTGGCTTGTATCAGGAATAGAGTAGCCAGCAGGACTAGGGAAATGGTTGTCCCCCTGTACTTGGCACTGATGAGGCTGCACGTTGAATACTGTGTTCAACTTGAGCCCCTCACTACAAGAAAGACATTGAGGTGCTGGACCATGTCCAGAAAAGAGGACTGAAGCTGGTGAAGGGTCTAGAGAACAAGCCTCATGAGAAGCAGCTGAGGAAACTGGGGTTGTTCAGCCTGGAGAAAAGGAGGCTGAGGGGAGACCTTATTGCTCTCTGCAACTACACAAAAGGAGGTTGTGGTGAGGTGGGGGTCGGTCTCTTCTGCCAAATAACAAGTGACAGGACAAGAGGAAATGGCTTTAAGTTGCACCAGGGGAGGTTTAAATTGAATATTAGGAAGAATTTCTTCACAGAAAGGGTTATCAAACATTATAACGGGCTGTCTTGGGAAGTGGTTGAGTCACCATCCCTGGGGCAATTAAAAGATGGGAGATGTGGTGCTTGGGGACATGGTTTAGTGGTGGCTTTTGCAGTGTTATGTTAACGATTGGACTTGATGATCTTAAAGGTCCCTTCCAATCTAGACAATTCTATGATTCTCTGACTCCATATTATAACCCTGCTATGCTGCACTGACCACATTTACCTTTTGTGAAAAGACATTCCACACAAAATGGTATCACATAAGCCATGAAAAGACTGGAGAAGCAATGAACTGAAATTGGAGGCAGTCAATTAGCGGCTCTTACTCTTTCCCTACCTTTTTGAAAAGCCTAGGGGAAAGGCATGAATCAAGCAGATAAAAACAGGAGCCACTCACCTTTGGGTTACTGGTTCAAACCAAATCCCCAGTCTAAAGCAACAGAAAGTCTCTTGTTATCCCCTGAAGGTTACTTGGCAGTTTATAAGAAACCTGCTAGAAATGCCATACTGTGTGGAGCATTTATTTACTGCTAGCTATTGCCCAAACAAAAGTGGCACTAATGCAAGGAGATAAAGCCCATGGGACCATCACACCATCGTGGTCCAGTTATACCGAAGCTATCTCACCAGTGGAACAAGGGAAATAACCACCCCCCTTCTGAAGGTGGTGGCATTACCATAGGGAACTTTAAGGGCTGCTAAAAATTCCCTTTTTTTTCCTTTTTAGAAGTATGACTTACAGTAGCTCCCATTATACACAGAAATACTTCTCACAGAAATACTTCTATTTTACAACACCCTTTCTCCTGTATAGTTTTACTCTGATGTATTTGTAACCCCCATTCCCTCCAATACATGGTCATCAGACTTTTCTGGAAAATGAGACTTTTCTGGAAAATGGGTAGAAAAATGCATCTCCTGAAAACAACTGTGCCTTTATTGCATAGCAGGAAGTACAGCTAAACAACATGACAGGCACAAAGGGAGGCTTTCAGTGATAAGCACTTTTGATGCTGTAACAGTGATGCTAATTACTGACAGGTATACCTGAGGCAACGCCTGAACACGACTATCTCCCATATTTGGAGATCACTGAAAGGTCAGAGCCTCAGGGGTACAAATATAGATATGCACCCAGAGACACTGTTTCTCGAGTATGACATTTATTGAGCACAGCGAAGGCAGTTTGTATTGCACCCCCTGCAGCAGGGTGGTGCACAACACGAGCTGGTGCTGGCTGGAAGATCCAGGCAATCTGACTGGAGACAGCCACTGCCCTCTGTGCCATCCCACCACATCCCAGTAGGGTGGGCAGGGCAGGCTGGGGACACCAGCAGGTGCTATTGGCCATCCCTAATGAGGTGAGCTGATGAGAGAAGCTTGGAGTCAGCTCAGGGAGTCCAGTCAAGACCTGCAGGAGATGGGCTGAAGACAGGGCACCTCATCGGGCTACGCTGCAGAACTGGGGGACTGCTACCAACAACGTCCATACAGGAAAACCAGTTTCCAGGTATGAAAACCAGTCTGTCAGTTGGGTCCTGGGCTGGATACCAGCCTCCATGTGGGGCAGCTGAGCCAAAATGGGGTTGGGTGGCTGGGCTGGGCCAGCAGGGTCTCCTGGTGCCCTCTGTATGCACCCAAATGCCTTGTGCACAGGTGTAGCAGAGCAGTGGAGCAGCTTTGGTTTCAAAATGTATATACAGTATATACCAGGGACTTATTTTAAATGCTTCCTGCATGTTTTGCACACACACTGAAAGGTGTTGTTATGATTTTAAGCTTTCCATTTAGAGCAGGCAACAAGTGCAGCAGCAGGACCAGAACTGATGTTATTGGACTAGTGGCTCAGTAATTCAACTGCTTTCAACTATGTCAGAACTAACCTGTCTGCTTTTTTGAAAACCGTATTCCATTTGCAGGGCATCAGGCCTCAGCCACTGCACCCACACTACACCTCAGCCTCCAGCTGAGCAATCCCCAAGAGGGGCTCCACAAGTCTTCAGTGGGCGCCTGGCTTGCCAAGGGTAATTACTTGTGAAGAACATCATAATTTTTACCTTAACTTCATCTGAAGCAGACCCATTTTGAACATCTTTTTCTACCCCAAATACTTAGTAAGAAGAAATCTGTAATAATCAATAGCTAGCGATGCAGATTTTTTTTGCATTCATACTTCTGAACAGGCTTCCAGCCAGACTGCTAACCCCTGCTGGCAACAGCACGCCCCCTCAAAGTCCCTTCAAAGTCCTTTCCAACCTTTCCTCCCTTCCTTCTACCTATCAGGATTACACACAATATTTATGACCATAATTAGTCTGTCTCTTAAGAGAGTAGCTGTCTGTGAAACCCATAGAACACTGATTTTATATTTCACATTAATGTGTCTCATAAATAAACCTGACTTAATTTACAATAACTGCTTTCTCAGAAATACAAAACTTCCAGTCCAGTTTATAATTCCTTCCCAGCTGTTTAAAACATCGAAGCGTTTTTTCATACTAGGGCACATATTTTATAGCTACAGCTGCTTCGTACTGTAAAAAGAAAAAGAAGTAGAGAAAAGGTTTGATTCCTCCCCCTCTCCCCAATTCAGTAGTAATATGTTTTGAAAGAAATGTAAAGTAACTGCAGTGAATTTACACTTCCTAGGAAAATTATTCTTGCTCCCATTATGCTTTGAAAGGCATATTTAAAAAAATCTTAAAGGCTTCACTCTTACTTATTCTATATAATATGCTACACAAGAATAATTTCTAATATTGTCTATCCGGTATAAAACTAGCTGTGGTGACATTAACAATATTTTGTGGTTAGAGAACTGGCCTGGAGTCTGAAAAAATTAAAACTAGGGCTCAATAATTGACTGTTATGGATTTCCTGTGCTTTGTTGGATATAGAATTTCATCCATCACTCTAATTAGTTATCTTCTACCCAATTCCTCTTTCATCCTTACTGAGCAGCTATATAGCTTATATATATGAATGCTAACTAAACTACCTCTTGGATTCCCACCTCCCACAAAAGACCTCACCTACAAAATCAAAATACAAGGAAATGGCACTGGCTCACTCGGGTCAAACAGCACGGGTATAGCCTCTCAGCCTTCCTGAAAACTCTAGGTCAGTGTCCGGCAACTTCTTTGCCACAAGAGTGTTTCTACAGCAGTTCACAGCTCTTAACCCCTTTGAAATCATATCTTCAACACTGCTTTCATAAAGGAGTTGGGATAAGTGTGAAGTAACTGGGACCATTTCAAAAAGCTAGGATTTTCCAACATTAGCTACAGTTGAGGAGATACCGATAAAAAACATCATTTGCAAAATGTCTGTATGTCTAGCTGTATGTTGGGTGTGACTGCAATATGCATCTGCATGCAGACCCCTTGCGTTTTCCCACTGAAGTAGGCATTTGCAGGTTTTCTAAAGAGTAATGGATACATAGTGCAGAATCACTATTTGTGATCCAAATAGTAAATTTTTTCTACACCAACACAATAATCTATTGATTACTATTTAAAACAGATTTATTTGCATTCTATTCCATGCATTACCTGCCAAGAATCTGTATGAGAGAACATTCTGGTGATGTATTATTACATCTCAATCTTTCATATTTCCTCCTATTTGAAATAAAATGCTGCACTGCAGCCTTATCTCATTTACACTAGCTTGCTTATGTCTGTGAGGTTGTTTGGGGTTTTTGTGGTTTTTTTTTTAAGGGGGCAGTTAAATAGCCATATCTGCTATTTCTTCACAGCACTATACTCTGGGGCACTATATGCAAATCTTTCTTATTCTGACAGCACCTGAACATGGAAAGGCAAGGGTCTGAATGGATGTCTTCTTCACATTCCCCATTATGTCACTGCATTCAAACAACAATAACTTCAGTTAGGTCTAGAAATATGGATTCAGATTCTCTCTTGGGTACAGATGGCATCGCTAGCAGAAAGCAGTGAAACAGCAACAGAGTCAGTTATAATAAAGCCACTCCAGCATAACAGGATCCGCACACTATATAGAGATGGCATAGCACTACCTATGTCAAAACACAAACTCTCCCTGTTTCTAATAACTTATAAACCAAGTACTTGCAGCTTATCAGCATTGTTAATATTTGCAATCTGTTAAGCGTTTTCCTTGGAGTCTGAGCTAATAAAAATTAGTCGTGGTCATGGTTTCAAATATGAGGCTTTTAAAACTTAACAAAATAAGATGGGAACCAAAGCATTTGGATGTCTGTTTAAAGTCTCGTAATTTTCTAGGTAGAAACCAGAACATTTGACTCTCCAATCAATTTGAGCCTTTGCTCATCACCCTAAGCCAAAGAAACCGAAAAGTAAGCTTTGGATCAGCCTTGTTGAAATGTAAATCTCATCAATCAGAGAAGTACAAAAGTACCTAAAGTTCCACTTGTTGTATCTTCAGATCTCAACATGCATTGTAAGTTTTAAGCTGCAGATTGGAACTTAAGAGAAATGTTATTAAAGTTTGCATGACTAGAAACATTAACATTTTTTCCTCCAGAAGAGACTAGAGTTTTTTCAAAATACATAGTCTTTCTATTTCCAGCACCCCAAATAAATTGCACTCTGCCAATCTAAAAAGAAACACAAAAATCATAACTGATGCACTAGGTTTTAGAATAAGAAAAAAGCAGAAAGTAAAGCAGCAATTTTTTTTAAAATTGTTTTTTCCAACAACATCTTAATGACTGCTAGTAACGCAGTCATTCTAAAACCTAAACAACTATTTATTATAGTTGTTATATTAAAAGGTTTTAATGTAAGAACTTCAATTTAAACCATAAAAGCTCCACATAAATTTTAAAGAAACAAAGATGAGAGAGTAGTGATATGTAACTGTTAGTTTCCTCACTTGCTTCCTTCCCTGGGACCATCTGCACTTTCCATAGAGATGCTGAAGTAGCAAGTGGAACAGTTAGGTACATAATTATGCGCCTTACCAGAAGCAGTAAACACTGGAATAACATGAGAAGACAAAAAATGAACTGGCAGATGCAAAGATCGTGCACTGAATATAGTCCCATTCTGTAAAGAAAATATAATCTTCAAAAACATCTTTCCATGTTAAATTTAATGGAGGTGAACAGTCCCGCTAACTTCCCTGGGGCTTCCTAAAGGTTTGCTTCGCTGCCAGTGCTTTGCTGAATGCAAGACTGAGTGCTCAAATGGAGGCACAGAACCTCAAAGACCTGATCCTGATCTCACAGCAAACTAACACAAGCCATCTCTCTGAAATTAGCGGGTACAAATCTCAACCCTCGTGAATTACGGAGTAATACTCCCCTTTAGTTTAGACAGATTAAATGCCACTCAACTGAAGTAAAAAAAGTAAAAGAGACCAGAAGCAGACTTGAAAAATACAAGCTGTTGGTGAATGAGGTAGCAGATAAACTGAAAATGAGCTTTTGAGGTTTCTCCCTAATTAGTCAAAGAAAAATGGGAAAGATAAATCAGTCATGACTATGAGGTCAAAATTAAAAGAGAAAGGAGAATACTAGAAGGTTAGCCCTCCCTTAAAATGATTTAGTATTTTCTTCTGGTGAATTGGAAGGTAAGCATTTCTGAATAAATCATACTTTTAAAGTCTTAATTCATGCTTCAGTACTTTTTTTGAACATGTGCTTAAGTTCTGTTGATAGGGAAACTTATTTAATCACCTGCTAAAGTACTTTTCTAAATTGAGACCTAAATCAGCATCTATAAAAGCTTCATTCAAATCAATGGGAATCTTTTTATAGACCCTACTAAGAGCTCTATCAGTCACTAAGTCGAAGGAGACTGAAACAAGAAGTGGAAAAATTCAAGCTGCTTCTCCTGGAAGAATAAGCTCCAAAACCTCCGTACTTAGTAATAACTTTCTTTTATCCTCTAATATTAAATGACAGCACTAATAATATGCAATATCAAGTTATTAAGCATCTAGTCCCGAGCCATCTAATTAGTCTGCTGCAATGTAATTAAAACAAAACCAACATTAACTCAAAAGTGAAATTCACTGCAGTTGAAATGAGCAAAGCCAAAGAATGAAAGTTCATTAGAACTAGATGAAATTCATATCCAGATTGGTCTAAACTCTGGGTAATTAGCTTCAAGCAGCTTGGCATTATCCAAGGAGGATATGGATAATTGGGTTCAACATCCCTGAAGATCTGCTATGTTCTTGTGACAATAAACCATTTGTGCTTTGAAGCTGCTTCCCGTTTTCTCAATCAGCCTCCTCTGACAAGGGCTATTGACCTGATAATTTACTTGTCAAAACTTGTTAGTCAAGGCAGGACAAAAGCAACAAGGCATGTGGGTAATCCAAGAGATTAATTTGTCATAATGACTTTCAGGGATCCTAACCATTGTAGAGGAGATCAAACACATCTCTCAAACAGTTTAGTCTAAGCTAGAGATCACATGGTGGACGAAAAGAAGCAGGCCAACAATTATTGTATTATTTTATCAGAGGTGGCTAGAGAAATATAAAACCAGATGTAAAGTACACAGCCAGCAAAGCACCTGATCACTTGACTTCAGACCCAGGTGCAATGCAGTCCTCTACTTAAAACACTTAAGTGCCTAAGTTCAGCGCAAAGTAATGGCTTCCTTGAATTTATTGTCTTCTGATATCAACCGTGACCACATCTGGGAAAGGTTATATAGCTGGAGAAGGAACTGATCACTAAACTCCTACCATGGGGATCTGTTAGCCTGCTACTGGGTCATGAAATACAATGTTGCAAAACTGACACAATGTCCCTGTCATTTGTCTCAGCTTCTCTTAATTGAGAGAACAATTTGCAATTTATTCCAGATGACAGGACATTTTCTCCTCAAAGGTTTCAGAAGGAATAGCACATTCCAATCATCCCTCACACTATAGCTGCCCCAAAGTAATAACAACAGAGACCTGACAATTCCCATTGTGCCCTGAATGATTTTTGGGCAACCCCACTACCTCCCACAGTTTCTTATGATTTGTAGTTGATTGAGGTTCCTGGGACAGAGAACTACTGGAAAGAGTCCAGCGAAGGGCAACAAAGATGATTCAAGGATTGGAGCATTTCCCTTATGAAGAAAGGCTGAGAGAGCTGGGACTCCTTAGCCTGGAGAAGAGAAGGCTGAGGGGAGACCTTATCAATACTTATAAGTATCTAAAGGGTGGGTTGAAGGAGGAG
>JAOXNO010000041.1:49314041-49361108 GCA_028565335.1 Limnodromus scolopaceus | reverse complement strand
GGAGATCTTCAAGACCCGCCTGGATGCAGTCCTGAGTAACATGCTCTAGCTCTGGGCAATCCTGCTTCAGCAGGGGACTTGGACTAGATGATCTCTATGGTCCCTTCCAACTCTAAAAATACAGTGAAATTCAGTGAGGTTGAGTCAGCTCACTGTATTTCTTTAAAAAGTGTGTTGTGACACAAAAGGAACGAAATCCAGCTCTGTTTAATACCGCTAATCTTATGCATACAGAAATCAGGAGTCAAACTCCAAAAAATTGTGAAGCTGGATTAAAATGCAGGATGCATTTCTTTTTTAAATGTCTGAATCTTCCAGAACATCTGAGTGACTCTGGGAAGTGTGACATTTGAGTGACACGTGTTCCCCTGGAAAAATGAAGTTACAAATGTGCTCACAGAAAAATGAACACTAATATTCTGAAGTATTAACAGGAATATAAAAGTTGGGAACTTAGGAAAAATAGCAAATATTGTAAGTACTATAAGAAAATTACATTAGGACAATGCTGTCATTTTACTACCTTGGTCTTGTAAGAATAACAAGGGTAAAAAGGAAAGAATGTCTCTGAATTCAGCACCTCAAATTCTGATGCCACAAGCAATACAGTCCAAAAAGTATAGCAATGCATCTTTTACACAGCTATTTTCCAGAACAGAAATACAATTTCAAAACTCTATAACAGTTGGAGAACACATTTGGTTTTGTCAGCTACGCCATCTCCTCCAGTGCTACCCTCAGCAGTAGAGAAAGGAAGGGACTCCAGAACTCTAATCTACCTCAGATTTCAGTTCGTGGGGTTGCAGGATAGTCAGTTTTCAGCATGCAGAATTCAATTCTACTCAACATCACAACTGCCTCAAGCAGCCTCTCTTCCACCAGCCCACTCTGCAGCTGGAAGTCTGACATTCGCAGAGAAAAGGCACCAGGGGAAACAAAAAATAGCAAACCGAATATGCAAGGCCTTTCACATCCTACTGATGAGCAGATAACACCAGCTATAGCAATAAAAATGTTTTCTTTCCTGAATGCACATGGGAGAAGGAAGCAAAATTCTAAATGCAAATCTGAGGAAGAACAAAATCTTACAGAAGTATAAGGGCAGTAGGGAAATCCTAGAAACAAAATAAAGAGAAAGCATGTGAGAAAGTATATCTAGAAATCAGCGATAATTGCTCAAGGATTTTTGCTTGGTTTTGTTATTGCCTTTAATTAAAGATTCTTCATTTTTTCTATTCATATGGTTCATTTTCCTCCTCCCAACAGCCAGCAAGAAACCTGGCTGATAAAGGTTATTTTTCAGTATTGATGAGGTTCATCATCAGTTCTTTTCATCTCTCTGTTCTGGTGGTGGGTTTCTAGGCTCCATCTTACTGGGAACACTGATTATGTTGCATAGGATCCTTCTCCATGATAACACAGCGTTATTGTCAGTTCAGACACAAAGTTGCATGCTAATAAACTTGCTGTACATAAGACCAAAAAAACGGTAATTCCACAAGCTAGAGATACTGCTAAACATACTGAGCAGGCAATAAAATTAAACAGGTTTGCAAGCAGATCTGTTTTAAGTTGTGTGAAAAGAAAAGCCCTTTTATGTAAAGTGGAGATGCAAGGGAAAGCCATAGACTTCTGGATTTGCCCAACATTCTCAGAAGCAAGAGGAAAGTGAGTTGTTGAAATGGCTAAACAAGACCAATAAAAAAGAAAGTGAATGATAATATTAGATGAGGCACACCCTGTTCCTGTGGGCCACTGAGGAACTGAAAATGCAAGACTCCTAGAAGGCTTCCCACCATGTTGCCTAAGGTACTTCACAGCTAATTTACATAAACACAAGCTCAAAGTCAGACTATCTTGGTGAAAATCTTCAAGGTGGGATATACAAGAGATCAGTTTAGATGATCCACTCTTCATTTTTCACTTCAGTAGATATGAAACCATCAACAATTACTTCAAAGGAACTCCAAACAGTGTGATATCCATGAAAAAGCTCAGAAATCAAAAGTTAAGTGATTTGTCCATAATCAAGAACCATGGAAGGTTCTTGTAGTGCAAAGAAGAGAATATTCTGCTTCTGCTCATTCTGTCTCATTGGTATAAGCTGCAAGAGCTTTCTCCTGCTCTTATATGTAATTCTACAGAATGGATGAGAAAAGAATATATTGACTGTAAAAATCATCCAAGCCCTTTTCTTGACGCTTCTATCCAATTTAATGGTGATGGAAGAAAAAAAACATTTTGCAGTAATGAATTAGTGAAGATACTGTGAGTATTGTGACATTTCCCACTGCCTCGCAGCCAACTTGTTACTACTTGTCTATAACAAAGAAGGATGAGAGCAAGAAAAGTCATTCTGTTCTCATTAGATTTTCAGATGTCTCAGACTGAGCTTTTCCATTGCATCATTCTTTTTGTAGTCATGGATTTACTGAATAGAAACAGAAATGAACGTGTTTGAGAGCGGTCAGTCACTGGAAGAGCTCCACAGAAAGATCAAGGAGTCTCCATCCTTGAAGACATTCAAAACGCAACTGGACAAGCACATGAATAACATGATC
Source organism: Limnodromus scolopaceus (assembly GCA_028565335.1). Lineage (NCBI taxonomy): Eukaryota > Metazoa > Chordata > Aves > Charadriiformes > Scolopacidae > Limnodromus > Limnodromus scolopaceus. Next base: position 49,358,547 of record JAOXNO010000041.1, on the reverse strand, counting down.
TAGTAAGACCTGGTTTCTCAGCTGTCCTATACAATCACCAAAGACCATCCTGACCCCAAATTATTCTCATTCTGCCATTGATTATCTTACACTGCTCTCTTCTATAGTCCAAGGCAGCTGAGAGCACTTCTTCCTCAGGCAACCAGCTTCAGAGCGGCTACTTCAGCAAAGAAATGCAGCTGTCATTTGTGCTGAAGGTCCTAAGGTTGCCTCCATTCTTTAAGCCAGATTCTATTGGAGTCATTCAAAGCCTCACATAAAATTCAGCTGGATACAGATCTGGTTCCCTGAATAGGAAAGACTATGAAACCTGCTGATACAGAACATAACAAAACTATTTTCAGAAATTAGGTGGACCAATCGAAAATAATAATACAAAAACCTGAAGTTCTCATAAGGATAAGACAGAACAAAGCCCAACATGTGAAATGAAAGAATTTACACATAGTGCCTGAATTATGACTCTAAACTTCAAACCTCTTATGCATACATTTTGTCTGACAAAGCAAAAAGTGTAGGATTCTGAACTTCCTGTGTGTGCAAAAAAACCCGAAAATATGAATACAGAAACTATAAAGAATAGGTGATAAATTCTCTTAGCTCCTTTCACATTCATTCTGAACCACACTGACTAAGGAATGTGGAGGAAGAGTTTACCTAAAGCAAAGCTGTAACACATCTTCTGATTTTATTAAAAAGTATTTATATTTTCAGTAGAGTGACACCTCCTAGACATTTTTCAGTACATGAAAATTCATTAGAACTCAGGATAAATGCAAACACTACTTGATGTTTTTAATGTGGCAGCAAGTACCTCTGTGGAGTTTGTGGAGACTGAGAAGTGTTCTCAGACTGGGACAGCATTAAAATGCATGTAATGAATGAGCTGGGAGCTATTTTAAGTTACCAGTTCTATAGAAGGTAGGTCACAGCATTTCAGAGGGAGAAATGATCTCCAATCATTTTTGCCTCTTCATGAGAAGTCAAGACCCAGTGTCCTCAAGTCAAAGTCAGAAACAAAGACTCAATTCAGAACTAATTCTTATCTGTAGTTAGCAAGGTACACATCTTGGATTTGTTTATTCTTCTCTGAGGCTTAACTACTGCTTTCATTTTGAACTTTACTGTTGAACTCACTTTGCACGAGCTATTTAATTCACCCTAAGTGACTTCTCAGCCACTGCAGAATTGTTAAGTACATTTTACCTCCTAGTCATCTACCTTCATGTACTTTGGTGGTGCCATCAACACTTCCGCAGATGAGATTTTTTCCCCCAGTAACTTGGCTTTCTAAAACTCATTCATTTACTGTTAGAGAATTCCTTTCCCTCCTCTCTTATTTTACCCTCCGTGTTACCATACTTGCTCTCCTTTACAATATTCTGCCAGATTCTTAGACTATGCTGCTCACAATCACCATCATACCTTTTCTTACCCTCCCATTCCTCTCCCATAATTTTACATACACTATAAGAACCTCCAATGGTATCAGAGAATTCAGAACCAGATTTGATAGATCTTATTTTAAAAGGCAGGTCAAGGAGTTTTCATCACCTCTTTGTTATGGGCCATAATTTATTCAACAAAACCAGTCTGCACTTCTACTTGTGCTTTCTATTGCCATACCATGCTGTAGACATGTACGGTCTGATATATCCACTTCTGAGTTGTTTCATTCAAACATCAGTGCAAATTATTTTATGAGGCATATTCTCTTGACTTCTACCATAATGAATTTCATTATTATTCCTACCCATATTCAGCTTTCCAAGTATCTTTAAAACATTTCTTTATCTTCCTTACTACTCAGGGGATCTCACAACTTTTCCTCATGACTTCTTCCAGATAGTTAATCGAACTTCCAAGTAATACTGTTCTAGATATTAAATAACACAAATTATTTATCAAGAAAATAGGAAAACTTCATGGAAGACAACAGATGTAAGCCGTACCAAGCTTCTGCTTATTAGCACTTTCCTACATTTCTCTCAACAATTTTTAATCCAATTAATAACAATGTAGAAAGTTGTCTTGTCTGAAGTACACTACCAACTGTTCCATTATAATACAGATACTTTTATTTGGGTTTTTTCCCCCTCAATGCTATCCAACATGCAATACAGAGTAAAAAAGACCTAAAAGGAAAATATGATTTTTAGCATCATGACCTCACTGAAATCAACCAAGTTATGGCAGTTTAACCAAGCTGAGAATATGGCCCTATTTATTTTTGTTAAAGATACACTTTGTCTTACAGTGCATTAGTAGTCTAACCAACTGACAACTACACATTTTGCTTCAGCTGAAAATTGCTAGTCACAAGCACCATTAAATACCTGAGCATGACAATACTAAAGCAAGGCAAGGCATTCTGTTAACTCTATCCTTGAACCATACAGTCTCTTGGAAGCTTCAAGAAGCGCTAAAAATACAGGGAAGATTTTAAAAAAGACGAAAAAACCACAAATGTAATTAAAAGAAAAGAGACAGCTGATGGTTAAGAGGTGAAAGCAGGGAGTCTGGTTCACTACAGTCTATTTTTAGCTAAGTGGTTTTTAATAATGTCTCATTCAGAGGCAGCAACAATCACAGCTTGTGCCAAATAAACTGGGAGGAAATGCCAAGAGAGAAACACACACCTTTGCCGTGTTATCAACTGAGTCAATGAGTCCAAGACCAAGCCAAGTATCACTTCAGTAATGTTGTTCCCCATTTCACTGTAGCTCTCTAGATAGAGTCCTGTCTGGCCAGGAGTCAAGGTTTACACAGACCTGCAGAAGTGTTGGTGTGCACTCTGCAGGTCTCTAGCCCAATGTCATTCTCCAAGAAGGACTACTGCCAACATTAGATCAGCTCAGCCATGGTTTGTTCTATCTTAGTCTTGAAAAAGTCCAAAGATGGAGATACATCATCTTCAGGTACCTTATTACAGAGCTGCAGTATCCAACAAATGAAAAAGCTCTTCTTAAGTCGTTTGAAGCTTCCAAGCTGCAACCTCTGGCCACAGCATGCTTGACACACCACTTGCAATTACTGGGAAGGGTTTGACTCTGTCATTTTTGTTACTCCCTTCACGTAGTTGTCGGTTGTCAATAGATGGCCCTTTTGCTTCCCCTCACCAGAGTACACAAACCCATTTCTCTCAAACTCTGCCCATAATTCATGTGCTCTCAGCCCTTAGCTATCCCAACAGGTCTTTGAAGGACCTGCTTCAGTTTCTTGACATCCTTCATGAAGTGGGAGACACAAAACTAGACTCAGCATACCAGGCAAAGCCTCGTCAGTATCAAATAGACAAGGATAATTCCTTCAGTCTGCTAGCCACAGTCCTCTCTACGTAGTCCAGCATGTAGTTCACCTTATTCACATATAGAGTGCACTGTTGGTCGATATTCAGCTTGACATTCCTCATCACTTGAAAGGCCCTCACAGGGGAATTGCTACTCAGCCACTTTGTTCCCAACCTGTACAGATACACAGGGTTACTCTGCTCCAAGAGCAGAATTTTGCAGTTCTTGTTAAGGGGTCTCCCTTGGACCACCTTCAGGTTTCTCAAGATGCCTCTGGGCTGAAGCTTTTCACCCTGGCATACCATCAACAGAAGCACATAGTTTTAATCTCTCAGGCTTTGCAACCAGAATTGGTCACAGCTACAGCTTTTCCTTTTTATTTTCCTTTTAGAAATGCTTCCAACTCCAAAGAAAATAACAGAAGTCCAGGAGTATATCTGCCATTCCTAAATATGAGGCGTTAAGTGCCTCAAGCATCCTTCTCAGGAGCAAACGTTTGAAGGGAACATTATTTTCCCAAGGGGTAGCAATATTGCTGCTGTGTGCAGAAAAACATTCCCGTACATCTAGCCAAAGATTCAGCATCCAATTCAAATGACATGTGCTATAAAGCAGGAAAAGCCACACACAACAGCTGGTATCTAAAATGTGGTTTGGGATGCCTTTGAAACATCAAAGAACCTCTCCCAAAAGATATTATATTTCTGCTGATAAGCTCTAGCTTTCTACTCCAAAAAAAGCAGAGACCTGCCTCTTAGATTCTGTATCACTATGGCCTTCCACAAGTACAGGGTATCTTGCACTTTGCAAAATTGAGTAGCACCTCCTTCTGAAATCCCACAAACGATGTTCTGTGCAAATAATTTTAACACAACCTTATGTTTTAGAAACTGAAAGAACATTACTGTCTAGCCCTTCGCATTTTAGGATACCCAGTCACATCCCAATAACTTTCCCTGCCTTACTGACTAGATAAAGTAAAAGGTACTTGGGATTTTATTCTGAAGTAATCAACAAAAGCATTGATTCCACTTTGATTCACAGAAACATGCTTTTCCCATGATGGTCTGCAAAGAGGCAAAGCTTGCCTGCCATCCTGAATCGGGCAGGCAACAGGCATGAATTAAGCCCAACAGGCACGTAATGGTTAACCATCAAAAACACTAACCAATGATAAAAGCAGTGGACCACAGCAGAATTATTCAGTTAAACCAGAATGATCTCAAGGCCCTGAAGGAATAGGGATGGTGCAAGTACAGTTCTTATTCCAGATCTTCCCTCTCAAATAGTTATTTTCTTTTAAATTGTAGCTATGGAAAGGGAAGGGGGTTTAGCTCTTTATTCCCAATGAATAGCTAAATTAAACTTGGAATAGAGATTCTTATGTCTAATGTAACCTGACCTGTGACTGTTACCTGTAACATGACCGCACTACCAAACATTATTCATTGTCAGGTCAGAGCTAACACAATGTAGACTTCATTGCACACTTACTTTTTAACAAAAAAAAAAAAATCTGTAAAACACAAGAAAACATCTTTCAGATCCACCTATGCATCCCACCCTGTTTCCTTCTGCTCCATCAGGTGTCAGCAGATGCTTGCCTTTGGGTTCCCTCCCCACTTCTTGAATTCTTGGCAGATGAAGGGTCACTCTCTGTTTTCAGCTTCCAGCACCAGGCTCAGATAGTTAGCATACCAACTGCTGTGCAGTACCTACTGTGGGAAATTAACTATTGGTTCAGGTTACATTTCTAGCTGACAAGTCTCTACAATAAAATAAAGTAAATAAAAAATAAAACAAAACAAAACAAAACAAGATGTGACTTGTATTGGTAACCTTCAGATCAGATTCAGCAAAGGCACTGCACACCAGATGCTCACAGGAAACGGGCTACAACTTTTCCCTAAGCTCTTCTATTTGCCCACTGCCCCTTGAGATTTTTTTAGGGACATCTGAAAGAGTAACTTTTTTAAGAATGAAGAGTAGTGAATGTAGTCCAGCCACGGGCTTGTAGGTAGCACAGAGGAAGTTGCTACTGACTGACTCTTTCAAGGTCATCTGTCCAACTCTAGTTTGCTTTCCTTCATCTGAGGCTTGTAAAACCTATGCAGACAGCTCCTGAGCAACACAAAACAAAATGCAAGTCAGTATTTCAGTCTTGAAAAAGGGCAATATGTCTCTGTGCAACAGAAACAGTGTGGTATAGTCCCTACCATCTCATGCCCCTCCAAGATTCTTTGAAAAAATTATGCAAAAGCAGCTACTCTCTGAAAGGAAATCAAGCAATTTATAGCTGATTTATCTCTGCCACACACCACTTATCTGGAGTGCATGTTTTCCCTTTCTTAGAGATTGAACAGGATGAGGATATTGAATGGTTCTAAAAAAAACCATCAAGCTAAAGCCATCAGCCTTCAGAGCCAGCCAAAACAGTCATCAGCATTTAAAGCAGCATGAAATTACTGGAGATACCCAACCAAGCAGCACGCACACACACTTCCATTCAGCCTACCAAATTCCCCTGCAGTGAACCAGAGAAATACTGCTTCAGCCACTAGTATGGGGCCTGAACTACTCGGGCATTTGAGGAAAGGATGAATGGAAATGGAGGAACAACTTAAACTCCTGCTGCAGCAGCACGTGAAGGCACTTCAAAACTAGGCTCAAACCCCAACTGGCTGGACAAGAGCTGTCAGTCCCACAATCCCAACTAGTATAAGAGACTGGAAGGTGTTTGTTGTTGGGTTTTTTTTTTCCTATGAAAGAAGCAGCAGCTTACTTATGTCCATTTCCAGTTGACAATGGAAGGTCCATCTCAGCCAGCAGAGCTCTTCCAATTCCCTGATATGGCCAGCCCACAGGCTATGTAAGGGAATGATCCCCTCCTCTCCCCTATCTAAGGGTAGCATTTGCCTCTCATCTGCTCCACTGTGGAGTTTGTAGGCCCCACAATTTGCTTTGAACATTTCTTCTTCCCCGACAGCAATGCAAAGAGAGCGTGAAACTCAGCTTTTTTAACGCAAACTGCTGCAATGCAAGTTCAAGGCCAAGGTCTAAGTCACCCTGACTTCCCAAGGACCTCTCCCCAACCCCTCTGCCCAGCTCAAAGCTCAGCCCTGTCTCCAGCTCCAGCCCTGCCTACGCCTGGCAAGGGACCTAGTTGATCTGGACTCTGCTCCGTATATTGACTTCCCAGTTTCGCCCCAGATCCACCTTACTCACCACTACAGATCTGTCTGTTGTCACTGGATTTGGTCCTGACCCTGACTTAAATTCTCAGGTTGACTTCAGACCAGTCTCATTACCACAGCCGTGTCTAATGATCTGGACTCACAGCTGACACTGACTGCTACCCCCACCCTGGCCCTGCTTGCCTCACTGGGGTGGAGATGTCCCCTGTCCCAGCCAGACCCCTTCCGGGCCCGTCGTATTATTGTACACAGGTGCCAGACCCTCATCTCTTAAAGAGCACAGCTGGCCTTCACTGCACCCCAACATTCAGGTCAGTATCCTGAATTTATGTATTACATGAACTAATCAAGACCTAGCAGTGTGCTAAAAAAGAACAGGATAAAATCAACATTCACATGGTAGAAGGTGAGAAAGAAAACCTCTAGTATGCTGTGATTTTTGCACTAGAAGGAAATGCTCAAATTACGCTGTCCTATGAAGTTTCTGTGCTGCAGTTCTTCTGTAACACTCCCTCCTCTCTGGTGTGCAGGGAGTCAGTAGGGAGGCAGTCAGCTACCTGAAGCCACGACACAGTCTACTGCCAGAGAAGAGAAAACTACTCACGCCCTCGGAGACAATGGAGCTTCCTTAGAGAGTCCTGTTGTCTTTAAGACTTTGCTGAACTTTAGAAAATGTTCCTCTTTGTGCAGAGCAGTAGCTTCACAGCCGACAGAGGTTCCAACTGTGCAGGTCTCTGTTATAATAACTGCACAAGCTGGGACTCATTAGCCAGCTGTACAAAAATACAACCAAAAATAGAGAGGATGACAGCCTTCCATCTTTCAAAAAATGCTCTTCCAGCACACAGCTACAAGCTGCACATTTTGCATAGTGAAGGAAACTAGGGACCAGATCTGCAGAGACTCTAACCCAGTGCAGGTCAAGCTTACTTCAAAGGAACTAAGGTCAACTTAAAACTTGAATGTGGAAACTTGGATTTCTGGAGTCAGGCTTTGCTGGGTCCGCAGCAGAGCATATAGAGAAAAGGGAACTCATCCCACTGCCATACATATCAAAGGGAATATCAAGGTACTTCTATTTTCTCCCAAAAAAACATGCCCTCTTAGTTTATTACTACTATGTATTTTATACTCCCTGGAGGAAATGATGGCAGACCTTCAACTTGTCAGCACTGGGAGAACCTGCTCTGATTATTCAAGTAGTTGACTGGGAGCTTTCCAAGTTGTGGTTGACTGACATGTTTAACATGCTTCTCTCCACCAGAACCTATTACCTGATTCACAAACTTCAGTGCCATCTGTCCTGCTGTCTGTGGAGTAAAGAGCATGTTTTGATTGCAGTCGCTCACATGCCTGGCCTCATTTACTGGACAGACTTCCCTTCTTGGAACTGCTGCCTTTTCAGCAGAACATTTTTTAACAGATCACACCACCAAACACAACCCTTAAAGGAGGGTTGCATTCAAAGTAGGTAACATTTACCTCTGAATCACTCTAGGTATTTCACTTCTCTCCCAATAGTAGTAGAATCTTCATATGTTCACTAACACTGACTTCTAAGTAGGCAAAATATGCAGAGATTGAAACATATGCCTCAAATAATGTCTGAAATCATACTGGGAACTGCTTTCCAGAAGCTGAAAGCACCCATGGTTCTGGATACAGATTCCATCAAACTGGGTATCCACCAGCCCAAGAAAACATTGAAGTTCCCACACCCAAAAATTAGGAAGAGGCTTTGAAAATACACACACTTCTACACACAGACAGCAGAGAACAGCAGGAAACAACTCAATCACTTTCAAGCAGAAAATAAGAAATTCACCACCCATCAGTTTCTTACTTGGGTGTAATTACTGAACATTACAATAACCTCATTGCATTGCTTATTATGCTAATCTTAATTGGCTTGCTGTTTCTTTGCACACCCTCCCATCTGTTTGTCATTTTTGTCAGTTGTCTCTCCTCTGACACTTTGACTCCAAACTCTTTTGAGTGAGGACTGATTTTCTATTAAAGGTGTAGAAAGCCTGGTCTGAGGAGGTCTTTGTTTCTGAGTGGTGTTTTCAGAAACTGTCCAAACACTCACAGACTCTCTATAACTATGAGGAGAAATATACCAGCTAATAGCAGTGACAAAATCAAATCTGTAACATCATTTCCCTTTCCTTTAACTCTTTCTCTACCTTTGCTTTTAAATATTTATTGAGTGATACAAGTGAAACTGTCTTTTGTTTGATTTCTCCAAGGAGTCAACACTTTCTAACAAAAAAAAAGAACCTGTGAGCAGCAGATGTACTGGCTGTTAATGATCATGGCAAAATAAACACCCCAAATCAGAGGCTTCTTTAGAAAATACTGGCTTCTATTTTGGTCTTTCTCCTTTCATAAGTTTGTTCCCTAAATACAGCTTAAAGCAGTAAGGTCATGTCTCTGAGCACTAATGACTACAAGGGACTAAGCGTCATCCAAATGCTGAGACCTAGAAACCATCTCCCAGGAAAAGATTTCCAAATCCCTGCATCAGGACGCAGTCAGAGTCCCTAAAGGACTAAATATCTGTCAAATAATGAGTGTGCATCTTAGCTTGATGGAACTTCTGTATCTATAATTGTCTGAAGTGGATTTATGTTCACAACCATATTGTTGCAAGAGTCTCAGGATAGTAGTGTCCATCTATATGAGGAAGGTAGCAAAATTGTATAGGATATTTCATTACTAGTTTGCATCTTAATACAGTAAAACACTAAGCCAAAGTCTAAACATAACCTAAAAGCTTCCTTTTTTAAACAAAAAAATCCTTTAGCCAAATGTTTTCCCAAAGAAAACCATAGGAAAGAAAATGTAAATAAAAACCCGTTTAACTATATTGAGACTGCTCATGAAAACAAAACCACATTCCTGACCAACTCTAGCAAATGTTTCTAACAGCTGGTTCAGGTGGTGCAGAAGGCATGGATCCTCTCCGTATTATCTCCAAATGCTGATAAACATGCTGCCAACCAGCTTCATAGTTCAGAGTCTAGCGGTAACACAGTAGGTAAAATTAAAACAAATAGCTCCTCCCTGTATCTATCTCACATCATTTTCCCCTAGTTGCACTTTCAGTTACAGTGTTGAGTTGGCTCGATCCATACTAGGATTCACAGCCTTCCCTTTCCCTCAGCCCCTGAAAAATTTTCAGAAGCAGTTTGCTAAACCACTAGAGAAAAAACCCCAAAGTTCTGTTACCAGAGACACATTAAATAAGCACTTGTTATTAGTTTCAGGAAGTTTTGGATCCAAGTTTGCTGCCAACAGGAGACAACTGCCTCCCTGCTCATAGACAGGCAGAAGGATCACGCTAAGGCTCAGACCCAGAAGCCATTTGGGCATTACAGCTGTATCACATCTGTGCAAGGATCTGAAACAAAACCCCTCATCAAGGGAGTCTCAAATTCCTGGAGCTTGAAATCCAGGCTGAAATTGAGATTTTACATTTCAGCTCCATCTCGAATCAGCAATGCAGCAGCATGCCTGAGCAGTATGTGGTAGGAGCGAAAAAAGAGCACCATATAGAATCTCCTGCTCTGCTTACTGTCAGTATAACCGCTGGACACAGACGCTCATTCTACAGAAGCATGAGACTTTGTAAGTTGCAGAAACAGCAGTCTCTGTGACAGAAGCAAGAAGATAACATATGGAAGAAGAAGCAAATTGTTCACCACAGCTGCCTATTTTATGCACTGCTCTGCTCTGATAAGACGCACTTCTTACCCTTATCTTCTGATGTGGGTCCACACTAAACCCTGTGAGCACCAATAGGCCCACCACTGGAGGAATCAGTTTATAAAGTGACAGTAGGGAGCCTGCATTCATTCCGTTATTGCTCAGTTTACAACTCAGTGATGGGCTTTTTCTCCCCTGACAGTTCAGAAATCTCATTTTGAGATTGGAAAAAACATGCTACATTTCTCCTGTCTCTAACAGCAGCACAGGTAATAAAGAAAGACTCTGAATTGCATATTCAGGACTGCACCTAGGAGTTAAAGTAGCAGATGCTCTAGGCAGAAAAGTCTGCAGGCCACACTTCCATAGTTTTACAAGGTCTGCAGGGAGAAGCAGCATAAATACTTGTATCCGTCAAAATAATCAAATGTCTTGAAAATGCACTAGGGAAGCATTCTGGAAAAAGGATGAAGTTATTTTTACTTAGTCACTTCCCTGATCAAAACCACACTTTAAAATATATATTCTCTGGCTTTAAAAATCTTTGAAATATAGCACATAACTCATCAGAGATAGCAGCACTGAAGGGAGACTGTACTGATATCTAAATATCTGGACAGAATGTCGATAAACACAAATATCAACACAACCCTGCAGTAACAGGAAACAGTGGCAGGTGGGAAAACTGGCAGAAGCCAGTTTGGACCCAGCATGTGGGCCTCTAAGGCTGCTTTATTAGCCACACTGCCCAGGCAGCAACACAACAGATTGCTGTCACTGCCACCCCGCAGTGCAGCCCCATGCCTTCAAATCCACTCTGATCCAGGTTGGAGACTAAGAGGTTGCCTCTGCCAGCATCACAGAAACTCCAATGCTAATTTGTTGTTACTAATGATCATCATTTATTTTATTTATGGATAAGTAGATACTTCTTTTTTTCCCATTTGTGTATTTTTCTCTAAGGGAATGAATTTAAGTGCTCTGCAAAGTTTAAGGCTAAACAGAGTGGCTGTACCCAGGCAGAACATGGAGAAGTGTTCGTGCAGGGCTGTAAATACAGCCTTCAGAGCAGATTTGCAACTCTTCCTACCACTTCAGGTTCTTCTGAGCAGAGACTATGAGTCATATCAAGGTGTCAAATAACCTAAGGAAAGTGCAGAAAAATCATACAAGGAGAGGCACCAGGCCAAGCACTCCTTAGAGCCTTTGGGATAATGCTGGTGCTTAGATCTCTGATGTAAGCAGTCCAGCTATAGTGAGGTTACTTTGCCTACACCCAAAAGCAAACATGAAACAAGCACTTGCCTTTTCATTGCACTCAAATCTTGTATTAAAGCTGTCTTTGGAATGTTCTCCCTGTTTGATGCTTAGGCAAGTTACTTAACCTCACACAGCTCAGTTCCCTGCAAGGGAAACACCTTTCTAATTCTTCTTGCCTTTTTAACATTTTTCTGGGCAGAAATTCTCTTCCTAAGTGTTCGTGCTGTATCTTTCACATCATTGCCCAATTTTGGCTGAGACCCTTCAGTGATGCTGCAACCTACAAAGAAAACAACTCTAAACTAATCTGTTCCATGCATGGAGTCTGCTTCTAACACAAGCAGGTACTGCACTGCGTGGCCATAACACTCCTGAGGAGTTAAAAGGCCAACAGCCAAACCCCAATACAAAATGCCCAGGAACATGTGGAACACCTTCTGCTACACTGCCCTTCTTGAAAAGTGAAATTTGAAAGAACCAGAGATCTCGAGCAAGATGCCCGTCCAAGGGTCATTCTCCTGAGCAGGCGTCACTGGCAGGCTGACTCTTCTAAGCATTTTGGCTGCTGGGTGCTACGCAGAGAAAGCTCCGTTAACCTGAGGGCAAACCAGGCTGAACAGGGCTGGGAACTCTCCCAAGAAGAACTAGGGTAACCCTCCCTCTCCATTTGTCACCCTTCCTTTTTCATGTTTGCCTAAAGGTGTGAAGACAAAACAAGTTTGTGCCTTGCATATTTTAAAGGAATTGCTTTTCCATTTCTGTCACCAGAGAGCACGTAGATATCACAGCCAGCAACAGCTCCTTCGCATTTAAGTCTTCAATCTGATGATATAAATATGTATATTGTGGAACAGAAAACACTCTGACAGGTACATAGGAAGCCTGACAGGATAACCACTCCTCTGCCTACATGCACTAAACCATCAGGTAAACAACTATGCAAGCTCATGGGCTTTTTTCCTTCTAAATACATTCTATTTACTTGATCACCTATAATGACTCCTCTCTGAAATTGTTAAGCTCTATCATGAAAAACCATATTTAGATGGGATTACACTTACACTCATATCAAGAAATAAGACGGCATCACTCACCTAACATTGTCACTTGGTGTATTCTCTTTTGCTCAAATAATGGCTAAGTTCCAATCCTTGTGCCTGCAGCTAATAATACCTTAATCTACAAGCTATCCCATATTCCTGGGGTCAGGCACAGAGCAAAGTGATATTCTTTACATTCTTTACAATTAATGCTCTGAAATCTAGCATTTTATGGCCTGAAGTACAAAGAGGAATTTGAAACCATCTATTTTTTTGTGCCTAAATGGAGATGGTTCTACACAGCCTCCTTCTCAGGAGGTGAGAGCCCAATATTTTACTATATTTTACTCAGAAATGGTTGCATCAAGTCAGAACAGGCTTCCACCCAGGACAGTGGTGAATTTCTAACCACATCCTACACCAGAGGAAAGAAAAAGTGCAAGGACAGAGACAGTATACAGGAATACTTCTCCAGAGCCCTGCCTCAGGCTCCAGCTCTTGGGTACCTTCCTGAGTCTGCAGTTTCTTCATATTTCACATACTCTTTAGTAGGCTTTATTCCTGAGTTTCTCATTTTTGAGTTTAGGTTGCCCATAGTATGTCCTGTGACAACAACATCCACAGGCTTAGCCACATACTCTTCAAGAAATGATTCCTTATTCACCCTTTTCCATGCAAACCCTAATTTTACACTTACAAAATCTGTCAAGTCCATCCTCAGCCAACCGTTTTCTACACTGAAGAGATCTACTCTACTAAGTACCCCTCATCTAGAAGCGGTTCCCTATCTCTGATCCTTCCATCTCCCTTCTCTGCATGTTTTAAAGCTGTTGTAGGCTTTTTGAGTTCAGAGGCACCAGAACTTTGCACAACATTCAAGACAGAAGTGTCTTATTTTTCAGACACCAATGCCCTTCAAAGGAAGCTTACAGGTTAAGCACAACAGAACAGAAGCATCCAAAAATTACTTGTGTTTTTAAAAGTCTTGGGCTTGAATTCATTTGTATTTATGGAAAGACACTTTCCACACCACTAGATTCACTATCCTTTTAGATAGCAAAATTTCAAATTAGACCAGCAACTCATCTATTCTTAAAATTTACCTCCACCAGAGACAGATGCTTCAAAGAAGGAACAATAAATTCTAGAGCACACAGTGAAATAATATGTTCCACATAGAAACTATCTTCCAGACTCCAAAAGTGTTTTACTTCTTAACAGATTAAGGTTTAAATTCTTCTTATGTGCAGGAATCTCAGGAATTAAAGAGAATCAAGAAAACCTAAGTACCCTCAATGCCAAAGTTTTTGGAAAAAGAAGAGGAACACAGGATCCCAAATTTCACATTAGAAATGGGTTTTCTATCTTCATTAAGATAACAAGTGCAAGTAGGTTAACTTCCAAGTATTTTCCTTTATCATTGAAAAAGTGATCTTCCACTTTTGCTGGACATCATCGGTTCTTATTTTATGAGAAATGTAAAATAGGAGCACATGAGATTGCATTCATCATTCTGTTCTACTCTTAATGTAGTTTGATCATAGAATCATGGAATGGTTAGAGTCGGAAGCAACCTTAAAGATCATTGAGTTTCAAGCCCCCTGCCATGGGCAGGGACACCTCCCACTAGACCAGGTTGCTCACAGCCCCATGCAGCCTGGTCTTGAAGAAGGTGTGGTAAGTTCTTTGCATGCCAAAATGTCTTCTGACCTCAATAATCTGCATTATTCATCAATAAAACCCTTTTTGAGCTGGATGGAAATGCCAGTTGAACACGACCAATGATTCAATCCCAGCCTCCTAACAGCCAGGTGTCCAGAGACAGCTTTCAAGAAAGATAAACTTCAGGCTTACTCTCACCACTATTTTCAGCAGATCAATTACAAATGCTACTAATAGACATGAAGTTTTGAGCACCTTTCAGGAATTTTGTCAACTTAAATGCAGTACTGAATTTCACAGATTATCTTGCCTCTAAAGGAGACTTCTGACTTTGATCATATTTTTTCTGACCTTCTACTGTCTAGGAACATCCTTTGTTCTTATGTCCTGGAAGCTGGTAACATAGAGAGCCTAATCACTGCATCTTTGCTGGGAGGACTGGAGGTATGTGAATACAATTGTTATGTAAAATTCACAAGGAACAGAAAGGCACTAACAAAAATGAGAGTTATTTAAAATTAATAATAAGGAGAGGGACATATTGGGAGACTTGCAATTTAAAAAGCAATAGCTTGTTAAGCTTGCTTTAATACCAGCTTAGTTCATTACTCATTACAGAGTGACAGGGAAAATAAAGCTGGAGGAATTGCTAATGATGCCAGAACTCTGTATTATGCATTTTGTAGTTCCTAATCTCCTAAAACTAAACTAAAAAAAAAAAAAAAACTAATCATCTGTTCCTAGTCCCCTGATTTCATACCAAATTGCCAGCAAACAAATCCACTTAAGAGGAATTTTTTAGTTCCTTTTCTGCAGTAGTTTAATTAGATTCCACCAATAAGTCTCTGAAAGCAACATAATTTCTTGTCTCAAAGCAGTTGGATGAGGCTTGCTTTCTTCACGTGTAAACGATCTTTCCCATCCTTCTGCTGAAGTACTAGATGGTGGCCCACATTGCCCTGGCATAAGCTTCTTCTTGCTCAGTGCCTTCCAGGGTTGCATATCACCATCACGTCCTACAAGTCATGCAAGAACCTGCTATTCCAAAATCTTAAAAGACTTTTTTCCCATTTCTGTTAGGGATGGTCTCTCTGCAGTCACTAAGATGAAGCAGATCCTGTGCAACCTAATACCTGCCTTTCTAGAGAGTTCTGGTTTCATTCAGCTGTTTCCCAAATCATCTACAACACTGTTTTACCCAGCCTGATTAATTTTGGGTGTTGTAAATGGTGAGAGCTGTGAGTAGAAAACCCTTCATACATGATATTATAGCATGATAACTACTTCAAGCAGCCAAAGACACTGCAAGAGGCAGCACTGTAGGGCTGTAAAGTACACTTCCTCTTATTGATGTCAACTAGATGCTCTTTCCCAAATCCTTTTTCCTAAGGATCCAGTCAGTGACAACAACTCAAACAACATAGAGAGACTGCATACACATCCACTAGAAGGTCAGTATATGAAATATCGGAAACATTTTTTTCTCTAATAAAGGCAAAATATTGATGAGAATAGTCATTTTGGTATCAACAGTAGAAACTTGGCAGTCTGGTTTTGTATGGAGGATGTTCACCTGGAGCTCTGATTTTCTACTCTCACGTCTAGAAAGACACATACCATGCTTTGGGAGGATCAAAAAAATCTGCTTTACACTGACAGGTAATTTATTGCATGAGCCTCGTTGAAAATAACAGGACTTAACTCTTGACAAGCAATTCCATATGCTTGCTCCACGCGCATCTTCGAAGTATCTCTACTTACTTCACAGATGCAAACAAGTCTTCACTACATGCATTAATGCACAGCTAAATATAGTGCTCTCATAGCAACTGGATCTTCTTTCTGCCTTACAAATTTCTGACAACTCCTTAGCTGAATTCTGACAACAAAGACATTAGGAATGTAATTTTGTAAGCAAAACTGTCACACCAGACAAAAATGTCATCCCACTGGAATCATCAAAATTTATACCTCCACCAAATGAGCCTACTCCTGTAATAATCCTACTCCAAAAAATGCCTGGTATTAAAAGGTAACCTACCTCATTTAAAATGAGATCATAAGGTTCTCAAGAGTTGGTAAAGATCCCCAAATGCCCACTCATGCCCTTTTTCACTATTTAGGGGAACTGTACTATTATGATGTGAGGCATTAAAAGGTGTAAGTGATTTCTGAAGTACAGGAAAGCAGAATCTAAAGGCTATGTGTAATTGTACACCACTGAAGGATTTGAAAAAGAAATCCTTGAAATCAGTGGTGCAACACAAGGTCCCAAAATAACTTTCTTGAGACTTCAGTGCAAGAAACAGAAATCTTCCTTTCTGCTGGAAGAGGAGATGCCTTCTCACCAGCCCTGACAGTTCCGGGTTCTATGGAAGTGTGCAAGTTTTATTGACTTCCAGGATCAAAACGTTAATGCGCTTGTTCCAGCAGTTCTAAAATATATTAAAAATCAATTAAACGAAGGAGAACAATTGCCTTTGAAGTATTCACTGTGCACTTGGGAAGGGCCACGTAAAGGAAGAAGAATATAGTGGTTTACATTGCCTTGACTTGCAGAGTTCTGGGGGAGGAGGGAGTGGGCAGCAAGAAAAGCAGAACACCTCCTGCAATTTTGTGAGGTTTGTAAATACTACTGAAAGAAGATGACAATGAGAAAACAGACAGTTGGGACAGGCAGAGACTTGCAAATGGTGGCAAAATGAAAGAGAAGACAAGAGAAGAGAAAAAAGAACAAAATAATATATAAGTGCTTTTTCCTACTACTTCTTACTTAGTAGGTAGGCGACTTGGAGAAGGGCATGCTGTAAAGCTAATTAAGTCAGCTCCTTTCCAATTGCTTTAGCTGGCTTTTGATGAGGCTTAGCTTTTAGATCTTACTATTCCTAATAATCAGGATCATTACAGTAGTGCTTGAGGACCAACCAAGAATGAAACCCCACTGCTTTAAGCAAATACAAAGAAAACAAAAAATACTTTTGACAAAACTTTGCCTGTAATTAAAAAAGGAAAAAAACAGGAGGACAATTTACAGTGATCTGCACCATATCTCCTGTTTTGCCACATGAAAGCCAGTCATGGCCAAAGAAAGAAGAAATATATTTCTGCTCTAGCTCCCTTATGCTATCGGAAAAGCCGCTCAGAGAATCTGTGAAGTAAATGGTATGGGGCATAAGGTAAAATACAGTCATTGTGATCTTCCCCGTTCCCTGAAACTGCACAGCCAGGTAAAGTATAAGATCTCGTGCATTTAAACTATGCAGTACAGTCTTTAAAGAGCCTGTGCAATCTGACAGAGCAGTCCCAACTGCTTCCAGTTACTGCAAGGTAATACAAAGTAGATTCTTTGGTAATATGACAGAGGAAAAGTGCTTTCAAGGGACTTGAAAATATTTGCATGACTATCTCTCTAACCAGCAAGAACAAATCAAAATCTAAGATAGACCTGGTGAAATTTTATTGAAATTCTCGATACGTCATGAGACCTTGCATTGGTTAAAATATGCATTAATATGCATTAAAGAAGCCCCAGGGCATTCTTATTTCCAGCTGAATTATTGCCTCACAGCATGGCAACCACTGTGAAAACCTTACAGGAAATTACACTGTATCTTGGGAAAAGAAAAAAAAATAAAAAAAGAAGTATGAAATTACAGTGTGTCACTGTAGAGCAATGCCCCAGTATGATCTAACCAGGGAACAGGAGAAAAACTGAACTGACTACCAGAAAAGCTAGGGGAGATTAGATTGATCCCTAAGTCAAGAAAAAAAATCTAGGAGGCAAGAACTAAATCAATCCATACTGCACAGAACAAAAATGGTTTGCTAGAGTCCACAAAAAAGTCCACAAGATCTAATCCAGAGCGGATAACCCGCACTTATACTAGTACTCATTTTTGCACAATAGAATAGGTTAGAAGGTAAAGGAAGAATGGAAAGTTGGAAGTTAACAAAAAAAAACCATCCACCCAATCCAGACTGTAGAACAGAATACAATTAATTTTTATATAACATGTTCAGTGCAAAGTGTTGTCAATCACTTTGCTGCAAGACAGTCAATCACAACCTAAGGGAACAATAAAGTTTTACAGCAGTATAAGTAGAGAAGAAATGGCTTAGAGAGGAGGAGAGAGAAAAAGTATTGGGAAAAGAAAATCCAACAATGTTAAACATGATAAGGTCAGTTTGGAGGAATAAGAGAATATTAGCGTGAGCTAAAAGAAATAGCAGGCTTGAATGCATCTTTGTGTGGAGATTCAAAGTTTTTTCCCTCCACAACAATAACAAGAATTCAACTAGATGGAAATAATCCAATGGCAACAAAGTATCAATAGAAACAATTCTAAAAATCTAAAAATCTAAGGGAAACACTGCTTTCTAGCTCCCCTCCCCTTCTACACTACCTGACCAGTATCTTAAACAGTTATTTCAGTGAGCATGCAGAGATTTATTTTTAATGATCAGAACAGATCATTACAACCACCTAAAACCTGAACTCACGTGTAACGCCAGGAACAGGGAGTGTTGTGCTCTCCAAGGTTCACATGCCAGGTGTGCTAAGAAGGCGCCTCTCGAAATCATTCCAGCGCTTGCCCCAGGATCCTTACCCAAAACCATACTCTCACATACACCCACACCGCAGAAGACTGATGCCAACTCCTCTGTAACAATTTCTTAAATAAAATATCGACTCTCACATGCTAGGTGGTTACATATTCAAATCTACACTGCCTTATTTGTTTAGCCCTTAACACCTACTGACATTGAAATCCACAATCCCATCTTTTCACCGCCAATGCACCCTTCCCTTAGCCCTTTCTTTTCTAGCCACATTAATATAGACTGTAAATCCTCTTTATAACAAGGGACTTGCTCTCCTCATCAGTATTCGCTGCTGCCTTCACCTGAAGCGGGCTGCCACACGTCACCTATCGATTTCTGTAGGCAGTTTCCCGTCATCAGCACAAAGTGATTGCTTATTAGATGGACAGGGAAAAACTTGAGCATGTGGGCAGTGTTATTTATCATAGAAACAAAGAGCTTCGCAATGAGAGGTGAGGCTGGAGAGGAGGAGGAATTCTGCCAGGGTTGAAGGATGCTGGCGCCCTGGCAAAGCCCAGGGTTCTGGAATGGCAGTTGAAATCAATTCTTTGCAATGGCTGGATTCCCAGAGAAATCTTCTTTAAGCTCAATCTTTAACCTGAGAGTGAACTTGGCCTTCATGATTAGTGGGGAACAACAAAGATAAAGCAGCTGTTGGATTAAGTATCTCTTACCCTTTTTGGATTAGGTCAGTGGTACCGTAGAGCGCACTAGAGCTCAGAAAATGACTCTTGCAGAGGAAAAGCAGAGCAGTATTGATTTCCTAGCATTGCTGCAGACACTTAAGGTCTGTAATGAAGTTTAATGAATGTAATGAAGCAGAGAACTGTGCCTTTCCTCTAGAGAGCTGAGCAGCCCCACACGTTCCAGGTCCATGCAAAACTGCAGTACAAGCAATTTTCTTTCTCCCATCCATGAATAGTTTCCAATGGCCAGAAAACACCAGGGTGTCTACAGGTGTTCACTGGTTAATTATATAATTGGAAGGCATACAAACTCATACATAAACACTTTGAAGAGTCATTTGAGGGTTTGTCACCCCCATAGAAGATTTTCTCTCCTGAAAGTTTGACCGATTTCCCAGGAACACAGTTTCACAAAAAACTTGAGGACTACAGTCACAATCACATTCTTGTAGCCCACAATACTTTTGATCCTAACACCATCCAGATCAGTAGCAATATTTAACAGCATGGCTTTAACAAAATGAAGTGAAGGAAGGGAAATAGAAACACTACCACAAACAGTTAAATAAATTATGTTTGGGATATCAGGGGAAACATCCTTATAAGATGCTTCATATCCCCCTAGGCTTCCTCTTTTCTGCTTTCTTATACACTACCCTATCAAGGAGAATAAATTGGTTCTGATTACTTGCTAAAAATAGAAGACATCAATAAAAGTCACTTCCAACTTCTTTAACTACTTCATACTGCAGAAAATATACAGGACAAGGAAGGAATAGGAAGAAGGTTTGAACATGCAAGTCCCTTTCCATCTCTTGGTCATCTGCACTCTCACAGATAAACTCTGAAAACACAGGTGACGTACTCCTTCAAGATACCATTTTAAATACGCTTCATCATTTCCCTTGCATTGCACACAAGAGCCTTCACAAATAATTCAGAGCTGAGCACCGCTGCTTTCAAGACCGCATAGTTGTGCATATTACTAGGGACTGAGCTCCTCACAATCTTTGTCCAGATCTGAGGATTTTTTTGCCTACTTCTACAATAGGAGGGATTTTTTTCTTGCTGATTCCTCACCATAGAAAAGGAATTTTTTTGCTGATTCCTCACCATAAAAAAGGAACAGATTTCTTTGAAGTTAAGCATCTTTCAAGAGTAAAAAGGGATTGTTTATCTGAAAATAATTATGCACCTAAAGATCTATCCAGACATGAAGATACTTTGTATTTTGGTTCCTCAACACCTTTAAAAACCTGGCTTTCTCTCCTTTGGGCATCCAGTGGGAAACTGTGCTCAATCTCTTTTTTTTAATCTCTTTTGCAGCAGCAATTGGACATTCTGGTGCCCAGCAGTGATATTAATCATTGAAACCCTCTTCTGTTCCCCCAGCTTCTCTTAACCTGAGAATCTGTTATGTAAAAAGACCAGAGCTCATAGAGCAGTTGACAAAACACAGTTCTTAGAGCTGCATGAACGTCAGACTGAAATGCTGCTACAACCTTTCCCCCTTGCTGCCCCACCCCCATCTCCCTCCTCAAATAAAAAAATAAATAAAAAAAAAAAAAGATAATAAGCACAAGGCTGCTGGGAAAAGTATATTTGCCTGGCAGCAGCAGTACAAATCGTGAACACAATTATTCAACTGGGACGTTTTTACTGAGGCTGTATAAGGGATGGGATCATGGAGTATGTCACCTAGCTTCCAAACTATGTCTACTCACTGTTTCTTGAAGCTTTCTATTGAAGGCTAAGTGTGTTCAGAGGTAGATGTTTTAACTAAGAATGTGTAATAAGTAAGTAGCTTTGGGCTTTAAGGTAACAAGACCAAGCAGTTTGAGCAACGATCCTCTGGAAGAACTGCAATCTTTAACACAGAAAATATTTTACTTTTGAAGGAAAGTGCCATCAGCCTTGAACTCAAGGGCCGGGGGATATGTGGGGTGGGGAGAAGGGAAGCTTTTCGGCTGTCTTCCATTTGTCAGACCGGATTCTGATGCCTTTTCACATAGATTAATAATTCACACTAGAAACAAAATCACAAAAATCAACAGGGCCACCAACTGAACATAGCAGTATTCAATGCAGATAAGAAAGAAAATATCTATCCACAGAAATTCAGCCACTGAAAGCCTGACTCTGCTCGATTCAGAATATATCACCCAGTACCTCTGACCTGAAGTATCAGTCCACAATAAAATTAAGTTGGTTTAAATGGTTACTACTTGTCAGTGCATCTGCTATGACATTGCCTGTGTGCTTTAAGCAACAGTAACTTCAAGAAATATGAATTCTTCACTTTGAGTGAAGCGAAGCAGAGTTACCTCAAATATATCATGGATTATAAGTGTATGTGTAGACTATCATCAGCTCTCAGCTGATGTGATAATTCAATCATGCATCAAAGAACCAGATACATACAAAAACTGCTATAATATAAAGGCTGATGCATAGCATCAGACTAATATTATTGTTGTTAATCCAAGATGCCGCTTTATAGGACCACCATACAGTGACATGAAAATGTGGGTATTTCCACATGAAAGAATTATGATTAGCAATGCTGGTAGTAGACTCTGCAATTTAAAGGATGCTTTTCAGTGAGCATAACGATACAGACTGTCACTGGGTCCAACTCCCTGCTCAAGGCAGGACCAGCCTAGATGCAAAATGGAAAACTTGATGCAAAGAAAGACTGGCAGAAGGACTGGAAAAAAGGAACAAGAAATTAATGAAGGAGAAGCAGCAGGATGGAGAGAAAAAAAAAAAAAAAAAAGAGTGCAGAATAGTTCTGGGTCATTCTGAATTCTCATCATGATACTACATAGACTTCTCCGAACACAACTGCTGTTCAAAAGATACAGAGCGTAGGCAGGGAAATGGATGATGGTGAAACAGACAGATTAATGTTAGGACAAAAAGAAGAAAACCAAAAAGAAGAAGAAGAATTCAGAGAGGCATAGAAAGGAAAGCTTTGAACTGGCCTTTATTTTATCCCATAGGTAAACTCAGAATGCAGGAGCATCTCTGGTAATAATTCCTGTCTGCCAGCCAGTGCCTACACTTGTCTAGACCTACAGCCAATGTCAGATAAACTCTCTTCTAAATGGGTGATAAGGGAAAGGAATCTCAGAAAGTCAACACCAAGGAACTCTACATCATGCATTTTCCACTGCCTTCTTCCACTTTTTCACTCCTGCTTACTCTGAAAGGGAATGTGCCTAAATTGTGCCTCTTGCAGTATCTGTTATCCTACCAGCTCTGTTACACTTTCTCTGTAGAAGTAAAAGCAAATATTATAGTAAAGGCAAACATTTCATTAATAGAAGCTTCCTAACAATTCACTGAAGCAGGGAAAAATGTAAGCTTACCTACAGTTGAAATGAAGTCCTGACTGCACCTATTCCATGGAACAAAGCAATGTAGCAACACAAAAGGAATGGAAAAAATCTGTACGTCATTGAAAGATACAAGGATATTGAAGCGGTCAAGCTCTATCACATACTGAAATTCATCAAGGATCAAGACCATTCTTTACTAAAAGACTGTCACTAAAGAATCTTTGAAATGTTCTAAACTGGTCTTATACTTTAGCCAAAGCCTTCATTTCTAATCATGCATTTGTCCCCCAGCTGCCAAACTGGACACTTTATAGTGTCTGTCTCCTAAAGATGCCTCTGCTCATGATATTTGATGTTGCCTGATGTCCTCCCCAGATTCTCTAAACTAGATTTAATTTGCTGGCCTGAGTAACAGCAGAAATGGTGCTGCTATTAAGTGAGATGTGGTGAATGTTTCTGCTAACACTGTTTCCATGTAAAGCTCTAAGAGCAAGGTTGATAAAAGCAAGCACAACTTTTCTCCAAAATCTGGTTAGCAAGATACAAAGCACCAGGCACTGTGGGTTACTCAGTACACTTCACTTTAAACAGAGGGTTTGCCATCTGTTCTGCCCTCTAATTACAAAATAAAAACCAAATATAACTCACTACCGAATCATAAAAAGTAAGCTATAGGAGATTTAAATTCATGGGAAAAGCTCTTTATTTAATGCAGAAACATCTGCAAGGTTTTTCTTATGTCATCTTTCAGGCAGTAATCTAGGGAAAATGAAAGGAGAGTCCTTCTTCAGGATGCTGCCAAACATGTTTCTGGCAATTTATCTATCTATGCAGAAGTACAAGTAATACTATTTTAAAATGAGTAATACAGCCATGATAGTCTAACGACATAACTGGGGCAAGATCGTAAGAAAAAAATATTGGCCTTTACTAAAGTGATTGATGAACTAGGGGGGGGAATGGGGATCAAAACAATCCCACAGATTAGTTTTTGGCTATACATTTTTTTCATTATGGACTTATATGAAAAAAAAGGCTTGTTAATTTTTTCTCCAGCTATATCCAATTATAAGACTACCATATTTCAGTTTACTGAGTGACACAGAGTCTGACTGTAATAGGAACACAGATACAAGGAACAGCTGAAGACAGCACCAGCACTTCGCAGAAGATGGAATCACTTTCAAGGAAGAGCAGCAAGAAAGAAGGCATCTGGGGCTTCCCTTTTATTCAACCTGCTGCAGCTACAGGCAGCTCTGTCACCTGGGGTTGTCTGTAATGCAAAATTTTGGAGACCTTTTGCAACAGTCCTGTGCACTCTGACACACAGCTTCATTACGGACTGAGATGTGATGAGGACTGGCAGCTGCCACAGTATAATGGCCTTTGAATCCCCCCGTGCAACCAGGCAGCAAACACCAACACAGGACCATCATGACAACATGGGCTGCTGCTGGGAGACTGATAGTCCTTGCACGACCTGGAATTTCACAGATGTGCAGCATTTTGCTTGATCGGGAGCATATTTTCTTACCAGATGAATGTGCCTAATTGCTATTTCCTGAATAGATGCGTATCAGTGATAGTTAATGAAAGTGGAGATGTGGGAAGGGAGGAAGCAAACATAAGGAGCTGTCTAGATTTTGCGGAGTCAAACATAACCATTGCCTAAGAGCATTTTAACACCCAGCATCTTTCACTATAACTGAGCATGTTTAGTGAAACCATATCTGATGATAGCAGGGAAAGTCTGACAATAAAAGCCTACATGGACAAATGCCTGCATGGACTAGCTCTCTTACACGTAAGGAACTACAGTATATCAATCACAATCCACGTTACAAATCCAGGACTGCTGACCAAGCTAAAAAGCATGTGCTAATCAGACCCACTGTGGATAACCTTCCATGACCTGACTCTCATGTGAATCCTGGATTTAAACTCCAGACACACGTGGTTTATGTCAAATCAGGTCTGATTAGAGTGAAGGCAAGGAATGTAGCAATTGATACCAACTGAAGGATGCTTCTGCCAGATAATTCAATCACTAGCTCCTGTCTACACCAGCAAAACAGGCGTTCATTATGGAGTTGATAAAACTCCTCCTAGCGTGTGCAAGGGCTTGCTTTTAAGGGCCAAGAAGTTAAGATATTTGAATAGGTTTATGGGTAGAGCATCCTGTTTGCCAAAACATTACCAACTGCGCAACGTTAAAGAAAAGACAATTTCTAAAATTCTAAGTCAATAATCAAGAGATAACTGAAGACAAGGACAGAATACCCATGAGTGAACTACAGGAAAACCAAGCCAAAACGGAAGAGGTATATTTTGGATACTTTACCATCAGGGTATTAGGGGTCTTGAATTTAAAAAAAAAAAAAAAGGGTGGATGGGTGGGTGGGTGAGTGGATTGGGGACAGACAAACAAGACAGAAGCCCAGAAAGAAAAGCAAGGACCTGTATACCATTATGAGAAGTTCAACAGAGCTTTGCTAGAACAGATTAGTCTGAATATCTACCAGTAAAAGAGAGCTTTGACACAAGAGGCAGTTCCTGTGCATGGCAGAATGACAAAACCCAATGAATGGGATGCCATTCAGGAGGGACAGAACAAGTCATAACCACTGGGAAGGTTACTCTACTGAAAGATCCCTGTAACCTATCAAGACAGTATTATTGACTGAAGAGAGGGAACTGTATCTTCAGAACTATAGAGCTACACAGTCTTTAAGCTATAAGGGTATGTGTCTTCTAGAAAAATTACTATCTTAACCTCCAGAGGTGGCACAAATTGCCAACAAAATCCTGATCCTACTGGATCAGTAAGAAGTTTCTCACACTGGTTTCAATAGAACTGAAACATTATTTTGGACTTTGTATGCATAGTCTTAACATCTCTACATAAGACAACCATAAAGGATCTGGAATAATTACCCATTTTAGGTTTTCTGCACCTTCTCCCGAGGTGTCTGGCAGAGGCTTCAGATTAGACAATGCTTGCCTGATCAAGTGCAGTAACGCTTGTGTGATGAAAAATGAATGCCAAATAGATAAAAGGGAAAAGGCTGAGGATATAGCTGATGTGGATTCAGAACAATCATAACAACAATAACAAAAATCAGTTGCAATAAACCACCCAAAGGAAATGTTTAAATTGACTCCCGCAGACAAAGAGATGGTAGATGTTCAGATGGGCAACCACTTCTGCAAAGGCAGTCAGTAGCAAATCTTCCCCTTAGCATCCTATCTCTAAGGAAGATAAGGAGAAGCTGAAGTCAATATGGAACATGCTGGGTAAAAGACACAGAATCAAGGCAATTCAAAACAGTGAGCAGGCATCCAAGCAGATTGCAGCAGCAGCATTTGTTCTGCTGAGAGGAAATCACTGTGGAAGCAAGAGCTGTGATAAGTACTGTTGATGAAAGGTTTGGAAATGATAAATGTGAATGGTGCTTTGTAAGACATACAAATCAAAGTTACGCTTTCCCATTGTGAATGATATATGCAAATTCCCACACAGGTCTTCCACGCTCTTGTACCTCCCTCACTGCCTCAACACATACGTCTGGATATGCAAGAAATCTTCCAGCTACCCACAGTTTCTTCGGACAATGAGTGATGGTAAATGGGTATGGCTCCAACAGCCCTAGCTAGTGACATAATTTTTTCAGTGGTCAACAGTTGAACGCTATGTAGAACATAACAAGTACTGTTTGTTACCACAGACCTCTCCATGGCACTTCCACCAAGACATGACATTGCTAAAAGAAGCAGGAAGAATGCTCCATAGGAACTGACATGTTTAACCCTTTGAAGGCAAAACAGATGCCTTTCACAACCAAGTGACCCATAGATTTTAAAAATTATACAAATCACATAGGAGGGGGCATGGAAACAGCCCTGGGCACATCATCAACCACTTTGACTTGGAGGGGGGAAAAAAGAATGGAATAGAAGAATAGAAAGCACCTTGCTTTCTATTAACATCAAATGCTCCTAAATATCAAAATTAAGTATTTGTTAGAGACTTTCACCAAATGTGACAGTGCTGCTACCTCTGCCCCTCTGTCTCTGGTATCTTATTGGTATGTGCTCCTCTGGAACACTCAATTTGAAGTGGGCACAGCAAGGGCAGAGGTTTCCAAATTTATGCTATATTTTTATATTATTTCTGTAAAGCTGCTTTCACATTTTATGAATTTGGTCAAATAACTCATGAGTAAACATTTTTAATAGCTTATTCAGCTCTGCCTGATACCAGAATTAAACTCTCCCAAGTTGTATGATCCTTCCGTCAGGCTTACAGGTAGTAGATTAGAAGGAACTGTTAAAAACTGAGGATCAAAGGTAATTAAAAAAGACTGCCATGTATAAACAATATCTAGATCACTGCACAAACTCTCTGGAGTGTCAAGGGCAACTATAAAGTTCAAGTCAATAATACAACTTCCTGCTTAATTAATAACATTTTCAAAAGAAGCAGACAGCAAGTTTAGGGCTTCCTAGAAGAATGCATTACCAATTACAGAGACAAACAACCAGAGCAGAGTGGAAGACTTAAGAGACACCTCATTAATAACATTTCCTTGGTGATAAAATCCTCTTGGGGATATACAGGTCCTTTGGTTCAATGGCCCCAGATGCTGCTTCTGAAGTCTCAGAAAAGTACAGTCTATACAAATGAAGTAAGGAAAAAGAAAACCAGGAAATTCCCGTCAACACTATCTACACAATTGCAACATTCATCTAAAGAACAAACCCACCAGTGTGTACCTGCATGGTTAACATCAGAGACGGAGTAAGTTGCCAACAGAGACAGGAAGAGCAAACACTGAGGCTAAAAAGGGAAGGCCCCAAAGCAGGGACTTGCAGAGGGTTATATGGATGCATGCCAGCCCAGCAACACCATGTCTTTCTCCACTGTAGGTCACTTTGTAAAATTGCAGATCTATTCTTCTGAGATTATAAAAGTTACTCAAATTACTGAAGACACGAGAAACCCAAACCCTCTGTTTTGTAAGCAGAGCCTATTTTTTAGTTCTCAAACAAACAATCCCAAAACTTGGTGCAGCGGTAGGCACAAAGCTGAAAAGTAAATGCAATCTGGTAAAATGTTATCACAGTGTTAAAAGAAAATTCTGTCTTGCTTTAACATTCTCAGGCCTTTGCTAGCTTGGAAAAAAGGGACTTGATCAGACAACTAGAAGCAGAGCATCTAAGACTGCTGAAATAACTTCAGCCTTCTGCCTTTCACATAAATCCTAGATTATGTGACACCACACATGACATGGTTAACGCTTCTGCTCAGTCTTGACATTTTCCAAGAGAATCACATGAGTCTGGAGCGTAATAGGTGAGGACCCACTTTCTCAGATCCATGTCACAGATGCCTTCTTCAAGGGCAAAGCTCCTCCTTGTTCTGCAGGCAGAAGTAGGGGGCACAGATTGGAAGAAGCTGTAACTGACTGAAGAGTCTGAAGACTTAGAATAAAACTTCAAAGGACCTAAAAGATGTTCAGCTGTAATGGAAATTCAACAGGTCATGGATATTTAAGTCATATTAGTCCTTTTGAACACACCAGGCTCCAAATTGTCACTCACTATCCTAATATCTCCCCAGTACAGATGAGACAGTCATTCTCAATCATACAAATTATATACTAATTGATGACTAAGCAGTGGAAACTTCTTGAAGAAGTTAAGAAACAGGCTCTTCAAACATCCTCTTTTTTCCTTCCTCCTACCATATATATATAACTACACACTTTAAATGTCACAGACCAAAAGCACAACTCTTTGGAAATCCTTCACTTTCAGCTATAACACTGACAATGTTTTTCCTCTTCTGGCATACCTATTAACCACCTAATAGCCTGGAATGGCTGCTATTAGATAACTGAGTTTATAAGGAATGTTGTTTTCCAGACGACTGGAACTTCTGCTATGCTGAATATTTTCACACTGTAAATACAAGAAATTTTTAAAAATCATGTCTTCAATTTTAAGTAGAAAAGTAAATTAAGAAAATCCTACAAGTGAAGCCAGTCTAAAATACTACTATATTTAATTTTTATTTAACTCCTCTTCAGCTTTTTTTAAAAGCAACATCTGTATTGGACAACACAATTTTAGTTTCCACCTAATGACATGCAGATAAGCTATCCGACAGAACTCCAGCAACAGAGACAAGCATTGGGTCCTACAGCACAAGCAAATGTGGTGATGTTGGCCATGCAGATGCCTAGACTGAGCTCACCATATTCATTTCAAAGCAAGTATATAGAAAAAAGGATTTTCTTTAATGATATTGCTCAAGTGGTTTTCTGAGAACGAATGTATTTATTGCCACCTCTCGGGTATTGCTTTTAATTATATAGTAGAGGGAAATTGTATAAACAATTCAAATCTTTTGAGACTTCCCCAGTAATGTTAATCTTCTATTTTATCAAAAAGAGTTTCCAATATAGTTCTATAGAAAGTAAACAGCCTGGTTTGTGAATTCTGTCCCTAACAGGTAACCTGCTAAAAAAGTGAAGTAATTATTTTGTATTGTGTCTCTTGCAACTCCCATCTCTTATCTTGTACTATTTATTTCCAGGAAAATGATATGATTTTCTCTTAATATCCTTTAATATTCATATAACTTGATGTATATTTTTCCCCTAGAACAACATACACCTGTCCAATATATAAATCTACTGTTCTGATGTAATCATTATAACTTCCAAACCTGATATATCTGTAAGTCCCACAGCTGTCACTTGTTATTCCAAATTCCAAGTGTAATAGGATCTTGTTAGCCAAAATTGAACACCCACTCACAAAAACTCAGTTATCTGTCTCTCATACACATGCATACACACATGCACGCAGTGACGAAACTATTCAGATAAAATAAATGATTCTACATTCCACATAAAACAAGAGTACGTCTGGGGTGAACATCCTGCTATTGTTTCCTATAGGTCTTCACGTTTTTTTAAGCATCTGCTTTTCCAGTTCAGGACAAAGTCAGCAACAGCGCCGAATTGCCACAACAAATTTTTTTAAACCTTTTGGAAGGCTCTGGAGATCCCAGAACATGCATCTGAGCCTTTGTTAACCTTGTAAAAGCTTCTTACCATGCCTTTTGAAAAGCCCAACTTTACCACATGAATCCTACTTACTTGTATACTGGAAAATAGCCTCATTTCACAGTACTTGCATTATCAGTCCACACCACTACCTTCCCATTAAAACCTCTCAGTGCAAACACAAATGGTAACATTAGTGCCAAGATGAGCGAGGTTATACTTGGTCCTATACTTGCAATACTACAGGGAGGTTCTGTTTCCTTTCCTTCTTGCCGTTGCCTGCACCAATTGTATACCAGTATCAATTGGCACAAGGTTGTGGCACCAGCCTGAAAGCCATAACACATATACCACCTACCACAGCAATGGCATGGCTTTCCACCTGGTCCCACTGCTTTCTTGGAGGCTGGGGCTGAGCTGAGGGTATAAAAGTGTCCCAAAGCCCCTTTAGCAATGCTGGCATCCCTGCGGCCCCATGACAACCCCTGCAACAGAAACCATACGGCACCTGCGCCTGTGGCTCAGGAGCTACAGTCTGGACAACCCAGTGCAGCACACAGGCTTTTAAGCACCATCTGAGCCCTCTGGCACTGTCTGTCCTGTCTTCAGCAGCAGAAGCCACATAATCTTTGCATTCAATCTATGGGTAACTGAGGTGTAAAGGTTTGCATCTAATTAACATGCCACAGCTACTGGGAAACCAACTGTGCCCCTGCAGCCTCCCCGCTTTACAAGTATTGTTTAGAAAGAACGGACAAAGCATTTGGCAATAGGGACAAAAGCCTAATTTGGGAACAGAACAAAGCAGGGTGTAGCTGCAGAGAGAAAACCAAAATCAAGATAAAACTACTGCGTGCAGCACTGGATCTGTGAGCAACCTGCCATGTAGTCAGAAAAAGGGTTAAATTGGACCGAAGTTTGGGGAAAATTGACCTGTTTGGTAATTCAGTGGAAGATTTGACACCTCTATTGAGCAACTGAAACAGTACATAACAGCTAATGATATCTGTGATGAGAAAAAGATGGCTGTTTTACTGAGCATAATGGGGACTGAAGCCTATAACTTGCTGTGCAACATAACAGCTCCTATTACACCAGCAGACAGCAAATCACATGCCAAGACTGTGCGAATCCACAGAGTCTCCAGCCCACAGACACCGTGTGGCCACAGAGCATTTTCACTTTTACAGACATGATAAAAGAGGGGAAAAAAGCCCCAAACTTCAACATGTGGCTGGAATAATAAAAAATAATTAAGAGAGCATTGCCAGTTAGGATGTAATGAGATGATGCACAAAGAGGATTAGCTCGCAAGCAGTAAGCAAAGAGAAGCAATCGAACACCAGGTATTGATAGGATCAAATGTGACTCTGAAGCGTCAAGGTCTGGCTCAGATCTCACCAGCAGGAAGGAGCGTTAGTGCAGCTGCTCGGCCACGCGATGGAGGGCAAGCGCATATGCTGCACCAAATGGTTTACAGTATGACACCCCTTATTGCTTTCAACTTTCATTTTCTTTCTTCTCCTTAGTAACTTTTCATTCTACATATATGCCAGGGAGTTGTAATATCGTCACTGAAATATGCCTACCCTCACCTGCATGCTTCCTGAACAAAAGCATGCCAGGGAAAAACCAATGAGAGGCTGTGCTTTTGGTGCCACAAACAATTTCATAATCCACGTGAACCCTGAGTCAAAGGTAAATCACGTAGGGGCTGTGAAAAATGGGAATGTTTACAGCAGCTGCAAAAAACTCATGAAATGGAAAGGAAAACCATGTTCTTTTAGAAAGAAATAGAGTGACAAGAAAAAGTACAAGCAGTTTCAAGAAGAACGTGCCAGAGAACTTTAGATTTCTTAGTTGGCCAGTTCTGTTTGGAGTCCATGGAAAATAGGGTACAAGCACTCAGCACAGGGGACCACAAAGGAAGTATCATATATACAGACAGATATATGTATAGTCCTCCATCTAGTAGGGGTGATATTTAAAATGGAGGGCCTTCTGCTGTTTTCATAACTTCACATCAGAATTATCAAGTTACTAAAATAGATTAGGTTGCAAAAGGGAGTGCTCCTAACCCATGTGCAGGGAAATCCACGCTGCTTTTACAGAGAAGGTGACAAGTAATTGGAAGCAGCTTGTGCTAAAAATACTAAGCTGGGAATTGAATGGGTTGGATATTGTTTTGGAGAGAGAAATTTCAGCATTGACAAAGCATGAAGCATTTCCAAGCCTCAGCCTCAAAATAATAACTCACTGCAACTTTTGGGTAGAGCAAGTGGAATCTTAAAGGAAGGTATCAGCAGCTAAAAAAGCAAAGAAAATCAAAACCTGTGCTTTCCTTAATTTTGAAAAGCCTATGGAGTATTTGCTGAGAAATTAAGGCAGAAAGAAATTTGGTACTTAGAAAATGCCAGAATTTCATCTAAGGTTTTACTAGGGTAATGAAACATCCCTTTAGTGTCAGCAGTGGGGAGGGGAGAAAAAAAAAAAAAAAAGAATTATCCAGTCTGTGTTTTTTCAGGATTACAATTTAACCAGTACCCTAAGTAGAGACATATTCTATCCTTAGGAACAGGGCATTTTTCTCAGAGATTGTTAGTTGATTTTTCTCCAAGAGATATCTACCTAAAACCTATTTACAAATGGAAATTGCAGAGTGAGAAGAGGTACATGTTGTAACTAACACACAAGAGCATATTGCAGAAGACAGACTGATAAGAGTATAGTTAAAGTGTTTCCTGGTTAAAATAGTCCTGAGTGAATTTACCCGAGGAATACAAATGGAAGTGGTCATAAATTACACAAAGGATTCAATTATTCTTGTTTCAAATAAACGGATATATTTGAAACTTGCTACACTGTTTCTTTGTCTCTGACTTGAACCTGAGATCTCCCTATAGCACTGGAGCAGTAATTTTACCTGCCATATGATCCTCCTGAAAGCCCTGTTGTTTTGCTGCCACGTTTTCATGCCTTTGTAGATCACCACAATGCTGACACAGAAAAGGGACACAAGAGTTTAGCCTGAAGTATTAAAGACACTTCACACCTTGGCAACCAGAAACACGGTGATCATATATACCTCTAGTTTCAGCTTTCTGTATTAAGGAGCACCAGGAAGGCAATAGCCTGACTACAAAGAGGAGTAGTATGCCTGGGTGCTCCATGCCGTGACACCGAGCTTTAACGCACCGACCAAGATGCAAATAGAGATCCCGTATCACAACTGCCAGTGGGAGAGAACAGCAAGGGCAACAAAGCAGCATAAGGTACAATCAGGATGTTCACCACAGTACAAACTGAATCCCACCACTGACAAAAGACATAGAACAACAAAAACCTGAAAATGAGCTCTTATTGGTTATAATCCATACAGCTACAATGAGTGGACTCATGCACACTCAAATTGATCCTGGTTTTCTTTACACTGGACGACTAGCCAAAAAGTGCTCAAGACTGCCTCCTTTTTTGCACCAGACTTATTGCTATACCATTTGGGGCTTGCAAATATCAGAAAAGTACTAGTACACTACAAAAATGAAAAAGTCTTGTGGTTGGAGGTCGTGGGATAACCCATGAATAAACAACAAAAAAAGTCTGCTTTTTCATGCCCAAAGACGTATCCTTTGGTAGCGGCAGCATGTCTATGTAGGATGCATTAGATCATTTCTGGGTTCTTTATTTTAGTTTACAAAGTCATTCTAAAGCAACCAAGTATTCTGCATGGATATAACAAGTACGGAGCAGATGGTGGATGTGTTAAAAACTGTGGCCTTCAAGGATAGGAGTTTGTAACAGATTGCAAGTGGCACTGGAACTCGATTCACGTCCAGAGTTCCAGTTGTTTTGTTGAAGAAAATGGTATCAAACATGTCACCTCACCTCCTCCCCATGCTGCCACAAATGGATTAGTGAAAAGATTTATTTAGACCTAAGTAAACAATTTGTGCTACAACCCTGGATAAATGTCACTTACAAAACAAGAGTACAAATTTTTGATTGGCCACTATGAAGACGGTCTGTTTACAAATGTTTACACACTTGACAGGAGCAATGCAGTGGATAGGATACAACTTAAGGTCAATCTATAGAGCAACTTTAGAAAAAAGTAGTGTAATAAAATGGCCATGAATAACCACATCTGAAAAGTGTAGTTTCCACCAGGGGGGAAGGGATGTGAAAAAATTGTTATTGAAAGACAAGCAAGAGGGGGTTTTGAATGCTTAAGTGGTTCAGGACAAACTGGAGCACTGTTTTATATTCTAAACAAGAGCCATAAGTCCATCTCACCCAGTATATACCTTCATAATAGTCAGCGGTGAATACTGAGGGGATGAAGAACATCAGGAGTATCACAGAAATGCCCTATAGTAAGATGACCTAGAGAAAAATCCAGATGCTCAATAGAACCAAACATGCTCATGTATAGCATTTCCCAAGGAGACTTGTACCCTTGGTGCTACTACAGGCGACTCCCAGGTTGTCACAAGAACTGTGACAAGACCAGAAACTGCACGTACCACTACTGGAAGAGCACAGCATGGGAGCGGAAAAATCCCTTAGAAGGTTTGAAGCCCACAAGACTGTCTTCTGTGGGGGAAACCATCAGATAGGTTTTTCTAAGCATAGCAGCACAAAGGGGTACCTGTTTTGGTACTCATAGAGAAGTGAGTGAACATACTTACTAAGAATCTGGCTCCTTCTCTGTACTCTTGCTTCTAAATATTGTGTATTTAGGTCAAAACAACTGGCAATTAAAGAAGTAAGGAGGAGGTATTAAACAAGCTGAAGCCACTAACTAAATTTGCCACAGCAGATGCTGGCTACTTTCTTTCCTTATCGATTAAGCCCCTCCTTTCTGCTCCTGGGGGAAGCACTTTGCCTATAGCTCAGATGATAGTGCATCCTTGTGCTGCTACATAGTTT
This sequence comes from Limnodromus scolopaceus, assembly GCA_028565335.1. Taxonomy (NCBI): domain Eukaryota; kingdom Metazoa; phylum Chordata; class Aves; order Charadriiformes; family Scolopacidae; genus Limnodromus; species Limnodromus scolopaceus. Next base: position 49,323,762 of record JAOXNO010000041.1, on the reverse strand, counting down.
AAACCTACAGCCACTGAGCAACAACAAAATCTCATTTCCTACAGCCAACATTCGCTTTCCCTTTATCCAGCTTCATTCTGCCTCTTTGGGTACAGTGCCGTCTGAAAGCAGCACAGAGAGAGCACCACTGCTCTTAAGCCTTATGGGCTAAAAAAAATAAAATTGTCACCGTGTTATACCAGCAAAGGCTGTACTGGGAGATAAACTAGTATTAGCAAAAGCACTTTCTGCCATTACAGCCTATACCAGTCCTATGAACAAAACAAGTTTTTTGGCATGAACACAATTTTGCTGGTGTAACTGCTGTTTATGGGAAGGTTTTGTAATCGCACTGTAGGCCTGCCACATAGTAATTTGTTAAGTCAATGAGATTTTTGCTCCTATCTGCTAAGCCTGTTTCAAATAAGAGACTTAAGTTGTTTCATTCCAAGCATTGCACCTGTGCTGACTGTTTGATCATTAAAGACGATCACCAGGACGAAGAAAAGCCACATGGGGGAAAAAAGTGAACTTTACATGGAAAATAACGTGCAAACTGACATCTGTATGAGGGGCAGGTGGTTGGCTGGGTTTCCCCTCATCACAACAGTTTTCCTTGCTCTCCAAGTCTCAAACTAAATCCTGTTAGGTGCAGGGGGAAGATGGCTATTTGAATGGAGTGGGAGCAGACACTCAGGAGATTTACCAACAAAGCATCTACTAAAGACTACAAGCAGAAGCCAAGAAAGCTCACTCTCACTGTTATATCCAGTGGCCTCAACATTACCAAAGTCCCCATTGACAGAGCCAGGAATGATATAGAGAAAACAAAAAGTTCCTCCCTGAACACCTCATGAGAGAAACGTGTAAGCATGAGGTGCTGGAGGAGGAAAAGCATTAAATAAGAGCCAGCACAGATTAATCAGTATGTGCAATGAATATGTGTAATAAAGAAAAACTGCACTAGTATTGTGGTCATCAGATGTGGTGTTTACAGGCATCACAGTGGACGACTTCTCAAACAGGAGCTTCAAAATACAGCTTGAGGGAAAAAGGAAGCTTTAGTAACCAGGACTTTCCTGTAAAGGATGGATTGGGGTATAAACATGAAGATGCTTGTGAGAAAAGCAGAAAATCAAGTATGGCATAACATGCAGAGCAGACACAAGAGTAGAGAAAGTAATAACATAATAAGCCAATACGGATCACAGGGGCTCCAAAAATAAGACGACATAGAGCAATAGCTGCTGCTGCACTATTTTGAAAGGACTTGAGAACAAACAAAGGTATGGTGGCCAAGGAAAGAATAAAAAGGGCTATATGAGAACTCTAGAAAAGAAAGCAGAAAAAAAACAACAACAACAACAAAACAAACACCCAAAAATCTTGTAAGTCTATGTATAAAAACTTACAAGACCATTCTGGTCCTTTGTCCTTGTACATGAACCTTCCGTCTCATCCAAACTACTATTTCAAATGTATGGCATCTTTAGAACAAGCCTCAGTTGAATCATGCTAAATTATAAGGCTCTGCATGTATTCACACTTGAAACAGGTTGGGAGGGTTTTTTGGAGGGTGTTAGTTTTTCTGTTGAAGACAGATTTAAGATGCATCACAGTATGACAGTCTAATTACAGGCTGCAATTTCAATTTCATTTACTTCTATTGCATCTTGTGATGGTTTAAAATTTTCTCGGAGAAACAATTACAGGACAGTACTAAGAAATACAATTTACTGTCTCCAATCTGCATGAGTATGCAGAAGTGATTCCATCCAACTCCACATTTCATTTTGACCTAGCAGTGCTCACTTTACACTATAAATACCAGAGAGAAGTGTCTTTATACATTTTATATAGATACTGTATATTATTCATATAGTAACTTGTACGGATTTGCTACCTTAGCCAAAAGTAATGTCCTAAATAAATAAATCACACAGCAGTACTAACAGCTATCACATTTGAAACAGTAGTGTCTGGAGACAAACTGAGACTGGGGTTTTATCTTCTAGATACTCTGTGTGTACAGTCTTGCAAACAATCCCCTGGCAAAAGGTCCATATTCTAAATAAAGGTCCAAAGGAAAAGGATCTAATACACAGGCTGAGTGAACTGTGATGACAGTGTATGTTGTGATAGTTACTCTGACCTTGATCATAGACCCTATGATGAGAAATCATGTTTAAGAAAGAAGAACTGGCTAGCTTTCAAAAATCTTCAAGCCAAGATATGGAGGAGGAGGAATAATGATGGAAATTATCTCACCTGCCTTCTGTTTTCCTCTCTATAGCTGAAAGTATTGGCTGCAATAGATTTAGTAACTGTCATTGTCCAGAAGAGGGAATAATGTTTGCAACCATTTCACTCATTGGTTTAAAAAGACCATTTTTTCCACAACTACAACATGCTGTTTATCCTCTGATGGGTTTCCTCAATTTTCTGTACCACCAGTAAGTCTGAATTCGGTACAGTGGATATACTTGACAGCAAAACGTATAAGGGAAGGTGCTCAGTCCTTGCCAATACTCATGGCCAAAAAGCGTATCAATGTCAGGAAACCCACCTAAAGCAATGAAGCTATTCTTTGTCTTGAGTAACGGAAGCAGTAACTGGCCCACAGTGAGCAATTTGAAGATGGTATCTATTACATAGTCAACTTTAAGGCCACTTTTTTTCTCCTCTATTAAGAGCCTTCTGAAACTGACTTCCTAAGAAAAAGAAGATTATGAAATTGAACTGTGTCAGCTGAGTATCCCACGAATAACTCATGAGTCCATTTGTAACTGTTAGCCTGATTTGAACAGATATGCACCCTTTCAAAGTCATTATCTTCCTGAAGGTTTTCGTAAGGTACACATTTAGGTAGCAAACATAGTCCTTAGCAATGCCTTCACTGGGAGATAAGACTCCAGCATGATCCCCAGCCCCTATTAGACATCAGAATCCACACAGGAAAGAGACTGTATGAATGGCACTGCTGCAGGAAAAGCTCTAATTGGTGCCCATATAAATCAGATATCAGGTGATACAATCATCATCTCTCTCTCACTTGGTATCAGCCTTCAATAGATCTGCTTCTCACAGAAATGCCATTTTTTGAAATCTGTAATTCCCATATCAAATGACTCTCCTTTCTTTAAAAGCAATGCTTCTTAAAAATACATCCTCAGAGAGCCCTCACAAAGTCAGAGGCAGAGACAAGATGTCAATCAGACTGAGCAGCTTCTGGAGGAGGTAAGTAATGAAGGAGAATCAGAGACTGGAAGGCAGTTAAAGAAAATGACATTCTGGGCTAAACTGCCCATGTTTTAATTACACAGAAGCAAAGTTTGTATTACTGTGTAAACAAAATTTTGTTTGTCGTAGAGTACCCACCTGTTATACATATGAAAATACACAGCCTGTCATTTCTAATCAAACTGTCTTCTCAGAGCACCACCCAGGCAGTAGACATGTGACTATCTATCTTCCCTGCAGAGCCGCATGCAGCAGCGCCATGGGATGAGCGGCAGCCCTTGCGCCATCAGACAAGAAAGTGCACAAGTAATGATGATGAGATGGTGGGCCTGCTTTTAAAATGGCTTACCGCTCTACTGGTAATTTTTTTTCCACCAACTTAAGACTGCAGCCAAGTATAACTAAAAAATGATTGCCGTCCTCAGCCACTAACAATCTGTAAAGTTTCTGGCTGTTTTAGCCATCAATCTCATTCAGCTGACTGATGGAGGATGGAGGATGCAAATGAAGGATAAGGAATCCAATTCAACAAAATCAGCTGCTTCTCTCACAAAATTCCCCAGCTTTGGGAATAATCTCAGCTAACAGCTCTCCTCTCAAGCTAATAATGTCAGATGGTTTCCCAATGAGGTACAAAGAAATGAAGAGACACCCCTCTGCCTCCACCCTCTGGCCAAATCTGGATCACTTAAAGACCATGCCTCATGGTGCATTTTCAGACCAAGCTATTCCTTTTTCCAGCTGCCCTGCACACTCAGCCTTCCAGATGTTATAAACATTTGCATAGTTCTTACAAGACATACCTGTGCTACTAAAGTTGAAGTGCAAGGAAGGAAAATTATGCCAGGAATAAGGGATTTCTTATTTTCATTATTTCCCCTCCTTTTTTCCAATTACATCCAAGTAAGAAAGATTGCTGGCAGTATCACTAGTGCACCAGGACAGCAGTACTCATTAGTGCAGAGCTTCCCAAACTGTGGTCCATGAAGCATCAATAGCAGCAAAGCCAGAGCAAGAGACCCACAGTTGGTCCCTGGAATCAGATTAAATAGGTTCTTGGGGTTTTTTCCTAGCGCGTTCACTAGTGATACCTGCCACTTCCTTGGCTCTGTGCTTCCATATGTTTCAGATTCCCACTTTGTGTCTCGGAAGCCAAGATACATCATTGTCAAAGCTGTATCCATTGGGAATTTTATACAGACCAAATGCCAAAACAAAGCAGGAGGCCGAGTGCCTTGCCTCATCTCTGTAGGCAGGAAGGTGGAAAGCAGAGCTCCAGCTGCTCATCCCAGCCATAGTGCATCCAGCAGATGGCAACTCCCAAGTTTTCAAGCTGCAAGAGAATATTCCCCTGGGTCTTTGAGAGAATTAGAGTCTTCACATACCATTTTGAAGACTTCTTTATAGTGCATACAACTTCAGTATGTTTTAACAATGGAAAGGAAACACATGCATAGAAAATGATTACTGGTAAGTTTGATAAATAATAATACAATTTCTTTGTCTCCTTTCTTTTTGTGGCTCTTTCCTCTCTATATCTTGTGTAACAACAGCCTTTTGCCAACTCTATATGTTACTGAATTTCAATATTGGTTAAAACATTACCTGAAGAGTCTATATCTGTTCTTTGAAATTGCAAATCACTACTGATCTAGTTAGTTTTCTCTAGTACAGGGTTTCTTAAGGAAAGCAAGAGCCACTGGTAACAAAAGTACAGTTCTGTGCATTTCCTTTTTTGAGTCTTGGAGGTTTGGGAGTTAGAAGTTAAAGAAAGTGGGAATGCTTGCGTAAGCCAAGGGGGATTAAGGAGATGATATTTTTCTTTCTATAGCACTTTCTCAACCCCTAGGATATATCCTATCTTTTTTTAACAATAACAAAAAAAAAAAAAAAAAAGAGAAGGCAAGCAGAGTCTTGGATTACAAGCACAGACAGAAAATAGTTCATTTTATGGACTGTGATAAAGAAACACTGCATGTTTGGAGGACAGAATGTGGAAAATAAATGTTCTTCCCTGGGTATTTCACAGTAGAATACAGTATTTCATTATGAAATAAAAATATTCTGCTTTGCGACCATCTGAGGTGATCTTCAGTCTCTAGGGTTCAGCAATTCAACAAAAGAAAATCGAAGTCCATAAAAATGAATGAAGTCAGTCAAGTATTATATATCAGGTGACAGAAGTTATTTTGGGAGCTTACAAACCAGTGCAGTGATACAATGATGGCTCCTCTGCATCTGGCAATATTCCAGCAAATGGCATCTGAATGGCAATTCCCATTAGAGCGGCAGCACTGCTGTCTAATACTGTTTTATCTGTGTTTCAATACTTTAATACCCCGGAGTTGCAAATGCACCAAGAGAAATTTATGCAGGACTCTTCATGGAGAAAAGAGCTATTCTCGGACTATCAGATTTTATTCTCTACATTAATAGCTGCTGGTCTGCTGTACCAATGGATTGATTCAACACCAACACTGACAAGGCACCTCAGCCTCTGACACTTGTGAGGAAGCTTTGTGTTTCTTTCAACCATCAGAAAGGGGAGGAGAAATTTGCTCTGTTTTCACAGTTATATGACAGCTTTTAAAAATTTTACAGCACAAGTACAGCACCTAATCCAACAAAGCTTGCCAGGAACATTTAAAATCAAGGTCTCTGAGATTTTGTTTCCTATAAATTCACTAGACTTATAAGAAAAGGGTCTTCAGAAATGTAGCACCAATCCCTCTGGAGTTGCACAGGGTTGAGAAATGCTTTTCTGCCCCACTATGGGAAAGATAGCTAAAAGTACTGGGAAATAGGCTGTGGTGATGCATAAAAAGGACTGGAGTTGATGAACACGAACAGGAAGAAGAAAATGAAAATATGATTTCTGAAGGAAATCAAAGCATTTTTTCAAACCAGAATAAAAAGCAGGAACAACCTATAATAGGCATTTAATTCATTTAATACAATGACTGCTCTCTATACATGGAAATAACTGCAGGTTTTATTCGGAGGTCAAAGCAGAAAGAAAGAAAAAATTCCTCTTTCTACTTACTGTTGTCTGTCACTAACCAACTACCTACAGAAGGGTGGAGGGGAAAGGTAGAGACAGCAAAACTTCCATGAGCATGTATGCAAAGACAAATACTGACTTCTTGCAGAGATGCTTCTCCTTTAATTTCATAAAGTAAAACACAACAAATAACTGAAAACTTGAAAAACAAAACAGCATCATCATCAACCTGTAATCATTCCAAGATTTTTGATCACTAGAAATGAAAATTTTTTTCTACTTTTACTGAAGATAGGTCAGCTTAAGCCAGTACTTCTTAAAATCATCTCTTTTTAGTTACTTTCTCCACTATGAGAAGGTGAAGAGCTGCATCTATTATAACTACATGCTGTGCAAACCTCACTTGGACATGATCATCATCAATCACTCCTGCTGTGCAGGTAGCATGTGGAAGGGAAACAAAACAGAAATCGTGCTGCAGTGTTTGACACCACCCACTCCCCTGCTTGTATGCTTTACTTCAGGAAGAGCAAGTTGGCATATAGTTATTCTCTCTTTTTGGGACCCCCCTCTTTCCTCTCCCTCCAAGCATTTGAGAATAGCTTTTGTGGTTTCAGGAGAAAGACAAAAGCCTTTCCTTCTCTCTCAAAGGATTAAGGCTTTCCTACTGAAAAGCATGCCAAAGACATATTATGTGCCATCTTCCCTTTGTACGTAAACACACGTTACTTGCAGCAGTACCTCTTCTCATCATATGCATATGCTTCAGTGGAAGATGAATATTGTAAAAGGAATCACAATGCAGTGAGTATCGTTTGTGGCAGTGCCATGCATACTGTCCTGAAAAGAGCTATTAATTCCAGCATCCTACTGCATTTCTGTAGCAAACACTTCAACTAGGTGTCATTGCTATAATCTTGACCAGGGATGGTCAGTAGAGACACAAAGCTTACAAAAGCAACAAAGATATTGTTTGTCTTTTTCAGAAAGGACTGGAGTAAGCTGCAACAAATATTAGACAATATTTAGGAACACAGAAGCAACCAGAGTCAGAGTTGAAAGACAGACTACAGTCTTACCAACAATCTTTCTACCAGCTTATCTGGGGCATAAAAAGAACGCCTTCCTTGTATTTCATAGCTCTGATTAGTACCATGCTAATTGAGTGGACTTACACTAGTTTATCACATCCTGCCTCCTTGGTATGACTCAGGTCAGCAGAAGTTGCCTACACTTTGTGTTTTCTGATGCATCAGCACTGCAGCATGCCGGGTTTTAAACAGCTGTACAGCAGCACACACTAGAGAACAGCTCTTTCCATCTTACTCACAGCCCTCCATGTACCTCTGACAATTCATGAGAGCACAGACAATCATTAACACGGACATGGCAACATCCAACTGCAAACACACACACCCTCCTTAAGTGACACCAGGACAGAATTGGTGTCAATTCACAATACCCGTTATTTCCCTCAGCATGTTAATAAGCCACTCTGGAAGAACGAGGCATTTAAAGGCACCTCCTGAGGACCTCGTAACAGACCCTCCCATGTATGAATGTGGATGGGAGACTTTGACTAGAAATCACTTCCTCCCCTCCCCTAGCAATCATGCTACTCTCTTTTTTACAGGACAAACAGCATTTTAACATGAACCACCCACTGAGCTTCTTTAGTCTCTATCTACAGCCTGTGCTCCATTTCATGGCAGTGAAATGCCCAACCACCCTGCTGTTGACAGCTAGTTCATTTATTAGAAAGATGATGTGGAGATGCACACCCATATGTCGCATCGCAGTGTCCTGCTGTCACACGCATGCCTTGTAGTGATTTGATAAGTTCTTGCCACAGAGTAGCAGTCCCAGAAGAAGTGAGGAAGGCTCTGGTCTTCCTCCACTCTTCAGAGACATGACTTCAGGGAGAATGCCAGTGCTAGAACCCATCACTGACTGGGACAGAGAATGATGACCTGGAGATTCCGGATACAGGCTTTAATGTTGTGATGTACCAAGAGTCCATCCACGATACAGCAATGGATATAAGCATGTACTCAACTGTAAAATCATGAATGGCTTCACTGATTTCTCTAAGACTATATATGACTTTTGAGGCAAGCACGCACGAGAACGAAAGATCAGGGCAACAAAAGGAGTGTATGGCTCTCACTGGAACAAAGTGATGAAGGCATTCATGCAACTGGCCTCTATAAACATATTCTGTTGCCTTGTATCATGGTTTTGAAACAGCTGAAGGACAAGAAATGAGAGGGTGAAGGAAACCCTCAGTAGGTTGTCCACACAAAGTAACGAGACCACAGAAAGGGGAGCCTAGGCACCACTTTGTTCAAGTTTAAACTTCTAAGTTTAAAAGCAGCAACAAGTTCACCTTCCATCTTAGTAAGCAGACACAAATGCAACTGTCTCACAGGTCAAACGTGTACTCACCCAGAAGAGAAGGTTGAAGACAAACATTAGGTACTTGATACACTGCAGGCAGTTGTGAGCCATGCTGCACCTCTTCAGTTCTAGGAGAAAAATAAACGAGAGATCCAGGTAAAAGACAACGTACTTGTTTCCCTTGGGGGACGTGTACTTAGCCTTGGTGGCCTTAGGGCCTGGGTTGGTGTGAAATCCAAAAAAAGAGTTGCTGGCAGTCCCAAACTGGCCGCCATACATGCTGCTGTAGCGACGAAAGGCGCCATTTGGGAAACTGTAATCCTTGCTGTCCAGGGAAGGGCTCCTGTGATAGGTCGACTCATCGGTGCTAGACCTGCGCATGGTGGCTTCAGCTTGTCCTGTCGCAACTGCTGCTGTGACAATCGTCGGATGTCAATGGTGCAGGTGAAAGGTTTGTGATTTTCTTTCCTCCTCCTTGCTATGAATCCCCTATTGCTTTGCACCAGCTGTTCTTTTGTCTGCCATCCTGCCAAAGAGTTACGCGTGCTGTACGGCAGCAAAGTTGGCGAACTGTAGTCTGCTTAGCCAGGAGTTAGGCAGCAGTGTGTTTCCACATGAGAAAGACTTCTGCACAAGTAAACATTCCCTCTGGTGTCACAATCGTCCCTCCCGGCCCACCCCACTACCAGAGAAGAAAAAGAGAGAGAGAGAGATACTGTACCCAAAGCAATGAATTTAAAAAAAAGGAAGCATGATCTCGCTTGGATCGCAAATGCCATATAAAATCCCAGCTCCACATGCCACACACAGACAAGAGAGTGCCGCTGCACAAGACTCGAGGGCGAGAGCAGGAATTATCCAAAAGGCAAGCAGCTCCCGTGGCCCTTTCCTCTTCGCCTCATTGCTCTGCCCCGAGACGCTCGGCTCACTTTAAGGACCGCCGTGCCCCCTTCATGCGGAGGCAGCCTGTGGCAAACCAGCCGCACGGCTCCATTCACAGCGCGGCCGCCACTCCTCCGAGGCGCCGCGCCAATCGCGCGCCCCGCCCGCCCGCATCGCCGCGCCCCGGCCCGGCCCCGCGCCTCCCGCCCAGCCAGGAGCCGG
>JAOXNO010000041.1:49300814-49313941 GCA_028565335.1 Limnodromus scolopaceus | reverse complement strand
GGGCCGCCTCGCCCAGCGCACCCCTGCCCGCCCCCCGCCTGCCGCAGCCCCGCCGGTACCCCCGCCACCGCCTGGGCGCTAACAAACCTCCCCTCCGTTTCGGAAAGCAGCGGGAGCCCCGGCCTGGAGCAGATGTCGGGGCCGCCCTGCTCTGCCCGCCCGCGGTCCCGTCCCGGCCCGCCCCCCCCGCCGCGCTCCGAAACTCTTAGCGGGGAGTGACCGCAGGGAGACGGAGCCCGGCGTGAGGCCGGCTTAAAAAGGGCTGCCCGGATACACGGGCAGAGCTGCCCAAAGAAACGGGAATAAGTAACCGTTGTAAAAATGTCTTGCGCGTAAGCGTTTGGGATGCTCTGGGGGGAGCGGGGTCAGAGCAGGCCGTGCTTCCCCTGCCGGAAGGCTTGTTTGTTCCGCTGCAGATTCATCACCGGGATTTTCATCATTTACTCGGTCCCACAAAAGCATCACTCAGCAAAACGCATGGCCGGCTCATTTGCTTCTCTAGCAGCCTATCTCCCCCTGTCAGGTTACTCTGAATGGCATCATACTCCATACGCTGGGGAGCTCTTCCCTAAAATCTGCCTAATCCCACAGGCACTAGAGAGTTGAAAATCTGCCACACAACTTTTTCGGAAATGAAAAATCTGACTGAACCTGTGGTAATTACAGTATTAACACTCAGGAAAACAGGAGTCATTTACCATCTTTGCCCTAAATTCCCTGTGCAGATAAATCACTTCATCTCCATGTGTGCAACCTCCTTACCTGTAAAATGGGATGGCCTATCTCTGCCTCCCTTCTCTCATCCTCTGTCTGCCTTATGATTTTTACTGTAAGCTCCAGGAGCTAAGTGAGGAGATGGCTGGCTAATATTTATTTTTAAAGCCTTGCCCCAGCTGAGAATTAATCACGATGAAAACAGGTTTCTTGCATGAAGCATCTTGCCAGTCTCAGCACAAATGAACACAGGCACTAATTAATTAAAGAACAAATTAGTAAAAGTAAAATGAGCTGGTTTTGCACATAGTCTGAGCAGTTCACCCTTGCAAACTATCCTCTAATTCTGTTGATTTACAAACTGCAAAGCTAGAGTCTAATTATTTCCCTTCATTTCCTCTGCAAACTATAAATACACTGTCCATACCTGGTGCAACCTTTAGAGAGAATTTCACTGAATTTCACTGAATTTTTTGGAGTTGGAAAGAACGTTAGCACAGAACACAGGGGTAATAACTCCTGTGCCATCTGTTTCAACAACTTTGGATGACTTACAACTTTTCCACTTTTTAATTTCCCTACCTCTAACAACAGAGATACTTCATAGCCACGATAGAGCTCACTCTTCTGCTCTTCCTCCCTCCCTTTACTGCACAGTATGAACTCTGTCCCCAGAAAGGAGTCCTCCTTTTTAGGACATAAAGATGGCCCCATGTAAACAGATCTGTTCTCGGTCTGAGTTTCCAATACACCATTTATTTTTCCTATGGCACCAAACAGTTCTGCCACCAATCTTCCTCCTTGTCTATAGCGTTAACCAGTTTGGCAATGGAAATCCAAAGGTGATTCAAATGTTATCCATGTCCCCTGTCAGTATACAGAAATGCCTATGCACAAAGCTCCATATTAAATGGTAAAAAGAAAATCTGAGTACAGCTCTGTACACAGATTATGCTGAAACAGTGTCAAGTCAGATAATCGTTATTTAACAAGGGTGCCCACAGTATTGCAAGCACATAACAGAGGCCAATTTGGCATATTTACTGTAAACTAGACATCTGAAGACTCAAAAGCAGCTCACTTACTGCTAGCCAAATAAGAAAAGGGGCAGAAATCACTTGATTTCACCTTTCCTTAAGGCAAGAAATCATGAACTCCCAAGAGAATTCAGTCCTTAATATAGGTTGGAATAATTTACAAAGCCAAGATCTGAGGTAGAAGTGAGAGTTTCTAAATGTTGCTTTTAAATAAAAAACAGTAAACATTGACACACAGTGGGTATGTTTCAGACAGATGCAGAAAAATGCATGAGGAAGGCAGAGGTCCCACACAACGCTCACAATAAAGGGTACTCCTCCTTTTGCCACCATCCCTTAGCACACCTCATTGAAATGACACCTTTCCAAAGCCACTTCAGTGTAAAATTTAGTTCTCAAATCATTGCTGTTCTTCTTTGTCATGCCAATATTAAGAGCTAATTAGAAACAGAGCCATTAGGGATACTGACATTATACATCTCCGGAATAATTCTTTTATTAAATCTTCCTTGCTAGGAAACCCAGTTAGAGTCACTAGCCTAAATGGGAAATCCTTGAGACAGTTAGATTGTACCAGCAGGCTAGCTGTGGCCTGGATGATGTGCTTGGATGGAGTAAGACCCTGCATGGGAAATGGGGAAAAGCAACAAAAGGAGAAGGGCTGATGTACTCTACTTTTCCCATCCCTGCTGGAAACTGGATGAAAGAGGCAGGGACATGCTAGGACCCATAGCAACATTTAAGCTGTTATAATAAAGCCATACTTACATGAACCAAGAAGAATAAACCTCAGAAGCATTGCATCACTGGGCCATTATGTCCACAAGGGTGACTCAAGGAGCAGATGAATTATAGCTTCCACAAAACTTTTTGTTAATGACTGATCACCTCTGTTCCCCTCAGCTTTCCATCTACTTTTTCTCTCCCCAGCTGCATCTGTATATTCCCATCCTGCAGCCAATTCATATTGATTCCCCTACACAAGAAATCAAGCACTGTGCAGTCTCGCCGGCAGAGGTTCAATCTGTATTGATTCTGCTGGCATGCTACCATTTAGGTTGTGACAACTCTGTCCCTGCCGTGTTGAGTGGAGAGCCGGCAACCCTTCAATGTCTCCAGCCTAAACCCTGGCCTTGAAAGAGGAGAGGCAGCACTCCAACAATGTCAGATGAGCTCCAGGCAAGAGACAGAAACTGTAAAATGTTTGTGCATCAGGGGTAGATCTGTTAACTGCGTTACCCTTTCTCCCTCCAAGGTGTCAGCTATCACCTACTTGTTCAGCTGCCCATGCTTCCCACCTGCCACCGCACCCTGCACTGGCAGTTGCCACAGGCTTGCACCATGCTTCTGTCTCCCGTGGCCAAATCTACTCCCCGTCCCCTTGTTTGTTCTCGTTGCTGTGACCGGCACTCTCAGCCCCCCCCTCCACCACCTTGCAGGGCAGGTGGCCATTACCCATGGGTGTGCTGGTCATGGCCTCACTCCCCTTTACAGGCTTTAGTGGCTGCAGTGAGTTGCAGCTGAGGCCAAGGCCGGGCAGTGCTGCTGGGCCCTGATCCCCATGACAGTGACACCGCCATTGCCAAGGACTGAGCAAGCTTTGTGTGTGTGCTCTGAGCTCAAGTGATGGTTAGTGTGGCAAAACGTTCTACTGAGGATCCCTAAAGAACCTCCCTGTCCCCATAGTTTAGCCTCTTCGACCTCCTGCTCGCCTTTGGCTCCTCCTTCAGTGCACTGTATTTTTCCAGACCCAGCTGCTTCTTTCCCTGTTCCACATCCAGGGCTCCCCTCCTCACGCCTCACTGTGTGTGACACCTCTGGGCCCAACTGAACCCAACAGGCCTTCTAATATCACTTTGGATCGGGCCTTCCTTTTATCCAGTTTGAATACCGCTTTCTCTTCCCGCTCCATGACCACAAAACACCAGACCCTTCAGGTCACACAAAATGCAGCTACTAACGCACCTCCTCATTAATTTAGTCTCATTAGCCCTTTAATGGTTGCACTGGCTTTCCCTCTAAAAATACCTCCTGTCACTGTATTCAAAGCTCTGCATACCTGCTCCATCCTTCTAATGAAATAACCCACTTTGCATTAACTTCAGTAGTGTGTTTGCAAGCATCTCAAAAACTGTTAAGAAGTGATCCACAAAATAAAATAAATTTTAAAAAGTCCTACTAGAAGCTATTACTGAAATATACTGTATAAATACAGGGTAGTATGTGACAACTGCTTCTGTTTTGCAACAGGGTCTGTGCAAAGGCACGTACATAAGAGATGACAGTCTTTCCCAGTGGTTTCGGCGAACAAAATGTCTAAGATTAAATATTACTGCAAGAAGAGGAGCTTTTTGTGGGTTATTAACTTTGCGCCACAGCATTACAATTAGCCACAAGTGATAAATTGATAAATAAACTCCAAATGGTTAACTTTTTTATTTCATGTACGTAAATAGATCACCACATAAAAGCATTATGAAAACTGTTTGGCACTGCATGTGCCCTTCTTCAGCAATGTGCCCAGCGAACAGTCCCTTTTGTATCCCCCAGTGCACTATTTGCAGCTAGTTTTTGGTTATGTTCGACTATGTAAAAAAAAACATACCTCTTCCGAGGACTAAGAGAAACATTACCTCTTCTGACTGGAGAGTGAATCTAAGTTCAGGGCCAGGCTGGCTGTTTTGGCTTAGGAGGAAAAAACCCTTTGTGATGGAGTCTTTGATTTGTTTGCCTTTCTATATTCATTTTGCATTAATATAAATGTCTAAAAGCACAAGGCAAAGGGAGTGAGAATATGATTTTTAACCTGGCAGCCTCACGCTACTGTAGGTCTGCAGTCTCTGCTCAGCCCTGGCCAGTACTGTTTAATATCTTCATCAATGACATAGACCGTGGGATTGGGCATACCCTCAGCAAGTTTGCAGATGACATCGAACTGAGTGGCACTGTTGACACGCCTGAGGGACGAGATGCCATCCAGAGCGACCTGGACAAGCTTGAGAAGTGGGCCCGTATGAAACTCAACAAGGCCAAGTGCAAAATCCTGCACCTGGGTTGGTGCAATCCCTGGTATCAATACAGGCTGGGGGAAAAAGGGACTGGAAACAGCCCTGCCAAGAAGGACTTGGGGGTACTGGTAGATGAACAATTGGATAGAAGCCAGCAATGTGTGCTTGCAGCCCAGAAGGCCAACCATAGCTTGGGCTGCATCAAAAGAGGCATGGCCAGCAGGTCGAGGGAGGTGATTCTACCCCTCTTCGCTGCTCTGGTGGGACCCTGCCTGGAGTACCTCGTCCAGCTCTGGAGTCTTCAGCACAGGAAAGACATGGATGTGTAAGATCAGGTCCAGAGGAGGGCCACAAAAATGATCAGGATGAAGCACCTCTCCTGCGAGGACAGACTGAGAGAGTAGGGATTGTTTAGCCTGGAAAAGAGAAGGTTCCAGGGAGACCTTATTGGAGCCTTTCAGTAATTGAAGGGGGCTTATGAGAAAGATGGGGACAGACGTTTTAGCAGGGCCTGTAGGACAAGAAGTAATGGTTTTAAGCTAAAAGAAGGTAGATTCAGACTAGATATAAGAAAGACATTTTTTACGATGAGAGTGGTGAAACATTGGAAGAGGTTACCCAGAGAGGGCATACATGCCCCATGCCCCATCCCTGGAACGATTCAAGGTCAGGTTGGACAGGGCTCTAAACAATCTGCTCTAGCTGAAGATGTCCCTGCTCGTTGCAGGTGCGTTTAACTAGATGACCTTTCAAGGTCCCTTCCAACCCAAACCATTCTATGATTCTATGAACATGCTGGGGATTCTAGGCGTTGAGCCAGCGTTGTACAATTACCTCTCTGCATCTCCATCCACAGGGTAAGCAATGGAGAAATGTGGTGGCAGTGTCCCTGCATGTCAACCCCCTTTCTGACAGCCCAGACAGAGCAAAGAAGAAGCAACCAAAGAGTTTCCTCCCTAAATCCTACTCTCTCCTAAAAATTCCTATGGTGTAAAGAGCCTGTGCCGTCACGTGTTGCCAAAGGCTTTAAGAGAGGTGCAAGTGGGTCAGACTTGGAGCCATAAAGCCAGTTCCTGGACCATAAGCAAGTAAGAAATGTCAAAGGAGCCTCATAAGAAACAGGTAAATCAAACATCAGTCCTACTCTGGGCAGCAGGTCCTCCAGCTCAAGGACTATTACCATGGAGCTGTAAGCTGAGGATCTCCCAACAACCTTTTATTGTAGAAAGAAATACCAACACTTTTTTTAACAAGTCAGGCAGAGAACAGCATGTTTCACTGAAACCTCAAACTTGTTGCATACATAAGAAGAACCCATGCCTTCCCTATTATTACCAGGTTCCTTGCTCATTTATTAACAATTTAAGTACCTGTAAAAGGCTATATTTGCTGCAAAGTGGTTGAGCCCTGAATTGCATGGACAGGAGAAAGTCAGGTGTTCTAGAGATTTCCTCGGCTAATACAAAGATCTTCCAATATTCACAGTTGTACCTGCAACTCTTTTAAAGATTTACTGATGCCTCCAACAAAACTTTGAAAAAATAAGCCAGTCAGAAGCAATTTTATTTATATATCAGACTTCAGGGTGTTTTTTTTTTTATTTTCTTTATTTTTTTCCTTTATAAATAAGAAATTTGCATTAAGAGAAGAATCTTCAATACTTAATAGCACATCTCCTTCTGCTCACATGCCACCTGAAGTCATGATCTTTGGTTTATAGCATAATTAGTTGCTATGGAAATAACATAATCCTAGACATAGAGAAAATATTTTGGGTATGATTTGCAATGCTGCTTATTTAAGCCTGTGCACAAGTTACTTTTGCAGAAACCTCACTGCTTTTTATGTGCTCTCATCTGCATAACGGTTTTCATCACTTCTGTCTATGCATTCAAAGACTAGAATCATAGAATCGTGATGGTTAGGAAAGACCTTTAAGATCATCAAGTCTAACCGCTAACCTAGCAATGCTAAGTTACCTCTAAACCATGTCCCTCAGCACTACATCTATACGTCTTTTAAATACCTCCAGAGATGGTGAATCAACCACTTCGCTGGGTAGCCTGCTCCAATGCATGCTAACACTTTCCTAATATCCAGTCTAAACCTCCCCAGGCACAACTTGAGGCCATTTCCTCTTGTCCTATCACCTACTCCTTGGGAAAAGAGACCAACACCCACCTCACTACAACCTGCTTTCAGGTAATTGTACGGAGTGATAAGGTCTCCCCTCAGCCTCCTTTTCTCCAAGCTAAAAAACCCCAGTTCCTTCAGCTGCTCCCCATAAGACTTGTTCTCTAGATGCCTCACCAGTTTTGTAGTTCTTCTTTAGACACACTCCAGCACCTCAATGTCACTCTCGCAGTGAGGGACCTAAAACTGAACACAGTATTCAGACACACTGGTATTGGCACATTAAGTGCTCGCACTGAAGGCATTTCCTGCACCCATATTTGAGCATCTACATGTTCAAGCAGTGATGAGAATGTACATGCATGCGAAGAGCTGATGCCAAGTCAGACTAAACAAAAAAAATCTCTTAAAAAAATTACTTGGGTTTGGACCCCAAAACCCTGTGCACAACAGAGCTCCCTTGCCATTCGTCCTTTCTGGGCTTTTGCCATCCTATTCTTTGCCAATGTTTTCTTTTGTCCAATAATAAACATTTTAAGTTATGAGATTCCCTGTTTCCCCAGCAAATTCTGCATATTTAAATCCTGAACAGAGGGGATTATTGCTGCAGGAGAAAGACAAGCAGTGCCAGTCACTGAACTCCTGGAGAAGCAGAAGCCCTGTTCCTCTGCCAATGCCCTCAGCAATAAAGAATGAAAGAAAAGAAATAAAGAATTCACCTGACACCTCATACAAGATGAGTTGTGGCCCAAAGACAATCTTTGTCAAGACCTGTCTTTGCAGTGTCAGCAGGTCTTAACAGCATGAGTACAATTTATGTGCTAGTTTTCTTAAAATCAGGTTATTTTCTCTAACCTGAGAGATCAGCTGACGTTCAAAGAAATGCCACTTCAAACACACACGTGGTACTCAGGATCTTTCTGTCAAGTATAAAGCAATCAATCAGATGTGAACATCTTTAAACTACACAGTTCTGATGGTTTGTGAAAGCAGGCATTTTAAAGCAGAAGCAAACAAAACAAAACAATGACTTAGAAAAATTCAAAGATTCATTAATGTTCCCTAACTAGTGTCTGCCTTTTAACTTCTTCACAGATTTTTTTCCTTGAATATTCAAAATGGATTCTCCTCTTACCTTGCATCCTCAAAAACAGGGCTAGGGTTTTGCAACCATATGAGCGTGAAGCAAAGTTCATATAACTGCGTTTCAGCTCTGTTTCAAAGCAATGACAGCTCAGCAACGTTCACTGACCTCACGGGGATCCAAGTGCTCAGCACTTTTGAGAATCAGGGCTCAGAGAGCCCGTTTCAGTGAGGTATTCACCTACAGTTTTCACTGCACTGACATATTCATGTACTTAAATAGTAAGCACACACTTAAATGCTTTCGCGAGTCGGGCTGTACATAAGCAGGAGAAATGCGGTGTTTAAAAGGCTGCAGATCAAGCTGGACTCTGTATAGAGCTGCTGTAGTGGAAAGAATTCCTCTGTGAGCACGCAACTTTGAGGCTACTGCTTCACAGATCTACCTGTGGAGCTGGCTAGGAGGTGCCTTCAGCCAAAACAAGCAAAGTTAGTTCAGGTGGTTTGAAATGGAGTAAGGAGCCCTCCTACCAGCAACTCAAGTCAATAGATGTGAGCAAGCATGCCAAGACTGCAGGACAGGCTGGAGAAGTGATCTCTGCTGCTGCACTGCTGGGTCGGCGTCTTTCTCTTCATAGCCAAAAGACCTCAATTTGTTCTTAGCTCCCTTAGGCTCGTTCCAAAATCCTAGTTTATAGGTAAATACACTTCTTTTTTCAAAAAAGGACTGAAAATGAAACCCCTAAGGGAGCAATAGATGTTCTTTTCATCTTGAAAGATAACAATTTCTTGCAATAAGCAAACGGATATTATTTTTTACGACATGGAAGTTCTGTAACACTAACTCAGTGCACTTCTTACAATGCAAGCTGTGCTGGGGAGAGCTTAAAATTAAAACTGAAGTATTAAAGAGACTGCAGCAAATTTAAGAGTATTTGAAAGGGAATAATAAACAAAAACACTAGGTGGTGATTAAATATTTTGATATTAAAATGGAATGGACCTGTACATGGAAAATAAAACTGGCCATATATATTTTTATATATTATCAGCTATTGTTCTTTTTCCTGATGTTGTAAGGAATCACAGGGCTTATATTGTCCCACATAATAAAAGTAAACAGCAATGGATATCTTATACCTGACATCTCTGTAAAGATTCATGCAAAAAGAAAGGAGCTTCTGCTATAAAAAAAAAATCTGGTTAGGAGCACAAGCTTTGGCTTTGTGCTTTGCCATTCTGAGCACTCATAACAGTGAAGAGTCAGAGTGCTACCAGCAGATATACTTTCAAATATGTATTTTTGAACAGATAATACATACAGGTAAACAATTTAAAATTACAGCCTAGGATTTACATTCCTAAAAGATACACTAGTGAGTGTGCCAGTGATAATGCTTGAAATAAAAATGCTCTTTTGGAAGAAAAAGTGTTAGCTGCACTGGAAGCCATGTATCTGTATTTACATGTTCACATCACCACAATCTGGCTCTTTTAATAGTTCACTATCAAAATCTATAAATAAGCTCATTTTCCTAAGGAAGGGTACATCTACAGAGAAGGAAGAGGCACTTGTATTTTAAGGCAGCACAGGTGTGATACGGTTTTTGCAAAACATACCTAAACTCAGTTACCAAAGATAATACAGAGGCCCTAATTCAGCAAATTCGAGTTGTCTAAAAGGAAGGAAAAAAGAGAAGCTCATCCCTATTTATTAAGGTGATTAACACCATTAAATTTTAAATGTGGGGCTTTGTTTGGATAGAAATAAGGACATAACTTAGAGCTTTAATGATAAAGAATGAAAAATAATAAGTGCCTCAATTTAGATGCTCTTATTGAAAAAGTTCTTCCAAAGTATCTGTTAAGTCTTTAAAGTCATCATTCATTTTGCACACTGGCTAAGATTCTGGATTTAATCAAAACCAAATTTGTGCCTAAATTTCACCTAAGTGTTTGTGCTTAGTGTTTCTTATTGGTTCACACGAGGATTTCAGATATTCCTACTCTGTAAGAGATACTTGGCACAAGACCTTTGAAAAATTTAATCCTGCTAAATCTAAGCCCTAGCATACATTAAACTGCTAAAAATGCAAGGTCAACCTCTTCTGCAGTCTGACCTCCAAACAGTTTGTTTACTGTGTTATATTTATGGGAATTTTTATGAAGGAAGATTTATATACTAAAAAATTATTTCTGCACCAGATCAAAAAGCCAACTGAAAAGCTATTAGAAGCATTTCCACAAAAAAAGAGGATATCTATTCCGTGATCGTTTTCAGAGAAGGCAGGGAATACAGAAAGAAGAACCAGACCTCCTGATTTTTGTATTTTGCATTTTTGCCTTTAGACAGGACTTCTTATTTGATGGGAAAGGAGGGCCTCCTTAGAAGCATCTTTATTTTACTTATATTTCCAGGTATCTGAAGACCATACTAAGTTTCTGCATAGCTCTGGTATTGCTAATGACATTTCTCTCAAATAATGCATAATTATGAGCCTATAAAACTTTAATTAAGATGCTTTATAGCCTTTTATAAGTGTCTCCCAAAACTATGCTGTAGGGTAAACTGTTCTTTTAATTTCTATTTGTTATGTTTACACTGTGCAAAGAGATTCATTACAGTAAAAGCTAGTTATTCTTTCTTAGAAGACTATACAAATTCCTTGGTCAAAGTCTGTCTGGATAAAGTAAACAAACAGTCATTTTTGTTTGCTTTCATTTTGCTTGGAAATAGAAAAGCTAAACAAACTGTAACACAACTCTACCAATTCTCATAGGGGTCAGACACTACACAAAGCCAAAACTGTGCCTCTGCTGCTTTGCACATGCCAAGAATCAAGATGCTGAATGCATCTGCAAGACCAAAAAGTGAAAAAACCCAGAAGATAAATAACAGCATACCGTGTTTGTAGCCTAATCCAAAACACATTGAAATCACTGCAAGGTGCTGTTCCAATCCAGCCTCAAGGGTCTGTGACTGCTCATAGGCCAGGCAAATCTTGGAGCAAGCTTCTGTCCCCATTGATGCCTGGGCACTGTTATGGGCAGGACTGCTATAAATTGGTCATACGCAGATGACCAATATGCATTAAATTTTCTTTTAATGTAAGACCAAGAGGCAGGAGGGTTGAATCCAGGACTCATTTCACCACTGTGGAGTTGGATTTCTTTATTGAGCTGTTTAAGACAGGATAGGTATGCTAAGTATGACGGGACAGATGTAACAGGGCATTAAAGCTCCAAGAACTGGGAGCAGAGAGGAGAAGAGCTGACATCCTCACCAGAGCGTGTGAGGGCTCCCTGCTGGCCTGCCAGCTCTGTGGGTCAGACAAGTGGTCCCAAAGGCATTCTGGACACTTGTTCCTTCAGCCAGGTCTTAGACACTGTCCTATAGTGCAATATGCAGCACCTTTCTTGCCTCACAAAATAACCACGGGAAGAATTTAAACAGAAACACACCCCTTTCAGACAAATTTTTAAAAATGCAACCCAAAAGAAACCAATAAACATCAGCTTATCAATAAACAACTGAAACTAGACAATCACGAGCTCTAGCAGCATGAAACTCCCCTGGCTTGGCACAGAGAGGGCACACATTCTCCACTCCTACACTCCTTGTGAAATGAGGACTCACACCGCTGCAGTACGCTGCATCTGGCAGGCTGATGGCAGCTATTAGCCCCGCTATGAGTCCTGGCATCATCCTGGCCAGGCCTTAGCTGCTCCTCCAACAACAAGCTCTGCTAGAAAGGGAACCAAGCCAAAGTTGGCTTTGGCAAGACAGAGGTGCAAATCTGATTTTCCTTCACGGAGTAAGTTACAGATCATGCAAACTCATGCCTCGTGCAGCTGGAAGCTGACTGCTTCAGATGAGAGGAATTTATCATTATTATTTTAGTATGAAAGCAGCTCACTGATTGCAGCTTGACAACTCCAGTTAATTAGTTGATGAAGGGTCTGCTGCACACTGGCTGGCTCCACATGCGTGGACGATGACACAATCAGCAGAATGAAATCCATACTTAAAAGGTCTTTGGTCTGTTTAATCCTAAACTACAAATCACAAAATCCATATAACAAAACCTGCAGATCAGAGGAATTACACAAGAGGTTCCCCTTTCCCTGGCCCTTGGGACAGTCTGGTCTCTGCTGCTTATTGAAGCTTATAAACAGACAGACTTGACTTCAAAAGCATCCTATTTTCTTCCTGGAGTCCCAGTGGTTCTCAATAATAAGACAACTGGTTTGAGCTCAACCTGGCAGTGTTCCCTTATGGCTGCTTTTCCCAGCAGGGAAATACCAACTTGTAGGTTTTCCTCTGCTCTCACCAAACACCAGGTAGGATTTACCCACCTTGTCAAAGGGATTATGTCAAAATCATCTGGCCCCACCTATCAGCTAATGTAGAAAGCTCACATGCTATTTGCACCCAAGTTTTCAAAATGTTAAGGTTTTTACTAAACAGTCAGCTAAAATACCATGTGAGGCCATAACATCCCAAGATCCTGAGAAGTGGTGGAGAAGCACAAATGGTACAGAAAAATGGCTGGGGATTGATTTACATGGGGCTGCAGCCACTGAAAGCCACTAAGCAGTGAGGGACCCGGGGAAGCACATTACCCATTGGGAACAAGAACAGGCCATTCCTGGTAGACCAGGAGCCTTCTATCAGTGGGAGCTACTACAGAAATTCAGTGAGCCCTCTGACAGACTCCACCTGTAATTACACAGCATAGCTGTAAATCTCTCTGTGGCCCTAGATCTTAGCACAAAGAAAAGCATTTTTTTCCTCTATCTTTCATATCCACATTTTGCACTTTCCATGGCACAGCCTGGTCCTGTCTTCCTTTTTACTTATCACCAAGGAAG
Source organism: Limnodromus scolopaceus (assembly GCA_028565335.1). Classification (NCBI taxonomy): domain Eukaryota; kingdom Metazoa; phylum Chordata; class Aves; order Charadriiformes; family Scolopacidae; genus Limnodromus; species Limnodromus scolopaceus. The sequence continues at coordinate 49,301,094 of JAOXNO010000041.1, read as the reverse complement.
ATGAATTGCACTTCTAGGTGCTCTCTTAAAACAAATCAAAAGTAGAAAAGGAAACTCCAAGAGTCACTGGGCATGTCTGAAATGCAATCAATCAGAGGTTGCTGGAGAGCAATCAAGAGAAAGGAGGTCTCTTCACAGAATCACAGAATCACCTAGGTTGGAAGGGACCTTTTAAGATCATCTAGTCCAACCAATGGAAAAACACAAAAAAACCCCACACCCACCACACCACACAAAACACCACCCAACACTAATCCATATCCCCGAGCACCATGTCAAC
>JAOXNO010000041.1:49213378-49300714 GCA_028565335.1 Limnodromus scolopaceus | reverse complement strand
CCCGCCTCTCTACAGCCTCCTTTCAGGTAGTTGTAGAGAGCGATAAGGTCTCCCCTCAGTCTCCTCTTCCCCAGACTTCGTTTAGACAAAGATGATGAAATTTCAAGACAAACAGCTCTTGTCACCAGAAGTGATGACCAGAATATAGAGTTCTCAGTCATCTCACCTGGGCCTCCTGAATCCTGAAAGGGGCTCCTGAAGGGGAGAAACACACAGCTATGGGCACAGGAGCCAGTATTTAGTAAGTAAGAGATGTGCATGAGAAACAGAAATGGGTGGGTTCAGAAGCCACTACAGGGCTTTACTAGTTTAATTCTGGCATGTTTTAATCTTTTTTATCCACACAAGGATTCTGCTGATGAAGTCTGCATTCCTCTAACAGAAACATTTCAGTCCTGGATCCCTGCTTGTCTACACTTCTTGAAGTATACCATAAAAGCAGATTAAGACTTTTTTGTAAGTGTAATAGGACTATTTCCTCCCAGTTTGAGAGCAGCTCAAAGGAATTGGCATCAACAACTTTGCCATGATTTAAGCTTATTTTTTGACCATGCTGAGCTCTGACAGAAGAGAGGCTCCAGTTAGAGCCATGCTTTATTCTGCCTCTGCTAGGATGCTATTGAAAATCTTGGGATGAATAAGGACAGCACAGGTGCTGCACACTGAGTTTAAAAGCAAAACATTCTGCTGCAATAATGTTTGAGCATTTAGGGGACCACAAAGATGATTTTGTGTTATTACTCTCTAAACAAAATAACACCTTCCATGTTGACATTAATTTCTATAACATGACTTTAAAAACAAAACAACCCCAAAATTCAATAGACTGCACTCAGGATGGCAATGCCTCAAAATTAGAAGCAGCATGTTGGCATTTTTCCCAGAAAAAAAAAAAAATATATATACGTTGTGTGTAAGGCACTTTTTATTTTTCACAAGATCAATGAAGCTCTGGGGCTTATTCCCACCTCACTCAGCCAGAGGCAGGGACAGACTGGTCTTTGCAGTGCATGGAAACTTAGGCACAAGGAGTTTGTTTATCTGAACAACTGTGTCTGTGCATCAGAAGTAGTGAGCAGCATGGCTCTCTCAAATTCATGATGCTGAAGCCTTATCCTTCCTATCCGATACAGAGACCTTGATTTGAGGGCTGCTTGTTCTCATGCCAGTGCTTCCAGGACAGTTATTAAAGTATAAAAAACAAGGTCCTAACAGCAGGATGAGGAGAATAAAAGAGCCCCCTTGGTCATCCCCAACCAGTTGTGAGCAAAGCCCTGCACTAGCACCAAGGTTAGCTAGGGTTTTTCGGTGGGATCAGGTTACAGAAGCTCCTAATCTTATATCCTCCACCAAACCTACAGTGATGATGTCTGCACCTCTGTTTGAACCAGCAAGAAGTGTGAGGCAATTCTTGCAGTAACAGGGCAGAAGATATGCAATTTCACACATACCCTTCCGCACTCTTGAAGAGGCATCTGAATGCTGTCCAAAAATTAATTACATGGCATGACAAGCTCTGACAATTAGCTAACTAGACTGCTTGATGGCTAGGATTTTAAATAAGGATCTTTCAAGGGGGAAACACTGGAACAGGCAGGTAGTGCTACTGTCATAACAGTCTGAGCTGTCATGAAAGCATCGCACCAACGAGACAGCCCTACAGGCTTCACAACTGTGACTGCAAAGGAAAGAAAAGATCCTGGGGGAAAAGAACCTATTTAACTGCACCTGCACCTCACATCCATCATCAGGACATCCCCCCTTGCAAGAGGGATGGAACAGAGGAGGACTTGGGACATTCCCAGACGAGTTTGCCACAATGAAGCAGCAAAGGAAGCAAGGACCCACCACCTGCTCTCATTGGAGCTGGAAGAGGTGTTCTCTGTCACACCCCATTGGGTAGAGGTCACAGGCAGGCCTGCAAATACAGCCAGTCCCTGTATAGTGTGACAGCAGGCCCTGCACCCTTGGCACCACCTAGAACCAAAAACACACTGCCTCCAAAATGCCCCACATATTCACTCCAAGGAACCCTGAAGGTTGCTGCTCCTCCACCTTGTCACTGAAGGAGAGTTTGGGCAATGGACTTTTGCTGCCACACACCGTTTGTGCAGATTTCTCTGATGGCAGCTTGTGGAAATCAGTGTTTCACTCACACAGCCCTCACCTCTTTTGGGTAAGAAAACAACACTCACAGTTTCTCAGTTTTCTCCCTTTGTATGCAAAGGGAAGGGATGAAGAGGCAAGGATTTCAGGATAGTAAATAACCAGAGTGACTTGACAGCAAGTAAATCAGCACTTTGTAGTGATCACGGCAACAGCTTTTGGCATTGTGGGAGAAGAAACGAAGTTCATTACACAACAAATGAACTACGGTTTTCTATTTGCAACACAGACTTTCAATGCAGCCAGTTACTGTATATGTAGTGGTGACTAAAAGTCTTACGTTACTGACCATGAACAGGTCGTCTATGAGATGACTCGGTTCAGTCATCTGTGTATATCTATCAATCTATCTATCTATCTATCAGTATATCATTTTCTATCAAAAAGGATCAGTGAATGTATTTTATAGGGAAGATGGGTTTCAGGGGAAGCTGGGTGCCTCTTTCCCTTCCATACATGTAAAAATCTCTCTCTTCACAAGTCTGTTGCAAACATATTTCAGTCATAAAAAAATGTTGTTTTGAGTATTTGCCTCACAATTTGCTATTCTTCTCTGATACAATTGCCTACATTACTTGGCAGCTTCTTTTCCCTGACTGGATTACTCCTGGACCTTTAGAAGGTTTCAGGTTGGTTCTGGTATGTATTCTTATGATGAATATACATATTAATAAGCATACGTCAATGTGTACATTTTCACAGAAAATCGGAATCTTAAGAACCTCACTGATAACCCCTGAGAAATGGATAATTTCATGGGTTTCATGTTTATTTCACAACTCTTTATTCTTGGGTTGGACTTTGCCAGAGTTGAGCTGCAACAAGCCAGCTCATTTTTCTTCTTTAGAAGCAAGGATCAAATCTCTATCTAGATAGGCGTATTGAAGCGCTGTTCACTTAAACTAGATCTGCTTTTAACACCATATGCTAATTAACCATCGGGTTTTGATACGAATCCCTCAGAGGCTCACGCTCCTCAGTCAGGATTCAGATGTATAAGCAAGATTCTCAGCCACTGCAAAACAACTTAACTACAAGGAAATCAAAAGCACTGGATGGGTTTACACCAATTGAGAACCCAGCCAACCGTCTTAAAACTGCAGAGGCTTCCGCTCAGGCAAGCACCACCACTGAAGTATTTCTCCCCCATGTATTTGCTGCCGTGGAAAATATCTGCAGCAGCATTTCTGAACCGCATGCTGGGATTTGCTTACATTTCCCCCTTTCTTTGAGTAGGGGCTCTGTTTTCCTGATTCAGTTGAGTTATGTGTGCCAAGGCTTGACTCACGTGGTTTATGCTGCTATGGCACAGGTGAGATGCTCCTCCCTCAAGCTGTCACCAGCCTTGCTGGAGAATCAGCTGCCAGTCAGGCCTCAGCATCTAGGGAGGAACCTCACGTGTTGCAATGTTAGACTCCCTCTTGCTCCTCCATCTGGGAGCACGGCTGGCGCCTTCTCTCTCAAGGCAAGCAGCCAGTAAGGGCCAGAAGTCACTTCACATTGTTAGTTGCTACCTGCCAATCCATGTACCCAAGCCAGCTTCATTTGAGAATGTGGCTTTTAGATTTGTTTTTCCTTCCAGGCAAAGGGGTAGCAGGACACTGCTGCCGAATACACGTTTTGTTATAGCCTCCCACTGCTGCTGAATTCCATAGTTTATTCTGTATCAGGCTGTTCAACATAGCTCTGTTTTATGATTTTCAAGGTGTTTTTGGAAGATGCATGGTCTGAATGAAGACTGTCCAGGACAGAGGCACAGTGCAATACTGCATGGAAATTTCCCTAAAGCACGAGGGGAGATGAGGAAGCAGAATGGTTCCCTGGGGCAGGGACCCACACAGCCATGGCAATGAGAAAGCTACTGGGATTTATCAGCTCAGCTAGCGTTTATTCAAAAATCCAAATGTTCTTTTTCTTCTCCTTGTATAGGCCAATCCAGTGCCCACTGACCTCAGTGGGAGGTCTATGAGGCTGAAGAGCACAGAGGCAAACTTTTGAGAAACTTCTTCATTTAGAGAATAATTTAAAGCCATCTCCCTGCAGATGTGAAGTATCTAAATATCAGACATTTGCAGCTACTTTACCGACAGCTGCCCTCCTACACGGAGCCTGTAGAGTTTGAAACACTTGATGTGCCTCCTGATGTGCTGAACAAGAGCATTAGATCTGACCTTTTGCTAGAAGAAGGAAGGGAAAGATGGCAATTAGTCTACTTCGCAGATGAAACAAAAAGGACTAAGACTAAGTCCCTAAAAATTAAGTAGACTGAAGCCAGAAACGAAGTTTCCATTCCACCTCTGACAAAGACCTCCAGTGCTTGGTAGGTCATTCAATCCTTGTGCTTCAATTTTGCTCTCCAGCCCTTTTTTTTTAACACTATCTCTTACCAGCTTGCTGAGGGTTCTAGCTATTACTACTGGCAATGCACGTGCTCTATGATAATAGTAATAACACCATAATGATAATGACAAGGTCGAGGTACCCAACACAAACCTGAAATCTGACTATGAGCATAAGCGACATGAACACTAACTTATCAATACATAACATATTAACGATGCTTTTTTTAGTGCTATCAGTGGGCACCAGGACAGAGCTTTTCTGAGAAAGGTAAATTTTACTGTTAATTATCATTGGCACAACTACTAGTTTTCACTGAAGTGTTTTTTGCTTTGACTAGAAGAGCAATTACATGTGGCTAGTCATTCCAATGTTACTTACTCTGTGCTCAATCATTACACTGGTTGGATGAAAACTCACTTCAACCAGAACAAGTATTACAACCTATGTATTGACTTGATGTCTCTGAGACAGGTCTGCAAATGGAAATGGAAATGGAAGGTCTGCCATATTTCTAGTAATCTTGGCATTGTCCTAAAGTAGTTCATTAACAGATAGCACTCAGTATAAGCAAGGGAAGACAACACAGAAATGGGAAAATACAGTACTGCCAGGTGGTGATAGTGAAAAGGAGTGAGACACACTGTCATCACATAGGGAGTATTTTAGCTTTGCTTAAAGAAATCACATATTACATACTCAAAGGAGCTGCTAGCCACACAGTCAGAGCCAAGAATTTCATTGGATTTGGGCATGCAGTACTGAACAGCTTTGCATTTCCTGAAAATACAGCTTTTCCATAGTGGTAAACATGGCATTCCCATCAAGCTGATGCAAAACTACAGCATTGGACCCACTTGTCCACAGCCTGAGTAAATTGCTCCCCTCTTCTGTGCTCCTTTCACAGCAGAGAGCTCACCTCAAGCTCTGCTCTCCCTTCTCCCTCCCAACAGCTCCTCTCAATTTATTCAAGCCTGTTTGCAAGAAGGGAACAAGTTGTTTTTCAGCCACAATGACAAGTCTCCACAAAGGAAGAGCTCACTTTATATAGCTGATCGATATCTATGTTGAAAAGGTGCAAGCAAACACCTTTGAAACCAACCACTCAAATGTTAATAATCAAGCTTAGGGGTTCTGCAAGTTATTTCAGATGAAGTCAATGAATTCTTTTATAACATGTGCATGTGGGAACACAATGCAATATAGGTAGGTACTGCAGTACAAGCTAACACTCACTAACAAGCTGCCATTTTCAAAAGGCCAAAGGAAAGCTCTGCCACAGGCATACAACTAAATATAAGGATGTGTCAGGTGGATTTTGTTAACAGATGTTATAGCAAGTAAAGTATGTATGAAATATATATCAATAAATGTACCCTTCAGCTCCTCTTTTTTTACTCTTTGTTACTGACACTTATATTACAAATCAATACATTTTTGGCCTCCAGAAAGATCTTGTCCCATCCACTTTATGAAGAAATACTTAATAAATCATATTTTGCAGCATAAATCATATCTTACCACAATTGAGACTCAGAGGAAGTAATCTCCAAATGTAGTTGCTTAGCATATGCAATAAAGGCACCCCTTACATTAAAATTCAAGTTCACATCTGTAATATTTTAGCATGCATGACAGTAAACAAAGGAATCGCAAACAGGCCTGCTTAACTATCTTTACACGGCTTTAAAAAAGATCTTTCCCTAATTTTCATTAACATTTTTCCAAAGAGCTGAAAAAGTTAAAAGCCTTAATAGCTTCACAGTGCTGGAGCCATATATCATATTGCAAAGGTGAGAAATGCACTTCAGTTGGTTTCACACGCACATCCCACATTTTAGCAGTATACTGTGGATTTCAAAGAAAACTAACAAGAGCTAATTTCTGACTGTGGAATGAAGCAGAACATGTAGAGTTCAGAGATCTGAGTCCTACTGCCACTTCCGCTACATGCTTTACAAAAGGCTTCAGGCAAAATGCAGTGAGATTTTCCTGTATGTATATAGCTTTAAGACCTAAGCTAGATGTCATCTCTTCAGACCTCGATCTGTAGAACTGAAACATAAAGGGCCAAATCAGTTTCAAGGTTCAATCCTGACCTCATTTCCAAGATGCTTTGAGACTGCCTTCTTAAAAGTCCAGTGAAATTCTCTTCAAGGAAGATGCTGCCAGAGACTAAATCAAAGCTGATGGATAGGAATCACTTGATCCAAAGCCCCAGAACAGAAAAGCATTATTATTAAATGCTCTTATGCTTTAATACCTTTACACTTTTACTCAATGGTCTGGGCTTTAACAACATCTCTCTCCAGATGTATTGCTGGTGAGAAACCTGTTCTGTATTAGAACATATCACATATCCCAGTGCAAGTAAGAAAAGCCCTGATCAACAGAAACGCAACTGGATTTTTGGTCATCAATAGAAAAAAATCACTTTTTGATCTATTTTATATGCCTACATGTGCAATATTCTTGGTACTCAAGACTAAAATGGTCACTGCTGAGAGCCTGGTGCCAAAGATAGTAGGCTAGAGTAGGTGTAACAAATATCTAAATACAGTAATTCAGATCAAGCAATCAGATTCCACTTTAGATTGCTAATTTACATGTAACACTGGAAAAAACCAAAGATAATACATTGTTTCTTCACTTCCTTCCTCCTGGCCTTTTATCCACCTCACATCCAAATACTCCCTCCTGATAGAAGCCAGAGCTTTCTGGCTCAATACTTCTGCTAACATGGAAATTACTCAGAAATACATATTATATTGATGATACTATAATCTGGTCGTTAACTAAAAAAAGAAAAAACAACAAAAGACCCCTAAGTTTTGCCTTCACCATAGGTTTCTACTAACACAGAAGCCACCAACACTGCAGGACGGCAGCCTCACACAGAAATTGCACAGGGGCTCCAATCTGTACAAAGATAAATGAGCAGAAAAGCCAAGTTTCCAAATGCCCTCTGCTGGCACCTGTCAGTATTACTAAGAATTTCACCCTGTTCCTAACTAGCCTGTCAGAAAACTAATTCTGGAGGTTTAGAATTTGAAGATATCCTGGGCTTACAGTAACCCTAATAAATTTACCCTCTTCCAGCTTTGCTTTTGTGCCCAAGTTTACCTGGTTTTAACCAAGCACAACAGAAACCCAAGCGCTGCAGTTCTCCTTGGAAATATCACGGATAGATTGACTTTTAGTTGGAAAGTACGTCTGAAAAAATTTTCGAATTCACTAACTTATGGGGATCACCACTCTCATTTGATCAGTTGCTTTTCAGGAAGCTGCTGTGAAGTTCTTCTTACCTTACCAACAAGTACTAGGGCTGTAGGAACCCAGCCATCTTCCTGCAGATCGCTGGGAGCATCCAGGAGCGGACGCTTAGGCAAGTTTTAACTGCCAGTGATGTGCTGGCTTAGAATACACAACACAGTTGCCCAGTGACAGCCATCACAGTGAGCACCATAGCTACCACACAGTCACAATCACACAGCCATGGCAACCAAGGCTGCCCTTCCCCATGTCCACCAGATGCCCAGCACTGGATGCAGTGCAGGGCTACAGCTATAAGAGCATGAACAAAATGCTTGGCATTTTTTGAATTATTTTCCCCAAAATAAACTGGATCTAGTGGATTTCCTAGCATGATGGAAGCATGACCTTCCTAGCATGACCTTATTTCAAACATCCCCCTTAACCATCCATTAGCAATTTGAAAACGTCATTAGGATCTGGTAGAGAAGAAAGCCATTGCTATTCTGGCTGTGAATTACTATTCCTTTACTATTACCTTTCAGTTACATAAAGACATTGTGTCTGATGATATTTTAAAGTTATGTTTTAATTCCATGTTAACAACTAAGCCGTTGTATCAGAAGAGACCAACAATTAATAATACAGATCGGGAATACACATCCTGGAGCGATTGCTGGCTTCTTGAACAAGATGGTTGTGTGTTTGCATGGTGCAGCTCACTCACAGGAATAGCTGCTGAAGACACAGGCCAGACAAGGCAAACTATCTTCTATGGAGCACTCTAAGGGATGAAAGCATTTCAAGCAACGTTTGTTAACATGTGCTGCTGGGAAAAGGAAAACTCCTGCCTCTCAGGGTTTGCACAAAAAGGGAACATGTAATAAAACACCGTTAGCTAAAAATGACAAAACCTGCTTCATCAAGAAATGGTCATTGCATTTATGAACTGAAGAGGATGGACATGGCACTGGTCTGGTTTAGAACAAAGAATAAGCAACTACACCCTGTGGTTCAGGGTCGTCTTGTTGGCAGTGTGTTCCTCTGTGCTCCCTTCACTGAAACACCACGGTACTTCAGGACGATGCCTTGGCTAGCGATACACTTTAGCTTTCAGGCAGGAATAAATTTTAATCAGTCTTTGCCTATTAGCTTCACCTTACTTCTGCTGCTCTTTGCAAGCAAATAGAGACTGAGCTCCAGTGCTCTCCCACCATCCATTACTGAAGTGAACTTCAATAATGACATTTCTGCTATCTACTACTTAGTCAGGAAAAGAGGCATCTCTCTTGGTGTTGAAGTGAAATTTAATAGGCAGCATTTATTATGCTTAAGAAATCTTTGATGAACCTATAAAAAAGCCTTATCAATCAGATTGTTAAATCAAAGCTGTTAAATCATATCTGATTAACCAAAATACATATTCAGTAGAACAGACTGTTCTTACTGCTCTGATTGCACAACTAAACAAGGCTTTTAATAACTCTCCTATGTAGGTGGGCAACAGAGTAAAATCGTTGGGGGCTATCCATTATGGACACAGCCCTTAGTGGAACAGGGCTGTTAACATGCCATCTTTTTTTTTTTTTTTTACAGCAGTCTCTAAGCTGGCAATTTTAATTTCCATTATTTGTCACCACTACAGCCCTTCTAAACTTGGTTGGGGTTTTAGTGCACACAGAAGTCAGCTTAAGTTAACCCAGAAAAGAGGGTTCTAAAGGTAAAGGTGAGTCGCGTGTTTAGCAACATGGATACAGCCATAAAAACCCTGCTCATGTAATGTATCATTACATGAGTGACTCTCCTGATGACAGATCCCCTTAGCCTGCCACTGCTTCAGGACCAGGAACCAACTGTATCCTTGCAGACTGTGATTTCTGTTCTTGCAGTTGATCCATATGGTAGGATCAACTTTTTTTTAAAAAAAAAAAAGAAATCTCAGGCTCTCCCTGAAAAGCTGTTCCATCCTAGTATTTATTGTTACTTGTGTGGAATAGATACAGGGACTACTGGGTTACCTTTTTGATTTTGCACTAGTTTGGCATCTGTATGGATGACAGATTTTAATTTTGTCATCCTTTGCCATATTTACATTTGAGTGCTTTTTGGATGGGATAGGGAAATAATTCTGTTTGATCTAGAAACCTGCTTCCAGAAGGGAAATCAAATCAACCTTCACATTCTGGTCACATGGAACCCATAATCATTAGCACGACACTAGAAAGACATTTGGGTTTTGACAGAGAAGACATCAGGATGCAAGGGATGGCAGGAGAGGAAGAGCTGGCACTTCAACATAAGAACAGCAGCATGCCTTCGTTTTGACACTTAGAAAATACATTCCAGTTGAGTAAATACACCAATGGTAAAGCAGAATAATAACATCCTCTAAGAAAGCCTGCAAAATAGTGTTTTCTACTCAAAGTTGCTGCATTGTCAAGTCGTCTTCACAGCGTGGTGATACCTGGGGCTTTCCAAGCTTTACATCTCTACGAGCAGCACAGGGAGAGCCCCTAGAAAAAAAAGACTGAACCAAGAACTGGAGCACTGAAAAGTCATTTCAAAAGAAGAGTTCAGACCAAACCTTTCAGAAAATGTTTGCTCAAAACCTTCTCATCCAAAAGCTCACTCTAAAGCAGCACCATGGTATTCTCTTGCTCATGTTCTTCATGGAATTTCAAATCAAATAGCCTCAATTTGCAAGAACGAATATCTTACTCCCCAAATCCTGTAAATTCTCTGTGGGAGTCCCAGAACTCCAGCTGGGTTCTTTCCTTCTTGCTAACAGATTTCAAGGGACTTGCACAAAACCAGCAGATTAGAATTTAGGAAATAAACATGGAAATGTTTATTTGGTAGTTATACCAAATATATATATATATATATATACATATATATACACACACAAGTTATACCAAAATATAGCTCACTCCTCTAGTTCCATTTGTTCTGCAGTGATAACAAAAGGGGGAGAAAAGAACTCTAATAAAGCCTGACACTAAGATTCAATACTGTATCTTCACGACATTTTCACATGTTCTGAAAAACAGCCCCTGGTAAGTTGTCTCACATTGGGCTCCAAATATTGAGAAGTATTATTTAGGTATTTCCTGATACTAAGCTTTGCAAAATTATTAGTAGTGCCTGGAAAATAAAGACTCTAAAATAATTTATAAGAGAATAACAACTGTTCTGGATGTTACAAGTATTTACTAAGCTAAAAAGTAAGACTTAAAGAAAATATTCAAAAAAGGAACATAAGAGAATAATACTAATGTCTTGAAAACAAAATTCAAAAACCCCAAAAATACAGTTAAGACAATAAACATTGCTGGCTTCAACTATGTAAAGGGAAGGTATGCAAAAGGTGAAGCCAGAGTCTCTCCAGAGCTGCACAGTAATAGGAGAAAAGGCAATAGCCACAATTTGTAATAGGGGAAACTCTCACTAGATATTGCAGGCAGGGTGGAAGAAGGAATCACTATGAGATTGTCTAACATTGGAACCGGGGCTCTGAGACATGAGGAATCTCCATCTTTGGACACAAAGACAACACTTATGATTTACAAAGGTCCCAAGTGTCCAACCCAATATAACTTCAAAACTGGCCCTGCTTGGATCAAACCAGATGACCTCTAGATGTCACTTCCAACATGAATTATTCTCAGATTCCACGATCTACAGGAAGTTTAGGACTGTGTAACACAGTGATAGAACTCAAACAGGCTGTATATTGAGAGCAAGGCAGGAGGTGAAACACTACGAGAATCACAGTGTTTTGGAAGAAGAGTGTGAAAAGACAACAGGCTGCCTGAGAGATGGAAGATGAACCTACAGTGACTCAGATTGCATTCCAAACATTAAATGAGGAATATATTTTTACTGAGAGTAAGTCACTTGACAGAAAACAAGAGATATTCTGGCAGACCTAAGCAGTAGGGGAAAAGTATAAGGAGACTTTTTACAAAAATTCATGGAAACGTGGCTACAAATTATAAGTTGCTTGCCACAGAAGGGACATAGAGTGTTTAAGTATTGCCACACAGGCACAGGCTGTTTACACAGTTATGTTAAAAAAGAAGATACATGGTGGAAAAGCTGAACACTCAGAAAGTAGGATGAGGGGCCAGGCCCAAAGGAATATCAATCATATTACAAATGGATGTACTTTAGTTGACCTGAGATGTATGTAAAGTACAAACTGACAAAGTTAGAAGTATTGTACACTGATAGCTCTGCAAAAGTATGGCCTATAAATAGCAGAGAAGTAACACCACCATAGATCAGAGAGAGTTGCAGAGGAGAATAGCATACAAGTATCACAGGATTTTTCAGTCATTTCCACTCCTGAAGCGTCTTTAAAAGACCAGACAGAGTGACCATAAGAAATGGAAGAGAGAGAACATTTCATCACAAACTCTCCTCTTCCATTTGACGAGAATAAAGTGATACAAAACACAAGAAAAGGCCATCAGATGGGACTGACTAGGGACCTAAAATCACAATGACAGCTGCTTACAAAGCACTGAAATCTTCTGGGGAAATATCACAGTAGCACAACACAAATTGGTGTATTATCTGACCTCAGGTCCTCAAAAAAGCAGCATGGACAGGGCATCTCTGAAATACTTCAGAAGGCATTTAAAGTCCCTGATGCTCATCTTTCAGGTAGCAACTATGTCTCTCATTCTCTCACTCCTGGCCTGCAGTGAAGAAAACAAAAAAATTTTTGTGTTCAGATTCTATGTATGTTCTTCACTGGTATAGCCCAACAAGCTTAAAAATGGAGATTATTACTGTTGCCATCTTACAGATAAAGGCACTGAAGCACAAATAAGGAAAGATTGCTTAGCAGAGCAGTGAGAAAAATAGGAATGGAGGCAGTCCCCCGTATCTCAGCAGCAATTCTTATTCATTAGGTCACCACACATTTTATTATTCATTGCTTTGTCATTAGTCTAGATACACAAAGAACACAGACTAAAGACAGTTCAACAACAGCTTACCTTTTCAGCTTGCTAAAGTTGCGTTTATATTTCATCCAATGCATACTGATATCTCCCATATGACTAGGCTTTTCCCCCTATTCCTGCACTGATATGGAAAAGCTCCATAGTAGATAAACAACTCCTTATTTTCAGTATTTTTCCTGTAACACAAATCAATTGTTTTCAAAGTCACCAGAAATAGTTTGCTTTCTCCTCAGTAACTTGTTATCTGCTCTTCTGTACAGCTACTTTGAATCTATTGCACTGAAAAGCACCAGATTGATAGCCCAGACTTTGATTTTTCAGTGCCAACATTGTACCGAGGCAGTACCCCCACCCCAGCAGCACCAAGAGACAGCAGCTAACAGGAAATCACTGATCCTACCACCTAACTCAGCTCTGCAGTGCCATTTACTCAAAGTCCTACTATACTCTGTGTCTACAACCCATAGAGTACAAGCAACCATGGTAGGAGGCTCCTACTCAATGATCTGTCTGTTAAATCGCCTCCAACTTGGTTTATCAAAATCCCTGCCAGTAGAGTAAGCTACATGCAGTTTGATATAGCCATTGGCATACCTGCTAAGCCTGCCACCCGTGAAGCTTGATTATATTGGAGTATTTCATGAGGTGAACACCTGATTCATTACAACCAGCTAGAAGCTACTAAATTCATTTCACATCCCCAAAGACACATCAAATCCAACAACTGATTTGCAGTGGCTTCAAAGCAGCTGAAGTAAAAGACTCTATTTCATTATAAGCTGCCTAAGCCCATGCATTTCCATCTCTGGCCACACAGCCTTTACTTTGAACTGCACAAATAGATTAAGGTCATTGTCAAAACAATATCACAATGTCACTGAACAATGAGCTGAACAGTGACAGCAAGTAAGCAGTAGCTGCATGGGAGAGCAGACAGTAGCAAGTTACTAAAAGAGAAAGCAAACTATTTTTCACAAGGGTGAAAATGCCTGATTTCTTTATGGTAAGAACACAAATGGTTTGGGATGCTTTAGGCAGATACTAACCAAATGGATGGCATTAAAACTACCTCTGTCTGCTGCAGTGGAACAGAATAGCACACTGCAGAGTCCAGCCAGCACAGCTCTGAGTGGTCACCATTACCACTGCATATTAAAACATGCCAAATAGAGCCAACGCCTTATAAAAGGAATCTGGCTGTTTTTCTGTATTTGTTTTTTGCACCAAAATAGAAAATTATTGGCCAGAGCACATTATAACAAGGAGAATTGTGACTGCCTAGGACCCTTGCTCTGCCTAGGACTCTTGCTTGGATTACTGTCACCTGTGAGACATTTTTGAGCGAAAATCCTGGCCCTTGTGCATCTGAGCATTTTGCTATGACAGACACAAGGAAATCACAACTCAGCAACAAGTGGCTACAGAAAAACACAACAGCAACAAAACCAACCCCACTATTGGGCTGCCAAAGCATGAAGAAGTACAGAAGCAAGATCTGCTTTGACACAGCCACAGTCAATTAGCAATTTCATCCCCTCTATATGCCTGGAATGTGCATACAAATAAAGTGTTTGTGAACATGATGTCTTCCTGAAGTTCAGGCAACAGCAAGACTTTAGAGTGCACAGAGAGATTTCTACCCAGGTTTGAGCATCGCAAAGATGCCACCAGCAGCTGTGATGCTATAAACCTCTCTCCTTGTTGAACCCTGCTGCTGTCTATCATACCCCATGCAGCCATCATAACCACGTTCCTCTGTGTCTGTTTTTATCCCTTCATTGCTTTCTACCTACAGCAGAGGGCGAGGGAAGATTCACTTCTTCACAACACCAAACCAGCTAACTTTTATTATAACACGGGAGAAAACATTGCTTTCAGAAGCTCACTTAAGATGGCCAATAAACAAAAAGGTCTATTTTTTCCACACTTACTGCTTAGTAAAACCGAAACACATTAGTATCATGGTAAATTCTTCTCATGGCCCTTGCACCGAATAATGAATCCAGATATTTCACAGCTAGATACTGTGGCCAGAAAGCACAAATGCTTTAGGTGGATATACCCACCCCTGTTATATTTGCTACAGAAGATAGACTAGAAAGCAATTCAAGAAGTAACAGAGCCATGAGGTCTGCTCTGTCATAGGAAAATAAAAAAAAAAACAACGGTGGCATGCAGTGTTTGCAAGTATGTGTGGGAATCCCTGCATTGTAAAGTGGGTTAAGAGATCATTTGTAGCTGTATTACTGAGTAAAGTCCACAGGCATTTTGGTTCACAGATATAACGAAGTCTTAATATCTGTGCAGGGCACAGTAATGCACTTTCTTGCATAGTGAGCAATATGGCAGGAATCCACACTGAAGGTTATTTAGACAAGATCCTGTGAACACAAGTGATATTCGTGACCTGGATCTCAACCAATTACGGCCTCTGGGAATAGAACACTCAGACACAGTCAAAGCCATTAGCAACAGCTAGCAAGGTGGGAAAAATGAGAAAACAAGAATCAAAATAGGAAAGATATATCCTGTTTTTAACAGACAAAGGAGCCAAATTTCACAAAGGCACATCACTCTGAAGCCATGATGTATGTATTTCTTTTGGGGGACATCAGGGGTCAGGAGGGACAGGACTAGACTGGCAGGACTACCTGAAGTGTCCGGGAAACTCAGCAAGCCACGAAGAATGAGAGCACAAACAAGTCTGCTGGTCTGCAGAGCTGGTGATGGGAGTGCTGGGGAAAAGGGAACAAACCCGCTGCGGCTGGGAAGCCTGTTGGAGAGAGATGAGAGGCAGCAGCTTAGTTTGGAGGTAAAGACCATGGACAGGGACTGTGAAAGTTGTGAAAGGCCTGTAAGGGATAGAGGGAGATTCTGATGGAAGACTTTGGTCCTCTCCACAGAAAGAGAAACAAAAAACCACCTGTACCAAAGAACCACAGCCACAAGACTGATACCAAATTAGCTTAGCACATGGCTCTGTTAATTCTGCCCAAGTATTTTCTGTTTGATGACAGACTGAATCGCTGCTCACTGAACCAGGGTTATCTCACCCATGCATTACCAGCCTGGCAATCAGAAAGGAACCTGGCAAACAGGACTAAGAACAAGGACAAAGTAATCTTCTCTCTGAGGCCTGCTGCCAAGCAACAGAGCTGCCTGCCTGCCAGCAGCAGCACTTTCACCAGGGACTTGGTACAAGAGCTTCTCTTCCCTGCAGGTAAGCATGTGTCACTTCAGGGGCAGCCCATCTGTTAACTTCACCACATGATGGACACGGAGGCGGATGCAGGAAGGGAACAGCAGGAGTTAAGAAAATAGCCTTTTGGCTTGTCCCTGCCATCAGTGCTCAGTGATGCACTCCCAGGTGCTGGCAGCTTCAAGATACAAGGTGCCGACTGGTCTGATAACTTGCTCTCCCTACCCTGCTGCTCCAAGCATCCATCCCATGTTGTAAATAAGACTAGCGCTAAGTTCCCAAGGAAACCATAGCTCCTTGGTACTGTTGACTAAGATTTTCCAGTTCATGCAAAGAGGGCAGACCAAGTTAGGTTGGACTCTGTAAGAGACCTGATGAAGCACAACGAATTATGAGGATTGCTCCCAGGACCCCTGAAGAGCTGACAGCGCAATGGCTTGGCCATTATGCTCCAGGCTCGCTACTGACTGTCATAAGATTTCATTGCTGTTCACCACCCCCCAAAAGTGGTTTATTCAAATACAGCTGTGAGATCTTCTAGTGGTGTTTTCCTATGGTGCTGCACCATGAGTCCCAGGAAAACATCTGGAGAGAGTACAGTTGGGTGAGAAAGCCAGAGGGCTGCAAGCACTTAATAAATATGGTGAAATTTCACACAGGAGCTAATTGATATCTGCTTTGTGGGTTTCAGGATTTTCCATGTTAATGTTAGAACAACTCACTAGAGGTTGTCAGAGTCCTCAACACCCAGCCCGCCACAGGCAAAGGCCCGAACTGTTCCTCGGTACTTAGAAAACTTGCTGTTTCCCAGACAGTTGACACCTGAGTACCAATTAAATTTCTTACCAGATTGGATTACGTATTCAAGGATATTGCGCTAAAGAGCAGGAAGTTTCCTTCTGACATTTATAACATTTTTTGGTGCTTTCCCACAGCTTCTGGCTGCTTCTTCAGCTTGTGGAGAAAAGGGAATCATGCACGTGTTCCCGCAAATCAGGTAGTCTAGGGCAGCACCCCACCTCAAAGTTGGTATCTCAAATACTTATTTAATACTTTCCACGGTAGTTGTGTTACAGACACCTCATTAACACTGGGTTCGCATGCAAAAACAACAATCCTCCCCTCTGTCAAACCCCACTGCCAGCTCTTTAAAAGGCAATATTCTTCAAAGCCACCCACAACATGTAGCTTAAGTTAAAAATTTTGCAAAAGATTGTTTTTAGCTTGGAAATGATAGTGCATTTAAATTGTCATTCTAAGTGGTTGCAGAACATTTTAGCAGCTGCTTTCTGCCCCTACCCTAATTTCTAGCTTCTCCCTTCCCATTTCCCCTCTTCTCAGTCCACTGGGGTGTTTTGGACTTTTTGCTGAATATTCAGCTCAGATAGAGGAATCAAATAATTTTTTAATCAAGCACTCAAATCACTGCTGGTAGGCTCATTTGACAGCTTCAATAACCAAGCACTCTTGTGAGAAAAGCCACCGACGCATGAAACTCACATATGCTGTGCAAAAGCTGAAGTACTAATGCAACAAAATCACCAGGGACTCTCCACAGAAGACTACTAACTATATTGTGCAGATAAAACTAGTATTAATAACTCTAATGCACCATAAGAGACAATAAATTGAGGAAGAAAAGGGGGATGGTACAGAAAATTTCCCAGAAGCCCAAGTTTGGTACCTGTTTTCCATATGGATGAGTGAGTCTCAGGCATTGCTGTCCTGCAGCAAAGTACTCTCTCTTCCAGTTATTCTCCGGATCTTTGGATAAGAGAAGTCATTTCTTGTGGTTACCCAAGGGGTACAAAAGCTAGAGGTGTCCAAGAGGTAGCAACCATGCAGAACCACTTGGATGACTAAGCAATCTGGTGCCGAGCCCTGACAGCACAGAAACACCAGAGCAAAGTTCCTTTTTCTGGAGGTCTAAATCTTTCTGCTAAGTATAAAGAAACAAAGGTGTTCTCACGTGACAAAAATCTGAAGACAGGTGCCACATGGAAACACTATCACACAAAAAGGTATTTCCAGTTTCAGGCAAAAGCCTAACTGCTTCTCTGTGTTCATGCAACACTATGTTTCTAGAACTACATCAGGATCATAACATTGTTCTATCTAGTCCAAACTTGACTTTGGGGATGCCTCCCCCATTTGGGTGCCAACCTGTATCTCCTGTTCTTCATTTACAATAAAATAAAATTAACAAATGGACAGTTAATGAGGCACTTGTATGTGCCACACAAAGGAGAGATGCTGCAGTGCCAAACATTTTAATGTCCGAGTCTGTTGAAGAAAATAGCTTTATAATTCACACACTTTAAAAAAAAAAATAATCTACACTACAAGTAAGACCATACACTGACATTCGTTTCTGCAATAGGCTGTCTAAAAGACACAAGGCATCTCCTAGCCCAGTCTCCACCAACAAACATTCAACCCAGGAATTGTATCCAGCTTGTGTTGGAATGATACGTTTCCTCCTCCCATTTTCTTTTCTTGACAAGATTGGTTTCCCTGGGACGAAGGGAAAAGAGAAGCATGTGGCAGTGATGCATGCAGTCCTGCTTCTGTGATAAGCGGAGACTGCAAACCCACCACGCTGAACCCTGCCAAACATCTGCTCATGTGAACTAGATTACGAGAGTTTCTGTTGGTTGTTTATTTAAATTATACCAGGGAGCTGAATTTACATCTCTGAACTCTACTTTGCTTCCTGCATTTCAAATTGTTTACACTAATTTATTGGGCCGTAAGATTCCATTTAGAAGGAAAAGAAAGCTCCCCAAACTCTGTCAGTATTTACACGCAATCTAATGTAGTAAAAGAATGACACCCAATACGAACCTCAAGAAAAATTTATAACACATATAACACTTGAAAAGATGAACTTCTCTAAAGGTCAGATGCTAACAGTAGATGGATAAAACCTGTCCCACCTTGTGGATGAACTTAACATTAAGAATGCTGTTACTTGTCTTAATGAGACACCCCTAAGATTTGATACTCAGTGAAAGACATTAAGATGTTGATGCTTTTCGAGTTCAATCTAGTCATTAATAGAACTCGGGGGAAGAACAGTAGATACAAACACAAACAAATGCTACTCAACACAAGACCAACATGTCAAGCTCTAAGCAGCCTTCATAAAGAATGCTCCACTTTAAGCAAACAGTGATTAGTCACTTCTTGCTCCTCTGCCAAAAGACAGTGCTCTCTCACTTATGTCCTTTATGGAAAACAACATTTTGAGATTGGACTTCCAAGTCTAAAATCCCAGCTACAGGCCACTTCAGGAAACAAAACTTTCTCCTGAAAAAACAATAAAGACTATTAACACTTAGGTAAGCATCAAACCACCTCAAACTACTTAAAAGCACAAAGAAATGAGAAAGTCAAAGTTTATTCTATGGGGGATCGTGTGCTTCAAGCATAGTCAGAAATTGTCTGTGAAAACGAAAATACAACTGTTCTAAAATATTGAACAAATTAGAATTCAAATTTTTGTTTCATAACTCCAAGGTGTTGTGCTGATAGCCCTTTCACTTTAGGGCATGAAAAAAAATCAATAAAACAAACCATTTCCATGGATATTATCCAGACTTCCCAACTTCAAATAGGACCAGGAAAGGTTACACAAAGGACAAGGAAAAGAACATTGCCCTGGCATCACTGTTGAGTTTAGAGAAATTTTGGCTAGCAACAGCAATTAAACTGGGTTATAGGATTTAAATCTGGTGCTCCGAGACTAAGTTGATTCCTAATTCAGCTGCAGCCTTGCACAGAGAGTGTGGTGGAATTGCAAGGTGATACTCTTTACATATTTTTCGTGAAGGCCAATCTAATCATCATGTGGTTTACTAATATAATCATACTGCGGGTCATGAGCTCTTAATTGTATTACTGTATGCATGCCTGAGCTTTTTGTGTCATGAAACACTTGTGAGACCTCACTATTTCGTGGTCAATTTTGTCCTACTATCTGGCTTAAATTGTTACCGGCTTGGCATTCTCCAAACTATCCAGTATCACGGTTCTGCCACCAGAAAGATTTAGCTCACACTCAACTTCTCAGACGTTTCACTGCTGCTGGTTTCTGTGTGTAAAGGTGCTGATTTTAGAAAAAGGCACCTCAGCTGTCCTCTCCATAACACAGATGCTTCTTATATGCGTGGATGCGTGTTGAGAGGGAAGGACACAGCCTCCTAGCGCCTAAACTTGTATTTGTCTTAGCATTAGGATCTATCCTGGTTTTGAAAAGGGACTGTCTGTATATGTGCATGCTTCCGTTCATACTTGTACACTCCATCCTTATTTCCATAGATGCTGCTGATAGTATCTAAAGCTAGCGATTTTTTCTTGTTAATTCTATTATTGTCTGCTTTGCACCATTTTCTTTTCCTGTAATTAGCTCTCTGCTAATATCTCCACCTTGTTGTGCCATAGAGCACCCTTTCTCAGGCATTTGCCATTTTAGCAGAAGCACATGTGCTCCTGGGGTTTGCTTACTACAGCCCCAGGCCCCCTCCTCCCAAAGCTTGCTACTTCCTACCCAGCTACGCATATGCAAACTCATGATTTCCACTGGTCTCCAGACCAGTACTGTCAATGTGGGACAAAAGTTCAGACAGATATAAAATCTCACCAATTAGTAGGCATCACCAGCTATGGGTAGTAAAGCCAAAAACTTGGTGGGGTAGGCTGGTACAGTTGCCCAGAACAATCTGCAAAGCAGCGTGCGCTGCTTTTAAAGCTGCCTGCCAAGGGAAGAATGCAAATGTCCAGCCTCTGCTCACAGCATGACTAAGTTGGTAGCATTTCAACTGGAAAAAATCCCTATTCACTTCTCATTCCTGTCCTTCCTTCAAGTGTATTCCACCCCACCTTCCAGATGGCCCCCTTTGCGCTGAACTTGTGCTCCCATCTCTTGCTGAGACGAGATGTCTCACATTGGCTCCCCACCACAAGCTGAGGAGAGGACACTCTCCACAGTCCTTGACAAAGTAGAGTTGAAAAGCCCACCTTTCCAGCTTGTTTGTCAGCATAGCCTATTCCCCCTCCCACAGAGTACACAGTTCTTTACACTGCCTCCCACAACAATAAAAGCGAAAGGCTTTAGCATTTCTCAGCAATCACATTAACTTTGATGAATTGTCTGGCAGTGGCACCTGCTGCTAAGGATACAGATGTACAAGATGAACTAAAAGGCATTTCTCCATAAAGCAGATGATATCGCTGCAGATATGTCACTGTACAAATACGTATTTTTCCTGTCATCTGACCAATGATTTTTGCTTCGGCATAGGTATCAATAAAATAGCTTTGGGGGACAAATAACTCCAAATAAACTTTGCAGAAATCCTAGCAATGAAACAGAGAATATAAGGAAGAATTTCCTTATGTTTCACTGAGAGAAGCTGTTCTTTATTTTGAGTGAAAATTCCCTGTATTTAAAACATTATTAAATACAGCTCCAGGAAGAAAGAAAACAAACAACCTGACATGCATTTCACAATAATAACTTGAGTATTATTACAACTGAATTGTGCTCTGTGGCTACAAACCCTTTCAAATGGAAACACATACACATTCAAATTATTAGTTCAATATCAGTTCATATTCATTTCAGCAAAGCAGATCAAAAGTGCAGAAAGAATTAGTGTGTACCAAGTATGACATCCTGCAGAAAAATCTCTGGTTGGGACTTCAGAAATAACTACAATAGAATAGCAACTAGAATATTCATTAAAAGGTATATGCAACACCCAATATATACTGCAAACCCTGAAGGCATATCCATCACTTCCACAAGGACTATCAAGGGAGTTAGAAGTGCTCATACATTTTTGTTTATTTATTTATTTTATTTTATTAACCTTTAGGGTGAATTTTTTTTAAGGTGGGCACATGACAGCAACATAAAAGGTTGGTTATTCAGTTCCTCATCTGACTGCTTTGGCTGTTCAGAATATAAAAAGCAACTGCAAAGCTGCTATCAAAACAAGTTGGGGATTTTTCAGCATCAAGCACATTCTGTCCCAGACAGCATCATTCTGGTATAGATGGCCCAAAATGGATATAGGGGCTGCTAAGGGATAGGAAAGGAGAGCCAGGTCAGCCACAGGAGGGTGTGCTCTTCAGGTGTGTTAAGTAGTCTATGATGAGATCCTGTTACAGGTAGTAATTCAGAAAGCGTTAATTTAAATTAGCTCCCAGGTTGCTCTAAGTTCTGTAAAGGATAAAAATTCCTCTTGTGCACATCAGTTCTGGCTATAGTTACACCACCTGTCACAACAATGGGTCTTCCTTTCCAAGACCTCTGCAGGATGTGCACAAGGATTAGACTTCTATATGGCTCATAAGAACACTTGCACTTATGTTAAACAGGATTTAAATTTTATTTCTAACAGATGAGAGAAATCAACCACTCAATGAGGGGCTTCTAGTCATACAGTATTGGCCGATGTCCAGATTAGTTGGGTCAATGCTTTGGTCTGGTGTGGTAATTTTTTGTCATGCCTATGAAGTACAGCCCCTTTTGAAAGTGTTGCTGCTTTTTAATTCTCAAGACTTATAAAATGATTTGGCAATCATCTGTAGTGAAATCTGCTGAAGAAATGTTAAAATGATGTTTTTTCAATTTTAATTTGAGGAATCTTCTTTCAGGGTCTGTATTTGTCTTAAAAGGTTTGTCATTAGAAAAATAGAGCAGAGGACCTTGAGACAATACCTAGAAAGACATTAACACAGTTTTGAGGAGGATTTTGCAAGTATACTTTTTTTTACTGAAATAATGATTTCCAACCATTACTCTAGGCCAAGTAAAACTGCCCTACAATGCAGCCAACCCTCAAAGGACTTTTGCCAATTATAGCTTTGGTCCAGGCTTGTAAAGGTAGTTTAAGCTTCCTGATAAAAGAGCTAGGTACAACAATACCTTTCCAAAAAAACATCTGTCTTTTTCTCACTGATCAAGGCATTGTGCCAAAGAACTAGAAGACAATCTTCCATATTGGTGTACGCCTTAGCGGGTACCAAATGGCTTGCATTTTGTTGGTCTAATTTCCATTTTGTTTTCAATCTGAACACTGTCTGCCAGCAATATTCTCTCTAACAAAGTGCTCCAACAGGTTGATCCATCAAATTCTATTCCGTAACAGGCTGAACATGACCCGAGGTGCTTAGCTCTTCTTACTTTCCTGGCCTTGTGTTCTTTTACCAGACAGCCTCTGCCATTGTACTCAATCCTCTTCCGTCAACACTTTGAATTGTTTGCCCCACAGGTAAAATTCATAGCTAACGCTTGTCAACACGGTGCTTTTGGTGTTGGCAGAGGAAAGCTTATAGGCAGAAAGGCAGAGTCTGCTGCTCGCATGCCACCTCCTGGCATATCAATCCCACATAGTCACATCCTCACAAAACATAATCCTAACAGAATGGCAGCATGTCAGCTACAGAAATTATTTTAGGATCATTCATAATATCCTGCTAAAGACAGGGCAATTTTGAGAGAGAAAAAATTGACACATAGCATTTATACAGTTTTTATCTGACCTTGCTCACATACCTCTTGGCTATTTGCAATTCCTCCTATAAACCATGCCAAGCTTCATACTCAGAAATGTCTCTCATGATGAGGCTTCCTAAATTATCCTTAACAGTAAAGACTTGATACTTCACAGCACAGTTCTGGCTGGAAATAATCTAGGAAGCACATGCCCTGAAATTCTCAGCGAAGACATGAGATTGCCCGATGCCTGGGACCAAATTTTTGCTGTCTCTTCCCACTCCACTCCAGCTGTCCCACTACACTTTTCAGATTGAAGTGGGAGTGCTGACAGAATACTTCTCAGATGGGAGCAGAAGTCATCCCGGTCAGGGCTCTTCTCAGATCCTCGCAAGCAAAAGGCTATTTTAAATGTGCTGATTATCAGGCATGCGGATGCCTCTACAGACTGAGCACTCCAGACCAGAGAAAGAGAAAACCCTCGTTCAATATATTTTGGACCCTGCTCTCCCTTCAAACTCTGACAGACATTTCTTGCAAGTGCCAAGAATATAAGAACAGGGCACAAACATAGTGATAGCCTTCATGGTATACAATCCCAGCCTCCAGTAACATGTGTCTCAGGAAATTCCCAAGCTGGAACTGGTATATTTATGTTTAAATGCTTTTAACAGATCCACTGGAATAATATTGTCTAGTTGCGTTCAGCACCCAACACATCTAACAGCAATAACTTCCTCAGGTTAACTAAACACAGTGTGAAAAAGTCCTTCCCTGTTTTGCATTTGCCACCTGACAGTTCAAGTGGTTGTCCTACAGCTTTTGTACCATGAGAAACTGAAAATAACCAATCATTCCCGGCTCATGTCTCCATGTTGTTTACGACTGCCAAAAGACTACATTATCTACCCAACCCCTTTCCTCTGCCCAGCTTCTATTATCCACAAAAGCATCAGCTCTAGTTGAAGGTACAGGTTCTCCAACACTGAGCATGTCATCTGCTGCATAGGATTAAGGACATTAGTTTTCAACTCAAAGTATATAATTGTGCAGAATTATAGAACCACAGAATTAGGAGAGACTTGAAAAGACCACATGGCTGACAGTAGAACAGGTCATATCTGTGTCACCCCAGACAGACATTTACTTCATCTATTAACAAACCTGAATCTTCTATTCTGTGATTGCAGCCTATTACTTCTTACCCTACGCCTACAAAGAAGAACTCTTTCCTTCCTCTTTCCAGCAGACATTTACACGTTTGCAAAATGTTATTAAATATCCTTAGCAATCTCTTATTTACCAAAGAACTCCAATTCATGCAATCTTCTGTTTAGATTTTATTTTGACCTTGATCATTCTCACTGCACTCGTATCAAATTGTCCAGTTGATCCACATCTTTCAACTGCAGCTCCCAAAGACTGAACTATATCCCAGCTGAGACTGTACTAAGTGCCAAAGGAATGCATCATTGCACAGGTCTCACGGGCAATACGTACTGGTATTGCATTGCAAGATGGCTTCGCCTTTTGAAGCAACACAGCATTCCTGACTTAAATTCACAATAAACCCCAGACCTTCTCTTATAGGCCTATTTGTACTTATACAGTTGATTACTTCTCAAGTGAAATATATTGCCTTTATCCATTTTTTCCAGGCTGTTTTTCCAATTTGTCAACATAATTTTGGCTACCAAATGCATCTTCCGCTCCCCTCAGAAAAGGAACTGAACACTACTTGCAACAAAGTAGATGGGGATGCAAAAACTTTCAGATTCTAAAAGAGCATTTTTAAAATTGAGCTATGAATCAGGGTCTGAACTACCTTCAAAATAGTTCCCTCTAAGTCTCACAGGTGCAGCTCATCTCTAATGAGGTTTCACAGGATAATTAAATCCTGACAGCTTGGGCAAACATCCAAATCTTCAGTTATTCACCTTAGCTGACAACTCTGGCAGATAGTTTGAAGTGTTGTAATTCCTAACAAAAAGGGCACATAATATCTGGGGCCACTAACAGAATATTTGAGATACCTCTCATTGCTTTATCCAGAGTAGGCGAAAATGGCATTAGATAAAGTGCTGCAGTTAGAAAGGACTTTCTCATGTTCTTGTTATTTTAGGCAGCTCTGCTATTGGTATAAGGACACCAACAGTTTTGCCATGTCACTTCTTTAAAATATCCATTCAACTATTTATTGTGCGGTGCTGGTGACTAACCTAACATCCTGCAACATATTTCTAACTCTTACTGAACCTCCCAAACGGGCAACATCCAGTGAGGCCAGCACATAGGACACGGGTAGGCAGAATTACAGCATCTATTCTTGTCCTCGGACTTTATTCAACTCATGGAATATCCTTTAAACTATCCACAGTCTATATGCACCCTCTATAAAATGGCATTAGTGAGAAGAACACAAAACTGCTGTTTCAGAAGTGGGATGGTCCTCTAGGAGTGGTGCACTGGCAGTTAATGTGGCAGTTCTGAAGGGGTAGAGATGGCATTAGCAGTTACATTTGTGATAAATGGATTTTATTCCCATAGCACCTCTGTTGTAAAATCATCTTCATTGTACAGA
Organism: Limnodromus scolopaceus; assembly: GCA_028565335.1. Taxonomy (NCBI): domain Eukaryota; kingdom Metazoa; phylum Chordata; class Aves; order Charadriiformes; family Scolopacidae; genus Limnodromus; species Limnodromus scolopaceus. The sequence continues at coordinate 49,274,699 of JAOXNO010000041.1, read as the reverse complement.
TTGGGAAACTGAAAAGCAAGAAAATTAGGTGACTCAATTCAATCAGCAAGGCTGAAATAGAATCCAGGTCCTGCACCCAAGCCTAGTGCCTAGTGCCTTACATACTAAGATGTCCCAAGTAAAATAAAACTGCATAGATTTTAAAATTCCTGATGATTGCAGATCCTCCTGTACCTAACACCTCACTAACTTATCTTACTGCATGGAACTGCTTTGACTTCTGCAGTTTTATTCCTCATCTTACAGCAATATGCTTCTCACTTTATAAAGTTGTTTTTCCATGTGAGATTTCCCAAATTCACTTTGGTTACCTGTTACAGATCAGCCTCCCAATGCGGAGCTGCATGAGAAAACAGTATCCTCTCCTCTGAATATCAGCAATGTTCAGGGATGTAAACTGTGCCAGCGCACACGAAGAGAAAAAACAAAAGAGGCATAAATAGCTTTGGCAGTTGGTTTGCTAAAGTAGACCACTGGTACACAACACCATGCTAAGCTATAGAGCCCATCTAATATAAGGTCATCCAGCAGTACCTGGGGACAGCACAGCTGTAGGTGCCCGTGTTATGTGTAAAGTGCAGGTGCCTGCAGCTGTACCAGGCACGCAGGGGTAGCACAGAGCAGATCAGCACAAGGGGATGCACTAAGAGTGTCAGACAAGCGTGTGCAGCTGCATCCCAGAGCCTAGAAAGAAAACAGATGAATGCACTGTGCCTGGCTGCGAGGTTACCACGTGTGGATTTGCAGAGTTTTGTCCTGGGCACTAATAGAACAGACAATCTGCACACGCGGCTGGCACGGGTACTTCTAGCAACATGGAATCTAGCAACTACCTCTGGAAGGAGGATCATACAATTATTCAACTCAGAGGGCATGCCAAAGACTGCAGGAACATAACGCCTTACTAGCAATGGCCTGGAGGATACATATTCAAAATATCTCAGGGACAAAAAAAAAAACCCAACCAACCCCCCAAAAAGGGGTTTTTACCACTTTCAAAGGTAATGTTGGTCACAAAATCTTTGGTAGCATCCTAACAAGACTTTCAAGAAAAAGTCCTGACTCTAAGTACAAAATTCACTCTTTCATGAAATTGTGCCACTTTTTAAACCACTGAGAATAATCATCCATCTGAACTCTGTCAAAACGGATTTAAACCTGCATAGACCTCATGCCACAACATTGACAGAGTTTGAAGCTTTAGAGAGATCTTTCAGTTAAGCATTCATGTTTTAGGTACTATTTTTTAAAAGCACTTAATGCAGGAGGCCTTCGAAAGGCTACTAACTATATATGTATCTAAATTCCCAGGAATTTCCAGGCTAGAAAGTTTCTGGGGAAAAAAAACACCTGCCATGCAAAAATCAAGGACAAACACTTCCACAAAACAGTGTTCCGGTGGGAATGAGCAGCACGTCCTTCTAATCACAATACATCATTCCAAGTCTCTGGAATCTTGTAAGGTGTGAAGCTACAAGTCTCTGTGAAGCTGAATATGCACAGAACAGATACTTTTTAAAAGTCATTTTTGGTTTAGTGGGAAAACACTGCACGGTTCAGTAGATTTTTAATTATTCACACTCAAATAACTACATTCCTACTGGAAATCAAAATATTAATGTACAATACCTTGCTGAGAGTGTACAAGCAACACAGGTCCCTCCCAGAGTATCAGCGGTGCTGGGCTCGGACTCATCTCAGCTAGCTGCTCCCCTCCTCTCTCTGTCTGCAGAGCTCTCGCAGTCGGTCTCGCACAGACCGAGAGCTGAGCCCTGATTCATGATTTCAGGCTCCAGCCATGGAATGCAGGCATTGAAAACCCAGAACTATTTTTACCCCTGAGCAGCCGCAGCATTTCTACCCCATAAAGACTTCTAAAGCTAATGCCTTACCCTAAACACACACACCCCCTGAACCTAACCAGCTAAGATACACGGTTCCCTAGCATTTAGTGTGGTTTTTAAACCGTGCAGTTGCTATCAACAGGACAAAGCAGCTCAGCCCCTGACATTATTGTCAGCCCTCAGAAGTCAGACATTTGATCCCAGTTGTCAAAATTAGAAATTCCTCAGAAATGCTTTGCTCCAGGAGATAAGATTAGCTCAGAGCAATGACTGTCTATACAGTTTGTCTTGTATACCACCAACCCCAGCCTGCATTTAACAAATATGTAATAATATCTTCAGCTAACTGACAGACTGCAGACACAAATAAAAATCACTATGTGTCAACCAAAATCACTACACGTTTTAAGGATAACCACAAGGCCAAGGCAACCCCCAAAAAATTCACAAAACTGATAATATGAGTGGCTTTTTATACAGAACATCCAGAAATATGCAATTGTCTTTAATAAATAATTAGCAACAAATCAGAGCTAGACATCTGAAATAATTTTTCAAGATTATAAAGAGAAAACTGACCACTAGAAATTTTTACAAAAGTACTATCTTGAATCTACAGGATTCTGTAAATGTGCTTCAGAAATACAAAATACAATCTAGTCTTACTGTGGAGGAATAAATAGCAATAAAAAATAGGCAATCTGATTTTTGCATAAACAACTGTAATCGACACAATATACAAGCCCTTTGGCAGAGAACAGTCCACAAGCGAGTGCGTAGCTGACCTAAGAAGCAGCAGACTCACTAACTTAACTTGCTCATATGTTGTTTTAGGCAATGAAAAATAACTGTACGCATTTCTCAGAAATATGTGGTTAAAACACAAGAGGCATGATACAAAACTGACAAAAATACCGACAACAGTCAATCAGTAGTTCTTAACCTGTGGAAGCATGTGGAGGCTTAGGTAAGAATTAACACCTCAACATCTTATATGAAAAAATGGTCCCTAACATCTTATATGAAAAAGTGGTCCCTGCCATCTTAAGTTTTCAGGATGATAAAAGAAATAGTCTGCAAAGGGTGACACTGCCAATTAAATAGGAAGACAGTTACAATTACCACTAAGCAGCAGATGCCCCAACCTAACAAGCTACCCAGTGTGTTTTAGGGGCAGCAACTCCTGTTAGGTCCCTTCAAAGAGCAGCTGCAATGGAACCTATCGTACTCATGTATACCTAGATTAACCTTAATGTTACATGTAACTTAAAGACAAATTCTTGACCAGATACACCTAAAGCTGTGGCAATCGGCATTCTGGAGATATTCCAATTATGAAAAAGTTACACAATAATTACATGAATATTTCTCAGATCACCAACAACTACTTTTAGCATCATCCAGACTGATTCTGCAGCTCTGAAGAATCTGGCCCTTTTCAGCAAGACCTTGTACTGGGAATCTATCTTTTGCTGTTTGATACTCACAGTGCCTATTAAGAAAGTGTAGTGGGAGCATAAGGAGAACAGCAATGAAGGAGACCCTTTTGGTGAATGAGAAAGCTACAGTTAGAGTGTGTAGAAGAACATGAAACATCCCTTAAGTGGGCCAGATCTGACATCAATGACCTAAAGCTCAAAAAAGGTGTTAAACAAACAAAGGAGCAATACAAGCTTGTAATATCCAGAAGGCTGAGCCACTTTAGCCTGCTGCTGTGGGAAATAAAGCAGAAGAAATGCTGTTGCTGTGAAATCGTGTCTCTGTGAGAGATTATTCTCAGTGAACAGCCTTCTGCTATTTCTGCATTGAGCTGACTCTCCAGAAGTCCTTTTCATTTGCAGTGAGACACCGGAAACACCATCAGCTACAAAAAGTCAAGAGAGATTAAGTCTAGCCAACGAAAACCCTATGCAAGTAGCTTCACAGTTTCTATCACTTTTCACCTAAGAATTAGGAAGTACATGCTCCTACCAGCTAAATTATTATGAGTTCAAGAACAGACGGTGCCTCAAATTATTTGCTCTCACAAATAAGAGAAAGTGTAAAAGACTGGTGTAAAACCCATTCCTTTCCAGCAGAATATTTAGGGTTCTCTTTGCATATTACCAAATAGAATTCAAAGGGGAAAAAAAAAAAAAACCAACCTACATTAATGCAAACCTAAGGCTGCCTGATAATACCTTCTGCTTTTAATATCTCATTCAGCAAGCTTCAAACTTCTTGAAAACCAGAAGGTGAAAAGCCAAGTATGAATTTTTAACCAGGCTCCCTTGGAGACTGCCAACACCAGATAGGAAATTATTCATCATTCTCATAGAAACAGAGAATCATAGAATGGTTCAGGTTGGAAGGGACCTTAAAGATCATCGAGTTCCCACCCCACTGCCATGGGCAGGGACACCTCCCACTAGACCAGGTTGCTCAAAGCCCCATCCAGCCTGGCCTTGAACCTTCTCCCAGCTGAACTCATTGGTTCGTATAGTGATGCTGAGGAATGGTCAGAGGAGTGTCCAAAACTGGCAGCAGCAATATCAGGCCATCTCTGAGGGCCTCAACATTTCCTTATTTGTTCCTAAATGAAGAGTTTAAAATATTTATTTACACACTTGCTTTTAAAAGCCAATCTTTTCCCCTCTGTCCTCAATTTTATCAAATATGGAAATGGCTTGGGATCAATGGTCAAAAATAAAAGAAATATCTACACGAAGCACACAAACAGGTTTTACATATCAGAAGAAGAAAACACCAAAAGTAATGTAGCACTCACCATGACAATTACCAAAGAGGCTTTAATATATAAGAAAGGAGGAAGGAGAGGAAACAAATGAAAAAAGTAGCAATTTTGGGTGTCAAATTCCAGCAAGTTTTAAAGTTTTTTCTCTTCCAGAAAATCCACATTACTCATCTCCCTTCTGAGAATTAGCACCACGTGAGGCATCTTTTAAGACCGTTTCAGGCATAATGAAGAAATCCCAAATCACTTTTTCATAAAGATCCTATATGCTTATAGGAGAAGAGATATAACGAAACTATCAATCATTGGTGTTAAACAGTCCATTCAACTGAAGACCAACAGAAAAGACAATTTGAAAGCAATTCATCAATTTTACAGTTTCAATTTTCAGCAAGAATAACAAATTATTATAAATAGCAGTTATAATGCAGAAACTCAGGCATCTCCATGTCTTTCTGTTACTTTTCAAGAAGTGGATACTTTTCAGGCTGTGGATCCTGCTTAAAAAGTAATGGAAATGACCTGACAGCTGGATGTAACTGCTGCCACTTTCTAGCACCGCTCTGGGGAGATTGCACAGGAAGGAGGAGAAAGGAAGAGATTCCTAAAAAGGAGGTGTACTTCTAGCTTAGATCCCAAACTAACTGCCTGATAAATCCTTTGCACTTGCATGCAGACAGAAACCAAGTATGAGAAGACACCCACAATGTGCATTTCTTCCCTCTTCTTCAGCAGCCTCAAGTGCTAGTAATCGAAAATAGTTATCACCACTACCCATCCAAAATGCACCAGCATGAAAGAGACAAACACCTGCAGAGCCACCAGGAGACAGGTCTGCAATCACAGTGCAGGACAGTCACTAACTGCAGGCTTAATTTGTGTTCATCTCATTTTAGCATTATGCCCAGCGCCCTAAGAAGTCTTACCCACTTCACAGGGGTGAGATGTTCACAGAATCAACCCCACTGATGCAAATCCAGACTGCAAACAAGGGAAAGCTCCAGTTGTGACATTTGCACTTACTCCTGTTTCAAAAAGGAAAACTGGAAGTAGTATCTCTCAGCTTCTGCTTAGGGCTTGCACTGATGCAGCCACATTGCTCGATGGCTTCTAAGTACAGTAGGACACTCAAGAATTACCACTATATGTCTTATTTTCCCTACCATTTCCTAAAGCATTTTCTCTGAGCTACTGTTGAAAAAGGATACTCTGCTAATATTGCTCTGACTTAGAACTCCCTTTCTTCATGAACTCAAGACCTTGCAACCCAGCTATTTAATATATAAATTATCTGAATATGTTGCCAAAAAGAGTTGCAACTATTGAAACTGAATGTGCCTGTAATATTAAGGGCACTCATTTTTGTGTATAAAAGACCTGTCCGACAATGAAATCTGAGGACGTGTCTATGGTGCTGTTGCATATGTCAGCAGCGAAGCTTAATTTTACTCGCAACAGAAACACAAAATTCCCTGCAACAATAAAATGTCAAATTAGCAACAGAAAATGCCAACATTTTAAATTCAGTACTGAAGCCCACCTCCCACGTGTTTACCTTTAATTTTGGCTTCTTTTATTGTTATATGTTACTTGTCTGATAACGCAAAATGCATCAAACCAGGGCGTTTTTTTCAGAAATTCTTGTAGATTTTCTCCCTAAATTATTTCTTAGATCACATCTTGGTTTTTCTCTCTTCATTTCTTCACTTTATTTCACTCTTCTACACCAAGAGCTAAAATGTCAGCCATCTCCATAAAAATAGATATATAAATAAGGAATGTCAAAGCAGCTACTGAAAAAAAATAATAATCTCCTGTGCTGCTACATTCATGTAACTGCTCCTCGTCCGGTTTCTTAAACACAAATTGAGAGGAAATGGAGGACCAAATATAATCATAACAAGACAGTAACATAAATGTTCAGCATTTTAACTTTTCTAAATGGAATCACACATGCAGTGTACAACAGAAAACAAAAGATTACCCTTCATCCTCAGGTAATTAAATTTTGAACAGTGCATGTAAAAAATGCTATTTAGCTTGTATGACTTGTAGCAGGTGCCTTCCTTACCATAAAGTCTCCTTTTATAAGTAGCAGTGGCTATGCTAAGACATTTTTCAGAACTTCCAGGCTCTCCAGAGAGGAAGACTAAGAAAGCAATACATTTTTTCGTATTTGTGAGAAATAGCCATTGATTCAGTATAGCATTTCCATACTTTACATACTTAGCTGTTTCCCAGTTACATCCAGTAGATTATTTCATATTTACCCAGGGCTGCCACACATCTGAGAGTCCTAACCATATCCAGCCTGCACAGCAAGTACAGTAGCATGCAGTTAGCCCAGTATTTTTTGGAGTAGGCTAGAAGTCTGAGGACAGCTGTTAACTGTGTTAGCTCGAAGCTGCCACTTTTTTCGTGGCTTATCTGCTATGCTTCTAACACAGGACAGCTAATGCCCTCAGTTCTGAGGAAAGGGTACCAGAATGGTACATGGTGCAAGAGGCTCTTCTCTGGGAAAGCTAAATGGTTTATGAACAGTATCGCCATAGGGATCAATAACCAAAGCTGTGATCAAAGGAGACAGGCGAGCCTTGATTAAACACAGTGGGACATCTTTTATCTGATGGGTCAAATCTGGAAAGGGTATCTCTCCAAGGGGATAGGTTGGATTCCACCAGTTTCTCAGCAGCACACAATGTAACACTTACTACCCAAGAAATAAATTTGAGAGACATATCCAACATTCTGCAGGACTCTGCAAAAGTCTCGTCACCTAGAGGTGGGATTCAAGACATATCCAATAGCAGTCAGTTTAGGTGACTGGCTGGGCAGCTGCTACCTCCTGAAGACACCAGGTCCCTGGAAAAGAGCAGTTCATGGGAGAGACAGATATTGGAAGGAGTACCTAAAGGTTAACAGCACTGCACACACACCACACGGTTACAGAGCATGACAGCCCTACCTAGACATACACTGTAGCTACCAGCAAAACAGCAGCTTAAACGTGTATGTATGTACACGCTCTTGTTTTCCAAGTGTTTACCACCTGCATCAAAGTGTTCTTAGGAGAAAATTTCTGAAAGTGCTTATATCACAATTACTTTGTCACCAATTTTTTTTGTTCCCTGAAGTTTACTGGATCTCTGAGATTGTTTGTTCTCTCTAGGTGTATCAGCTGATTTACTAAAACATAACACCCTCACATATGTCTTTAGACAACCAAAGCTACCAAAATAAAATTACTATGGTGTTGGTAGTAAACACTATTACTAACATAGGGATTCCAAAAGCATTATGTACCTAGCTTATTTTGGAAAAAGCTACTGACTAACAGGTAATAAAATACAGATTCATTTTCTTTAGTTTGTGCAGTCATACATCATCTCTGCAAAACATACAGAGTTTTCACAGGAATGCAGAAAATAATTTATTATGACTAATATTATTTCTTCATGAAAGTAATCTACAAAGAAAGCTATGGATTCAGAAAAGAATATTAGCATATACTTAACTAAGCAAACAAACATCCCCATCTCATACACAACCCTGTAAACAAGAAGTGAGAATCAGGAGGCTCTCTACTGCTGTCTGATGACGCTTAGCCAAGGCTACGTTGCATTTTTTCCTGAGCGGAGACACCCAAAGATAAAAAGCAGGATATTTCCTGCTCTTCTAGACCAAATTGCTCTCTTTAGTATGAGATAAACAACCAACCTCTATTGAGTATTAGTAGTCCACTATTTCTGGGGTGTCCTGCATACTCAGCAACATGGCCTCTACAGCTACAAAGATGATAATGCCACCTTGGGTTCTGTGCAGGTTCTTGACCTCAGGAGAAATTAATTATTCTTCTTTATTCCTTCAGAATACACAAAAACAAAAAGGAAGTAATATTTCTGCAGGCCAGAAGAACTTCCAAACGTACGTATTTCCCCCCACTTACAAAGCCCATCAGGGATCAGTGAAAACATGCCAAGGAGTGTTCAGCCCCTGTTCTGCAGAAATAAGAAACAGAATCAACAATTAATGAAAGCTCGAGCCATCCAATGTTAAAGTTACTGCTACTGAGCCAAGTTTCTGCTACAAACTGAAATCAGAGCTACACAGAGGCCAACACACTTTCCCACTGCGTGGATCATTAATGAACAGCATTAGTCATTTTACCATTTAGAATAAAATACTTCTCAACCACTATTGTTCTATCATTATCACAGAGGCTGGTATTTAGATTTTCCTTGAGTTCCTTGGCATCAAACAAAGTCTGTCAAATATAACTTCTGGCCCTGCTTCACAGTTTAGCTTTAACCCATGCATGCTTGCTTCCTTGTAAATACTAGCTTTTCCTAAAAGCAGTAATTTGCATCAAAGATGCATCATTGGGCTCGTCTTCAAGCATTGTAGACTGGCACAGCTCCAGCCACTTCTGTGGAACGCCACAGATTTATTCCTGCTGAGGAGTCAGCCTGTGTATTTAAAGGCTATGAGGACTGTAAGGCTCATGTTGTTTGCATCACACCAGCAACCGAACTTAGCAATCCACAGCCATACACTGGATCAAGTCTTTCTTGACAGAGTTAGACACGTATAAAGGTGACAACAAACGAGCATGGCAGCAATGTCAAGGTGGTGAGTAAAGAATGTGAGTGGATTTCATAAACACTACCTACCTTTTTCTCTGGCACAGATAAAGACTCACTATCAAGATTTTCTATTAAACCTTTACAACACTAAGATCTAGATGTGCTGGAACTAACCCAACGCAGTGCACTGGAAAATTGTTAAGCCATAATCATTTTAGCTAAGAACATTGTATATATGACAGCTCCACCATTTTCATTACAACTTTGGCAAACATGGAAAGCTTTTTACTCCCCATTTAACAGCTATTTTTGTCAAGGCCAGCATCACAATTAGTACCACAGTATTAGAGGCTCTGGCTGCATTTTAATCAGAACTAGTCTCCCCTTTTTCATTTTATGCAGAAGAAAATTATTGTGACCTACTAGTTTCTCTGGCTGCAGCTGCTGCTGTTGCTGTGAGCGTACAAAGGGCGCCCATCGGCATCCAAGAGGGCAGTACAAGAAAAAGGCAATTCTACCTGTGGTACTTAATTCACAGATTTTTCTCTCAAGGCAACAGAGTATCTAACCAGGTAACTGAATCTGGGGAAACCAAAAGGCAAAAAATACAACAATCCCTGAGTAATGTGCTACATCTGCTGCAAAAAAGACCAGGCATTTAAGTGGAACTCAAAGTGATGCTGGAGTCCCTACTGCTGTCCCTCTGTGGCTTCTTACTTGCAACTGGTTACTTTTTCTTCTCTCCTCCCTGCTTGGGGCAGTGATATTGGAAGTAACAGATGCGCTCAGTCTGTTAAAACATGGCTCCATGGCTGGTATCACCGCCACAATTTTGGGTTTTTTGAGAATGAGATGGTCTACACGGCACCAGGTCTGCTGGGGTCAGGTGGGGTTCATCCTTCTCAAAGGGAGAGCTAGAAGGGAGAGCTAGCCCATGAGCTAGAAGGACTCATTGACAGAGCTTTAAACTAGACTTGATGAGGGAGGGGGATATTATCAGGCTTGCCTGTGACAAGCCAAGGGACAACACACCAAGGTTAGAGGGCCAGGGTACACTAGCAAGGGTCCTCAGCCCGTTGCTCTGAGACGTGGTGGGTATGCTGCAGAACACTCAAAGTCTTATGGAGACAAGCCAGGGGCTCCAGAGATAACAGGAGCCAACAGGAAAACACCTCAAAGGATGGCCGCCTGGAGAGCACCACAAAGGAACTGCAGCCACTGCAGCCAGTAAGTCACCTTCAACAGGGACCCAGCTTAAATGCCTCTATGCAAATGCACGTTGCATGGGGAACAAAGAGGAGGAGTTAGAGACAAATGCACACCTCCAGGGCTATGATCTCTTTGGCATCATGGAGATGTGGTGGGATGATGGCATTGGAATGGAAGGATACAGGCTCTTTAGGAAGGACAGGGAGGGAGAAGAGGAGGGGGTGTCGCCCTCTACATCAATGACCAGATGGAGTGTATGGAGCTCCACCTGGGGATGGATGAAGAGACAACTGAGAGCTTATGAGTCAGGATTAAAGGGAACCTCATGAAGTTCAACCAGGCCAAGTGCATGGTCCCACACACAGGATGGAGTACTCCCCAAGAACAAATACAGGCTGGGCAGAAAATGGATTGAGAGCAACTCTGAGAGAAGGACTTGGGGGTGTTGGTGGATGGGAAGCTCAACACAAGCTGGCAATGTGCTCTTGAATCGCACAAGGCCAACTGTATCCTGGGCTGTGTCAAAAGAATCATGGCCAGTCCATTGAGGGAGGTGATTCTGTCCCTCTACTCCACTTTGGTGAGATCCCACCCGGAGTACTGCATCCAGCTTTGGAATCCTCAGCACAAGAATGACGTGGACCTGTTAGAGCGAGTCCAGAGGAGGGCCACAAACATGTTCAGAAGTCTGGAGCATCCACAGACTGAGAGATTAGGGGTTGTTCAGTCTGGAGAAGAGAAGGCTCTGGGGAGACCTTATATCGGCCTTACCGTATATGAAGGGGGTGTACAAGGAAGCTGGAGATGGACTTTTTACAAGGGCATGTAGTGATAGGAGGAGAGGTAATGGCTTGAAACTGGAAGAGGGTAGATTTAGATCAGATATCAGGAAGAAATTTTTCACTATGAGGGTGATGAGATGTTGGAACAGGTTGCCCAGAGAAGCTGAGGATTTCCCATCCCTGGAGGTGTTCAAGGCCAGGCTGGATGGGGCTTTGAGGAACCTGGTCTAGTGGAAAGTGTCCTTACCTATGGCAGGGGGGTTGGAACTTGGTGATCTTTAAGGTCTCTTCCAACCTAACCCATTCTATGATAACTGCCATTTGAACAGCATCTCTCAACCCAGAGATTCAGCTGACAAGCAGACCACACAGTTTTAAGGTTTCCAGAGTCTGGAGTTTGTTAATCACAGTAAAAAATTTAGTGTCAAAGTCAGCACCTCCAGTATCCCTCCTGGGGAATCCTAAATGACAACATATTACTTTAGATCTATGCAGCATAATGCTCTTGCATAGTAAACAAAACTCAAAATTAAATATTTTCGAAGGAAGGAAGCAAGCTAACTGGAATAGCAGTTGTTGATTTCTGCCTAGCTAGAAATTATTCATGACATTCATGTTTAGGGCATCAGATGAGTCATCTTTGTTTCAATTTGCCTCTATTTATTCCCTTGTTCCCTTCCTCATATTCTTCAGTGGCTCTTAGTCACAACTTCATAATAATGTATCCATACTTGATATGTATACATCTCTTCAGCCTCCCTAACACACAGATAATGCAATCATAGAATCGTCTAGGTTGGAAGGGACCTTAAAGATCATCTAGTCCAACCATCAACCTAACTCTGACAAAAAAATAAATAAGAAACAGGAAATAAAAATTACTAAATCATATTCCTGAGGACCATGTCTACCCATCTGTTGAACGCCTCCAGGGATGGTGCCTCAACCACTTCCCTGGGCAGCCTATTCCAACAATGCTTGATAACCCTTTCGGTGAAGAAATGTTTCCTAATATCCAATCCGAACCTACCCTGCCGCAACTTGTGGCCGTTTCCCCTTGTCCTATCTCCTGTGACTTTTTTTGGGGTCAGTCTGGTCTCCCAAGTCACAAAATACTCACAATACTACAAGTCGCAATACTACAAAGCCTAATAATACAACCAGTTTTAAGATTCCTAACTTGCAAAGATCCTCCACAATGAAGTATTAAGCCTGAAAACATGTTCTTCATTCTGTAGTCAAGTCATTAGCAGCCTTAGGACTCTGCTTATCTCACTATGTTCTCAAAATTGGCAACAGCTGACCCATACTACTTTTTTCTTTTCTTTTTTTTACTACAGTCCATGAAAACCCAAGCTTTCCCCATAAATTAATCTGAAATATTTACAGATACCTGGTTTACACAGGCATGCTTTGGTAAGACAAGATTTCATGTAACCTGCAGCTACAAACATATGGGAAGCATCCATTTTCAGATGGTGGGCTGCCTTTGTAAATGTTTTCAAAGAGATGCCTTTCCATCATCCTGGCATACCACAGTAGAGAGGGTTTTGATAACTATGAATTATCCCAAACAAGAAACAATAAGGAAAAGAAAATATCAAAATAAAGACAGAGCCAGAAATGCATATGTTTTCAAAGGAAAGAGAAAATATTCACCTCTGCTTCTGCTGCTTGCTTATGCCTTGCAATATGTTCTATGCAAACCTCTGTAAAAGGACAAAGCGGGGAAATAAAAAAACTCCCAAACTTTAAGACACCAAAAATAAACAATATGCCACATAATAAAATTTCAGAAAGGTCTGAATATGTGTTTAAGTTTTGTTCACCTGAATATCTACACTGATGTGAAAAGTACTTAAAAGTTATGGCCATTTGGACCCAGTCCCCAGTTTGAGTTTGTGTATCAAATACTGATTTCCAGCTCTGTTTGAGAATAATCGCATCCTTTGCCATGTCCTACAGCTGTAAACAGCTATAGTTTACACCTCAGGTAAGGTGGGGGAGTCAAGGCCTTCCTGCCTAAAGTAGAGCGTGAGAGATGTAAAACGCCGTCACCTTTCACAAAATGGTTTTATTTTGGAGACTCACTTCATAGGCCAAACCCATGATTTGAAAGCCTGTTTGGGAAAAATCTTTCTCCATGGGCTGAAACATAGAAATCCCAAATCGAAGAGTTTAGAAAAAGATTACAGAATCATAGAATCTTGTAGGTTGAAAAAGACCTTTAAGATCATCAAGTCCAACCGTCAACCTAAGACTGCCAAAGCTGCCACTAAACCATGTCCCTAAGCATCACATATACACAGCTTTTAAATACCTTCGGGGATGGAGACTTTACCACAGAATCACAGAATCACCTAAGTTGGAAGGGACCTTTTAAGATCATCTAGTCCAACCAATAAAAAAAAAAAAAAAAGCCACACACAAAAAAAACCCAAAACCAAAACAAAAAAACCACACCACACCCAAAACAACACCAACCCAACACCACTTCCCTGGGCAGCCTGTTCTAATGCATGATAACCCTTTCAGTGAAGAAATTTTTCCTAATATCCAATCTAAACTTCCCCTGGCCCAACTTGAGGCCATTTAATCTTGTCCTGTCACTTGTTACTTGGGTGAAGAGAACAACCCCCATCTCACTACAACCTCCTTTCAGGTAGCTGTAGAGAGCAATTAGGTTTCCCCTCAACCTCCTTTTCTCAGTCTAAACAAGTCCAGTTCCCCCAGCCGCTCCCCGTAAGACCTGTTCTCTAGACCCTTCACCAGCTTTGTTGTCCTTCTCTAGACACACTGCAGCATCAGGCCAATGGTATGAGGTTCACCAAGGTGAAGTGCTGGGTCCTGCACCTGGGTCACAACAACCCCATGCAACGCTACACTGCATTGGGGAAGAGTGGCTGGAAAGTTGCCCAGTGGAAAAGGACCTGGGAGTGGCCTCCAGGAGAATCCAGTGCACCTTCAATTTCTGCTAAACTGGTCCAGATTGTCCAGGTTAAACACAATTTAGCTAATAGATTCCCAGCTTCATCCTACTGCTATCTCATGTCCACCTCTGAACAGGGAACACAAACTTTCTTTAACTCACCAGGGTGCACCAGCTTCTTGCTCCACAAACATCAGAGCAGCAGGGGCCACCCACCAGGAAAACATGAAGAATCAGTTTTCTCAGGGAACAAGCTTCTCCCTTCCTTATCCCCACAAACAATAAAAGTCACTGATAAAGCTGAAGAAAATGGTCAGACTTCTGCATGAAATACATCCTGATATGTAATTAGCAAAGCAAGAGAAACCATTCAAAACCAAATGTATTGAAATCAGCTCAGCCACCTCCACCAGCGTTCCAGCAAGAAGCAGTATGCAGAGCAAGGCCTGGCCTTCTTTTCCACCCAGGTGATTCAAGGTTTCCAATGTTTCTAGAAGTGCAAATTTCTCTTGACAGCCATAAATTCATTTAAAGAATGGTGACAATTAAAGAAACATAATCTGTCATGCTGCAGGGTTTTATTTTACTTGATAATCCATAGATATATATATACACACAAGAATGAAAAGCATATTTTGACATTTAAAGCCATCCTAATTTGTCTGTGCCACACAGCCCAAGCTGTCAGGAGACATGTGGGAGTGCTGCAAAGTTTTTAGGTAACAACAACTTCTAATTAAGAGATGAAGTTGAATTTTTACCAAATTAGAGCACACATAGCTTCTGTCACACAAACACAAAAATGAAAAACATTTGGCTAACACTCATTTTTCTGGCCAGTCACTTCCCCAAAGCTGCAACTGTGACTGACTCCAGGCTTTTCTTCTCCAGAATAACAGTCTACTTCGGAGACTAAAGCACCAGCCTGAGATTCAGATGATTATGATTCAAACTCTGGCTCTGACACAAGCCACTTCTCTATCTTTGGGTAAATTATTTAACTGACACTTACTCTTCTTCCAATTTAATCTGTAAAGTCAACATGCTATTTCCTTTTCTTACACTTCAGGAATAGGGTAGGATAGCTTGGATACTAGAAATGATCTCGGGCAGCACATAGCTCTCTGAAGGCTAATTTCACCATCCACAAAGAGCCACTGACATGTTTTGAAGCTGCGTGTGCTTTTTTGGACTTATAGCAATGCTCATCCTCCTCACCTGCTAAGATGATCGTCATGAATGGATGGCTGGCTCTAATCTTCAGAATTATCAGTGTACACATTAATACCCTTACCAAACTTGTATGAAACTTCTGTAGGAGGAAACTGTGGACCTTTCTCCCAAGGTACATTGTCCAAGGATACAAGATGAAGGAGGAACATGGTTGTGTAATATGGATTAGAGACCATCCCCTACAACCAGATTTCTTAAACTGGAAGCATGACGTTACGTGTCTGATGAGAATATGATAAAAGGATCTGAAAAGCACAAGAGGTAATCCCATACCTGTACAACTGCAAGAATAGAATGGCTGGCAAGAGCAGTTATAATTTGCCTGCCCCTGCCAGACAGCATCTGCAGGACCATACACAGCTATGGATTATTCCACTCCCTGAAATGGGAAGGAGCAAAACTTTGCTAGCTGTGGTCATGCCTCATTATTCCTGTCAGCTATCATCATCTCCAGTAGCAGCTTAGTTAGTGGGGGAAATACAAACAGTTCCTCAGGTTATTTGCTGCAGGACAGAATAATGGGAGGGGGAAAGAAACTACAGCCATGTCCTCCTCCTCTCCCTTTTTCTCTCCTTCTTTCTCAGTAGTGGAAGAGACAGAAAAGTAGCGGCTCCCTCCCTTTGCTCTTTCTCTCCCTGCCTTACCTCTTCTGTATCACTTATCTTGAGAACAGCTGGTCATATATATAACTAAGAGTGAGGTCAAAGCTGTTAGAAAAAAGATTGATATGAGCTAGAATGTTTTGAGAAGTACTGTACCACAATGCCTTTGGAAAGTACCAGGAAAGACCAAAGACATAACGGCTCTTTCCCAAAGGGGAACACAACAAAACTTGGAGGAAGCATTTCCTTCGCTTCCCGTCCCTCTCCCCATTCTGAAAACCATCTTGATACTAAAAGGATCAACAAATGGTACCTTTCAGTCCCAAGAGTTTTTCAGCACACAGAATAAAGTGCATAATTACTGAAGGGTTGATTTCCCTATATAAAGGAAAACAGACTTTCTCCAAAGCAATTCTCTCCCAACAATTTATACGGACATTGGCAACTTCTGCAGCCTCACCCACAAAGTACAGAACTTTTGTTGCAGGGGATTCTGTGGTGTGAAGTGGGTTTTTTTTACAGATTACATTTACTGACAGTTACACCTTATGGTGTTACAAAAACCGTTTGGGTTTCAAGCCACAGTACAAGAGAGGTGCAGGGATTAGGGTTTAAAATGCATGCTTCAGTACTTGCAATAAACTGACTCCTGAATTAGGTGGTTCACAAGACTTAGGATGCTGGCAGAAATCCCAAGGAATTAAATAGCAGTATAGGAAATTCATCCGTCAGTTATTCTGCTATTTGTCTAAGGGCACTACGAGGCCATTGTAAGTCCCTGCTCCATCATTAACTTCCCTGTGCTGCAACTTAGCACCTTCATTATGCACATATAAATGTTTGTGGGGCCATGTGATAAACTGGGTCACTTAAAGATCAAAAGTGCAGCCCCACTGACGGTCACACTGATGGAACTGGTAGGACAGCAAACAGCAGTGTAGGGCAAGTAAGTGCTCAGGTTGACTTCTTTGCTGATACTAGTATTTATCACAGCTTTTACAATTCAGAGTCCTCTGAAGCCCCCTGGATACAGTAACACTTTCATAAATCAGGAGCCACAGTCTAACTGCAGACAGTGATTTCATCCTCTGGAAACTGTACAGCATTTTCAGGAGAGGTGATTTGCACCTCACAAACTCTGCAGCTGGAGAAGATAAAGCTTAGAAAAGGTCTGGACAGTGACGACAGTGTGTCAAGAAGTCTCCCCTTGTCTCTCTTTAAACTAGCAGAAAGTAACAAAGCTCTCTTCTGTCAGCCTTGGGTTTGTCTCATTGCAAATTTGCTCTCATGAAGAGAGAAGCAAGACAAAATACCCATGAAGGGATGGGGTGGATTTGTTTTTACAATGGCTTTTGTTCCATGCAGCAATATGGAAATGCAAGATAAGGGTTTCTATTACCCAGAGGCTATGGGTACATTGTACTCAGAGCACATGTGTAAGTCCCATTAATGCTAACAGGTGCTGAGCATGCTCAGCGAGAACAGAACAGAGTCACCGCGTTTTCACAGGGGTGTTTATGACAGGGAACACTTGCTACCTACTTGTCTTCCAACAACTTCAGGGACAGCCCATTACTGCATTTGCTTGGAGAAAAAAAGGAACAGAAACACAGGTGCTAATTAGCTGAAACCATTCACATTATATCGTCATTCAACAAGTCCCCATCTGTATCAGTATCAATGCAATGCCTCGGCCCATGTGAATCCAGTAAGCTGACTATGTTAAGAGGTGATGAAAATTTTGGTTAAATCTCTGCAAAACATACACTGAAAAGCACATCAGCAAAATAAGTAATCTAACTTGTACCAGTGATACTGCACAAGGGAGTGCAAAACTGGCTGAGAAGAACCAGAAGCACATGTCTCCTGGGTCACAGAACAAGCATTCTCAGCTAAGGCATGAATGCATGCCTAAGATACCAGAAAGGCATGGAATGATTCCCAGATAGTTAAGAGCTTCATGTGGCTTTTGCAGCAGCTCAGCCTGTCCCATGCAATATTTGATGCATGACATCAAGAAGACAATGCTCTCACCCTGCTTTAGCCCTCAGAATCTCACGTACATGCCCATCATGCCTTCCAAATGCCAGAATAAACAACTTTTAAATGCACCCTAGAGTTAGACATACATTCACTCAAATGGATCACAAAAAGTAGTCAAACTTATGGTGCCAAGTTCTCTTTAGTCCCTCCCATCTTGAAAAATCCACGCCAAAACACATAAGCTACTCTGAGATCACTACAATAATTATCTAGCATTCCTTTCAGATAAATCCAGCCTAGAAACATTTGTTTATGCTCTTATAATCAATGGTACTAGACTTCTAACAACACCTTCACAACTTCGTAGTTAGGCCTTTTAGTAACTTTGGCCCTGCTGCTGCTCTTGTGCTGTTTCTTTTCATGGCTTTGGAGATACCATTCCCTGAATCCTTCTCCTAGTTCTCTGAGTGCTCCCTCAGAGTGCCCTCCTCATACTCCACACCTTTCAGCTTTCTTCTGTCGTTCCATTGACCTCTGTCCTTTTTGTTCCTTCTCTTTCTCTTCCATGTTTCATTTCATTTGCAAACACAAATTCAGCTATCCTGATGACTTAATGAATGACACACTTTCTGTTCAAATGGGAGTCTCAGCTTGTTTTCTTATATTTTTATGTGTGTTTAGCAATTACCATGAACTCATTGTGGCTAAAGCAGATATCTTACTTTTCTTCCCAAGACTCTCCTGTTCATCATCTTCTTTCCTCATCATTTGTGAAAAGTAACAGAATCTTCTTGTTGCACTAACCCATAACTTGAATATCATCTTCATCTTGGAGCTTGTTCTTGATTCTTGTATCTAAGTTATACCTCAGCCTGGCAGATGGTTTCCACACAGTGTCACTAATAGGCATCCATAGCACCCTCATCTGCAGAGATAAAACTCTGTTGACAAATACAATCTTTTTGCACAGCTATTTATCGAAAATGCTACTTTAAAGGCTGTTTTCCTATACCATCCCTTTGGCAATGTTATTACTTTCTATGTAAGTCTCTGCTCATTCCTTTCTCTCCTTCACATCAATAATAAGTTACACATTGTTGCTGTTTTCCACAGTTTACCCACAAGTCCCTCTCACCTCTTCTTCAATATCAAAAGATCAATTTCTATCTCTTTGTAGCCCCAGGGATTCTATCAGCTCTCGTCCAGAGTTTGAAAATGCTTTATACCCCACGGGTGGCTTCTAGCTCCACTGAAGTCTGTGGAATGTGGCAGCCAAGATTTTGTCTTACAAATAATTTTTGAAATCAGTGAAATTATTTGCAGTATGTAAAGTTAAGTATGTGCCTCAGGCAAGGCGTCTACTTCAGAAATGGTTTGCTGGTATTGTTATGCAAGTACAAGCCATCTTGGCCTAACTGAAGCAGTTAATTCTATCATAGGCACAGCCTATAGCGATGACATTGTCTTTTGTTGGTATGATTTATATTAGGGTGTAGAATTTTTTAAAAAGTCAAACAATTCTTTCAGCAAAAGCATTTCTGGCAATAGAAACGCAACCATACTAAGGCTGCTATTAGTTTAGAAGAGTCCTAATAAATGAGTAAACAAACAAATCACAACAGAACTCTCTCAATCCACAAAAACCTTTCCGATGAAATCTCATCTGAGCTTTTTCTAGGACTGGGACATAGGTATGAAAAGACCAGACAAATTATAAAAGCTAAACCAAACCTCACATGTATATGATCTATATATATATGCAGATATATAGAGATAAATAAAAAAAATACAGTTTTTCTTCAAAAGTATTTATTTCTACTGCTGAAGTTGAAAAATTGACAGCCCAAGGAAAAAAACCCATATAGCTTCAGTGTGGATTGTGATTCTGCATGCTATTGCAGAAACACATGTAAATGAGGACACTAAAAAATACATCCATGATTAAAGGACTGCTTAGACATGACATCATCCTTTGGCTTCCCCTGAGACTCTCTGGAAGAGCGATGATATCACTTAATGCTTATTGTCAGAATTACTCTTACCGATACAGCACCTTTGATGTTATATATGTAACAATAACGTAGAAGTGTCTAATTCATCAGTTAGACACCAACACTAGATTTCTACAATGCTAAGGATATGAAAAGAAGTCAGAGTGGTTTTATAGTACTCTAACGTTAGAAGTTTTAAATACAAAATTTTCTTATTGATAGACCAAAAATACCTAACTTAATGCTCACACTAAAAGTTTGGCTCTGAGTTAATAACTAGGACCACTAGGCTTATTTCCATTACGTTATATTTATTTTACAGCACTGCACTGTTACTGATTTCATTAGAATTGTTAGTATAAAACTTTTATAACGTACTAAAAGGATTAAAATATATTTCTCTTTTCCTTGTTAAACTAAGAAATCATTGGGATGCAGTAAATATAGACCATCTTGCCATCATTTTTGCAGCTACTTTTAAAAATCAGAGCTTGTCTTTAGAAGTACTTCCTCTGCCTACTAAAATCTTCAGTCCACATATAAACCAGTGTAGTTCTTGAACTTGCAAGAAACATTTTGTGTCGTATGTGCAAGGCAGTGGGAGGGGCAGAGAAACTACAGAATGATGAAGTGCTGCTCTGAAACCAAAAGTATCACTGGTACACTCTTCAAAGGACCAGAAATCTGAGGTTTCTGGAAGTGAGACAACAATACAAATAAACATAGACGAGCACCTCCTAACGAGAATTCAGGACAGATGTTGCTGATAGCACATTCTCAGCTTTTTAATGAATGTAGGACATTAGTGGCAAAGCAAGTGTGTGTATTTCTGTAGCATTTTTCTTCGGAGGGGCTTTGTAGATATTTATTTTCTGGTGTTTATCTTATTCCTACAGAGAAGTGCTACTTAACATTAGTTAAAGTTGCTTTGTTCTACTTTAATATCATTTTTTATGTTCTTGAAAGGATGGCAAATACACATTTATGTTCAGTAAATGCATATCTGTTCCTTTACCTACATTACCAGAAAGCTTATCTATTCTTCCATTCTTCTTCCACAATTCATTGTAAATATTCAAGGCTTCAACAATTACTATTGAGCCCTCAAGTCTAATACACACAAAAGGAGAGTACTCTACCCCACAGGAGTAGTCTAGGAAAAAACCTATACTTTATAGAGGACAATCTTTCATTGCAGCAATTCACAAAGCTTTGCAAACACCCATGAAGTTCCACGGCTCTGTTTAATATCATTTTAAGACAGACAAAAGGCATTACAACTGGTTCAAGGGAACAAGCCCTGGCTCTCGGCTTCTCAAGCAATGGATCAGACCAGCTCCTAGAAATTATTAGCTCCACTGATTCTGCAAAGCCTAATGCTGCTGCACGTGAGAAAATCAAGAGGGATTGTATGGCCTTGCGGGCCATACCCATTTTTAAGCCTCATGAAACTAAAGGACCTCCTTTATTTCACTGCAATTGCTTTATGTCTGCATAAAACCTGTATCACTGAACTTTACATGCCTGTACCTGCATTTGTAAGTACCCTAGCAGCTGTAGACTGACTCTGCCTCTAGAATGTATGCTAAAGGCAGAACACCTCTGAGACAACGCAGCAGGGGCTAACTTGCCCCTGTATAAACATATATATACACCATCCAACACAACGAGCTTATTCCTTTCCTAACTTTCACCCACACATCCATGCATATCTTTTTATTGTGACTGCTGAAAGTCATTCTCTGCAACTGCCTTCTTTGCTCAGATCTCTCCTGTTAGGGTGGATAACAACAACAGCTTCTTGTTCTTTACTCCCAAATCCAGCACCCTCCAGACATAAAACAGGATGAAATTTTTGAAACATATCCCAGGGGACATCATCAGTGAGCACAGCATGACTAATTACAGTGATTAGACTAATGGCAGATTATCTCATTGAAACAACAGGACATTTGTCACATCCTGCCCACCGGGAAAGGCCCCCTTCCTACCCCCTGGGCTCCTGTTTACCTGCCCTACGCAGCTTGCGCCCTGACACTTCTGGCTGCAAGCATTCCTGCAGCTGCTTCCTCTGTAGAGAAGACAGAAGAAACCCTGCGAGGTCAGTCAGGGTGCTGTAGGACAGGCTGTTGAGTAGGTCAAAATTATCAGATGTGACATTCACAGTAAGGTGTTGAACCAGCATCTCTTCTCCTCTGAAACTCCACGGAAGACCCACTGAAGCCCCAGCAGGATACAGTACAACGCTGGCAAATGGAATCAAGCATATTTCCTTCTTCTGCCACACGCTTCTCCCATGGCATTCCTGTACATTCCTTGTATGGAGCTATCTTCGTGGCTCCTCTTGGGTAGCTATGCTGCCTTCAAATGTTTCTTCTGCTCCAGGCAGTTCAGCTTCTCCGATTTCTGCATGAGCCCAGCCTTGCAAAAAAGCTTTTAAATATAGAAGCCAAACCTGATCTCCTTCTATGATGTGATGACCCACTTAGTGGATAAGGGAAACATTGTGGATATTGTTTACCTGGACTTTAGTAAAGTCTTTGAAAACATTACCCACAGCATTCTCCCGAAGAAACTGGCTGCTCATGGCTTGGATGGCCGTACGCTTCACTAGGTAAAACACCGGCTGGATGGCCAGGACCTAAGAGTTGTAGTGCATAGAGTTAAATATAGTTCGTGACCAGTCACAAGTGGTGTTCCCCAGGGCTCAGTATTGGGGCCAGTTCTGTTTAAAATCTTTATCAATGGATCTGGACAAGGGGATCAAGTGCACTCTCAGTAAGTTTGCAGATTACACCAAGTTGGGCAGGAGTGTTGATCTGCTTGAGAGTAGAAAGACTTTGCAGAGGGATCTGGACAGGCTGAAGCAATGGGCTGAGGACAATGGTATGAGGTTCAAAAGGCCAAGTGCTGGGTCCCGCACTTGGTTCACAACAACCCCATGCAACGCTACAGGCTTGGGAAAGAGTGGCTGGAAAGCCGCTCATCAGAAAAGGATCTGGGGGTGTTGGGCGACAGCCAGCTGATTATGAGCCAGCAGTGTGCCCAGGTGGCCAAGAAGGCCAACAGAACCCTGGCCTGTATCAGGAAATTTTATGAGGAGCGGCTGAGGAAACTGGGGTTGTTTAGCTTGGAGAAAAGGAGGCTGAGGGGAGACCTTACTGCTCTCTGCAACTACCCAAATGAAGGTTGTAGAGAGGTGGGGGTTGTTCTCTTCACCCAAGAGAACTGTCACTTGTTAAAGTGACAGGACAAGAGGAAATGGCCTCAAGTTGCACCAGGGGAGATTTAGGTTGGATATTAGGAAGAATTTCTTCACTGAAATGGTTAGCAAACATTGGAACAGGCTGCCCAGGAAGTGGTGTAATCACCACCCCTGGAGGTATTTAAAATAGACGTGGTGCTTAGGGACATGGTTTAGTGGTAGTTTTGTCAGTCTTAGGTTAAGAGTTGGACTAGATGATCTTACAGGTCCCTTCCAACCTAGACGATTCTATGACTTATCCCAGTCATGTGCTATCTGAAGCTCACCTAATCCTCTGAAGTCAGGCAATGACTAAGTTAAATATCTGTCTGACATCACCTAATGCCTTCCAGTACTTAAAATTAGCAGGAGAAATGCATGTTTAGTATCGGCCAGCTCCAGATGGTTTGCATTCAAATCAAAACTATTTGGTCTGAGAAAGCTTCATTTGCTCATTCAGCCACCTTTTTTCTTACTGATATGCTGTGTCTATACACAGGTCCCTCTGGGATTTTCCTTCTTTCCTTGATGAATCTCAGCATTCTGACAGTTTAGCATTTTCCTTGATAAAAACCAACTGACCCAGTGCACACCACTGGGTAGTTTCCCACTCCAACGCATGACACTTCTCACAGCTTCCCCATGAGCCCCAGTCCTTTGATGCAAGTCTGAGACCTGCTTTCAGCGCATCACCACATTTACATAATCTAATTGTTCCCATTTCTATAGTAAATGCAAGTGCAACAGCTACAGAAGGGGTTTATGACTTTGTTTTGTAGCCTCACTTTAGCGGCGTGCTAACTTTGCATGTTTACGTTGTTTATTTTCTTCCAACCCAGCATGAAGAGTCACGAGTAAAAGTGAAATTACACATTCCCAGAGGGACTTTCTTTTGCTTATTACTTCCCTCTTTTAATGCATTTATTAGAGCTTCTGAATTAACAGTGGCAGATGCAGGCAAAGAAAGAAAATTTTAATTTTGCAGATAATAATGGATTACAATATATTAACATTACTGTAAAACCCACAATGTGGAAGCACTCAAGGGATGTAGGAGCAATTAACGTACTTAGTTTATTTACCTAACTCTGGCACACTGCTAGGGCATTCAGAAGCAACTGGAATTGTGTTTACACGGGCAGAGCTATAATGCTTCTTCAATATCACAGAGAAACATCCTGTTCAGGATTCAGGGGGCCATCAGCAGCTTCAGGCAAAGGAAAATATGAAAGTGTATATTGAAATAGTAACTTTAAACATGGATCTTCTCCATTAAAAGAGTGGGCAGAGGAAAAACATTAATAAGGACATGGTATAAAGACAGTTCTCAGCTCTCTAGAGTCCAATATTTCTGGTATTTTGAGAAATATTCTGTTACCAAAAAAAAAAATCTCTGCTTATAATACGCTTTTATAATTCTAAAATAAGAATTTTCAGGAAGAAATAAGCTAAAGGTATGCATAGATGTCCAAACAAGTTAAAAAAAATATTTATTAACACAAGTGTGTCATTACAGGCCAAAAAAAAAAAAACTGCAAACACTTAAACCCAAAGCTACCATTATGGTTGGGCTTTTTCAGCAGTAGGTAGAAAATTAGCAAATACCTCATTTAAATGCAATGTCGATGTGTAACTCACAGAGCTGCCTCCCAGATATTACCAATACTGATCAAAAGCCCTAATTCCTGTGATTTGAACAGAGCAACAACCTATACATTGGAAACAAAAGTACCCAGTGGCATTGAGTGTCTAATTCTTAAGTGGCGACCACCACCTGAAAGACAGGGTATCTTTATAACTCTCCAAACTAAGCTATTCCAAAATATGAGATTCACATGCATGCGGAATTCAGCCTGTCCAAATGAAGGGAACAATGATGCTGAAGATTTAGAGAGTCCTTTGTTGCAATCAAAATGGGTTAAACTAGCTTCAAGTTCAGCCAGCCAGCCTCTGCTGATAGCTGAAGGGATGAATGTCATCCCGCACTAGCAATGTACACACTGGAAACTAATTTCTAATAAAACTCCAGCAATTCAGCTGGTAAAACTAAATCAGCAACAACAATCAAGCCTCTCCAGCAGTAAAAAAACTAACATGTCTCCAATTGCGAGCAAAGAGACACATGCTTTGATTTATTTATTATGGAATTCAGTTGATCTGAGAAATGGTGAAATGGAAGTCTGACAAAATGGCCAAGTGAAACCTTTGGATGTTTTGAGAATGACAAAGTAGAGCAGAAATCTCCAGCAGCTGCAGTCACTTCTGACCAGCATGAATGGCCACCACTATGCACAGTAACTCCAGCACCAGCTAGACACTCTGGAGTAAAACCAGGCAAAAGGAGGCTTGAATGGCCATACTCTCATTAAGTGTTGGGTAAGAAGTTGGGAAGGGACACAGGCAGGACAGCTGACCCAAACTGACCAAAGGGATATCCCATACCCCATGATGTCATGCTCAGCAATAAAAGCTCAAGTAAAGGAGGATCAAAGGGGGTCATTTACTGCTACAGTGTTCAACTTCTCAAGTAATCATTATGCTTACTGCAGCACACTTGCCTACAGGAAGTGGCTAAACATCTGGCTGACAATGGGAAGTAGTGAATAATTGCCTTATTTTGCTTTGCTTGCACACAGAGCTTTGCTTCACTTATTAAACTGAATTTTTTCTCATTATTGTTTCTCCAATTCTGTCCCCCATCCTACTGAGAGGGCAGCGGGCAATCGGCTGGTGGGTATTTAGTTGCTGGCTGGGGGCAATCCACACATTTCCACTGTGTGTAATTGGACTTCAATGAACAATATAAATTCAATTGACTGGATTTTCTCATGTAATAAAAGATGATAGACACACGCACAAAAATGTATTTAAAATATTCCCATTAATCTGCTCACTCTTTCCATCTGCTTTCCTTACTGTGAATGTTGCACCTCTTGTTTTACTTCCTACTACAAGCTGATGGTTTGTTTTAATACTATGAACCTGGTTCAAACTGATTGATTTTCATTGCTGGATGCTACAGTGAAACTACGAAATCTCATTTATTTCTGGTTTTAGTGCTTATATAGAGCTAGCTGGAAATGAGTACAATTTTATTTTTAGCTCTCTTTCATTTATATTATTCTACTTTCTATTCAGAGGCTGTGCTACACAGTTTGAGTTGAAATGCAAAAAGAGAAAAGTCTCCACTTTTTCAGCTCAACCAATGAAATAAGAAGAAATCCAAACATTTGTTTTAGGCAAAGGAATAAAGAAATCTCATCCACATTCCAGTTTCACAGATCATACCACCACTCCTCACTACATCACAGAGAGTTTTCCCCATTGGTCTTAAACTTTCTGCTGCTATTCTAACCAGATACAATTTTCACTTTTTCTTTTTCAGAAGTGTCTTAAATGTACAATTTCCCAAAACAAGTACAACAGTAATATGTCTCTCTATTCTTCATGTACAGTTTCAAAGAGTTCACACGGTTCAACTTTCAAAAGCACTACTTCCTCTCCCCTTAGAAAATTGGGTCTCATTAAACAGATTCAGGCCAAGTGTCAAAATACCTACATTTAAAAAAAAAATAAAAATAATCTTATCTTTGGAGGCCATCAATGACATTTAAGTGTTAGTTCCACAAAATGTCTACCTTCAAGTTTACATACTGCAGTATCTTCATAAAACTGATCCTAAGTAACTTTGGAAACCTAGCATTAACACTTATCATTCACATAGCTCATTCAAAACTTTATCCACTGAGAATCCTCTCATTATTTTTAAACTGTCTTTATAATGACTGGCCCATGGCAGCCTGAGACTGAAGTTTTATTTCCAATTCACATTTTTCCTCCCATAAAAGGTGGGTGCAAATATATCAGCCAAGTTGCTCATTAGAACTCAGCTCCTGTATCATAACATGGTTTAACAAACAAGCAGAATGGAGTTAGCATTTCAGTGTTTTAATACCAAAATAAAAAATAGGAATAAAACCAGATTTAATGATAACTCTGCAGACTACCTTATACAAAGGTATTAAACCAACTGGACCAGACCTCCTACTGTAGTTATGTAGCCATGTAAGACAGTGGGGAAAGCTGAAAATTAAAGCAGCAAGGCCAGTTAGTAGAGCAGAGTCAGCTGGATGTAACTTGCCATCCTTTACATCGGTTTAATCTCCATGAAGTCAGCAGGTGAGTGTCAGAAGTGACTCCAAAAAGTCACTCCAGTATTACTTACTGGAGTAATTTTTGTCATTTGCCTGTTCCTAAGCCTGTACCATCTCTTGGCTATGATGAAATTCTGGCACATCCATTTGCAGCTTTCCCTGTTCTTGCCAGTACTCTGCCACATCTGAGTGGATGCAGAAGCAGAATGTAAGACAGAGATGATCTCACCCCTCTGTTGAACATTCAGCTCTGCAATTCCCGTAATAAAACTGCTGGAGTGTTAAGCCACTTCCATGATCTTCTATTAACCTAATGCGAGGTCCTGTAATGACTTGATCTGCACCAGCCACCTCAATCCTTGCTGAAGAACAAGGAGACTTCTTCCCAGGGAAACCAAACTTTGGGTTGTTCATCATTTGTTGACGTATGGGTGAATAAGAACAAAGATATTCATTAGCATTTCTCTCAGCCATAATGTAAAAAGGGGCTGAAAACTGAAAACCTGCAATGCAAAAAAGTCGCTCATGCAAGGCGTTTGAGGGCCACAATAATCGTTTCTCAGTGTATTCTTGCTGTTGCCCCTGTGTTAAAAGCTTTCAATCTTGAGAGAGAGAGAGATTTACTTTTAAGAGTAGAAGTGGAAGGACAAAATATTTTTGCAGTACAAACAGATTTTGGATGAAAATTAGACATCCCTTGAAAACAGGAACAGAGATAGCAGATAGCTATCTATAGCTATTATACTGACAGCTATATATCTATAGCTATCTATACTGAGCTATTCCAGCAGATAGCTCAGTAACTAATCTGATGCAAATATAATAAGGTTTCTCTGAAAATTCTCTCTTTTACATATTATTAAGGTTTTAACATTTTCTCATAGGAAATGAGTAAATCCTGTTGATTTCTGTGAAGGAAGGCCAAAGTTTGCAGTAGTTAAGGTAGCTGCACTTTGTTCCCTAGGCATATGAAACTGTCACTCTCTTTAGAAAAGCTGCATTCAAAATGAGTAATCTGAAGTGCAGAAGTCCTGGTTATTGTCCCATAACATTAAATACAGTGAAATCACAGCACTGTCATGTATTACACACTACAGAGACTGACATTTTCATTGCTAATGTCACCTACAGTTTAAGGCTTTTTCCTCCATAAATCAAGCAGGATTTTTTTTCCTCCCTTCAAAAAGAAGTCTAAGGGCTATATTTCACAAAACAATGCCATAGTTGTCACACACTAACCACATTCATCTAATAGAAAAGAGAAGATTCTTTGGTCAATAAGCAAAAAGATGATTCTAAGCCACATGCCTCTTTTTTTGGACTGGGATTTCTTTTTACTTCTAGAATACTTCTGATTTAAAAAAAAAAGCAAACAAAAAACATAAACCTCAAACAAAACCACACATGAATAATCCTGAAAAGTCTTATTTTCCCCTTAATTTTGGATCTCTTTTTGTTTCTGTTTTTTTCCTTTAAAATAAACTGTTACACAAAACTGATGACCAGTTGAAAAATTGTTTCTTTTCCCCAAAGCAAGCAAAGAGTGATTAAGGTGTAATGACTCTCCAGCTCCCAGCTGACACTATCTCTATTAGGCTCCTCCATGTACCAATAAGCTTGGGTTTACAAGGCATGGAGGTATTTTCACATTTCAGTCCAATTCTGGCAGATTGTTCCACAGATATTCTTTTACATTTGTCATTGCACTAAAATCACTAGATTTTTAGCCAAAGCCAAGAATACAGCAGAGAAACCAATGAACTATAACTCTCTAGAAAATTTATATTAAAATATTGACGGAAGAGGAAAGGGGAGAGTACAGGGTTTTCTCAGAAATATTTGCTGAACAAATAGGATTAAAATTGCCCAAAAGATATCTTCCTCCAAGAAACCTTGATCTCTCATGTCTCTGTGTTACACTAAGTCAGGACAGGTCTGGACAATGCACTTACTGTTTCCTCTGGCATAGCCTTCACGTGTGCATATTGTTTGAAGAGGATTGCCCAGCTGCTGAAAGGCATCTGTGTGACTCTCCAGACAAACAGCATGTTTCAAGGATTAAAGCACTAGACTGTATTCTCTCAAACCATGGCTCATTTAGTGACTGTGCACATTGCCTCATTGCTTTTGCTTTCCCATTTTTCACCATCTTAATAGTGTCTCAAAAAACAGAAAGGATGAGTCTCCTGTCATCTGACTTCTGATGTCCAGTTTAGGCTTTTCCCTGCTATTCCTCTTCCTCTTGTCAGCACTGAGAAATAAACACCTTTCAGACAATTCATCTGGTCTGTTCTTGATACTGTCTGCAGGAAGAAAGAGATAATGTACAAGGGGGATAGAATAGAATAGACTATTTCAGTTGGAAGGGACCTACAATGATCATTTAGTCCAACTGCCTGATGACGTCAGGGATGACCAAGTTAAAGCACATTGTTACGGTCACTGTCCAAATGCCTCTTCAATGCTGACAGGCTTGGGCCGTCAACCACTTCTCTAGGAAGCCTGGTCCAGTGTTTGATCACCCTCTTGGTAAAGAAATGCTTCCTAATGTCCAGTCTAAACCTCCACTGGTGCAGTTTCAGACCATTCCCACACATGCTATCACTAGATACCAGGAAGATTAGCACCTCCCTCTCCACTTCCCCTCTTCAGGAAGCTGTAGAGAGCAATGAGGTAACCCCTCAGCTTCCTTTTCTCCAAACTAGGAAAACCCAAAGTCCGTAGCCACTCCTCCTATGACATTCCTCCCAGCCCTTTCACCAGCTTTGCTGCGCTCCTCTGGATGCCTTCAGATGTGTTCTGGATCCTTCTTAAATTGTGAGGCCTGTAACTGCACAGATTACTCAAGGTGAGGTGACACCAACACTGAATGCAGTGGGATAATCACCTCTTTTGACCAGCTGGTCATACCATGTTTGATGCAGCCCAGGATGTGGTTTGCCTTGGCTTCCAGGGCACACCGCTAAGTCATATTGAGCCTGTTGTTGACCAGGACCCCCAGACCTCTTTCTGCAAGGCTGCTCTCTAGCCATTCCTCTCCCAATTTATACTTGTGCCTGATCACTGTGGCCAAGATAGCCACCTACCTGTGACAAGAAGTTATCTCCTACAAACATCAAGAATTTCCAAGACCTGCTCATCACAGCATTATGATGCTCCCAGTTGACGTCTGGAAAGCTGAAATCTCCCATAAAGAGTAGGGCTACCAATCCAGAAATTTCTTATAATTGCCTGTAGAATAATCAGTGCTTACATCACAACCACATCATCACTAGCTGTAAGGGCTGTACAATCAAACCTCTTCCTGACCTATAACGCAACACCTCCACCTCACCTGTCCTGCCTATCCCTCCTGAACAAAGTGCTCATTTACTTTGGCAGAGGCTATACAGGTGGGTCAGATGATTTCCATCCTGTTGATCCTTGCTCAAAATCACACAAGATTCCAGGAAATCATAGCATTAGACATCAGTTGAGTTAGTGCTCTAATCTGCTCACAAAATGAGGTCTCTGAAGTAAAACTCTTCCATAACTTTATGTCCGTACAGTCCCTGGTACAGAGGTGTCTAGTATAGTTGGGAGCTACAGCTGTCTTTGTAATCTAAAAGGCTAAAAAAGTTGACAGATTTTTATGTAATCTCAAGAACAAAGTGATAGGTGCTTCATTTTAGAGATCACACAGGTTTAACAGAAGGTGGGGGGGCGCGGAAAAGGATTCTTACCTTATTATCTTATCTTATTAGCACTACGAACACCCAGACTGTCCTGAGTGTCTATGCTAGGAGAGAAGATACAGTTTGCAGAAGAAGCATCTATTTACTTAGCCACCTCCCTCACCTCAACTCTAGCTATCAACATAGGTCATTCCCTGCAGCTGCATCCCCAGATTATAATCCCTACACAACAGGAATGGTTCTTCAACATAGCACAGTTAAGAGCTACTAGTGAGAAACCATACCACCAGAAGTCAACACAGCCTTTTATCACAAACCTTCTAATCAAACCGAGTCTCAGAGAAATGGGTAGAAACACCAAATATTTTAAACTTTTTTTTTAATTGTTGCAGTGAATCTACTACTGATTTGTGGTGGTTATCCCATACCTTGTAAGTGTTTACCAGCCCTTAGAGGAAACTAGCAGAAGAATGCACAACCACTTTTTAAACCACCTCACATAACCCTCTTCCAAGCACACCCCCAAGTATCACAAATTAATAGCTCTTTCCCTCTTTTCCCCATCCTGTACCATTAGCCTATGAACAAAAAACCCACTTTGTAGCATCCATATTCACATCAAAACTGGAACAAGTTGCCATGCTTAAGAGGGCGCACAACATGCTAACAGTAAAGCAAATTAAAACCCATAGATTATAATCTGATCCTGACATCAAATTTGCTAGGGTGTAATCTCCATCAGAAGGAAGGTCAAAGCAGCAGCATACAGGATTGGAGTCTTGCTTTTTACCTAAATCTACTTCATGAAGGGTCTTTTATATGCATGTTTTAAGTCCTGTTTCACTTTTTCAGTGTCACCTGCACCCACAATGATGCTGCATTTAAATACCCAACTTGCAAGACAGGGCTTGAAAAACACCTTCCCCCGTAGGGAGTAGGAGGTTTTTCCTGCTGAAAACAGTATCAAAATCAAAACATAATTTAAACTTCCACTGAACACTGCTTCCCCCCCCCCTCCCCCCTTTCTCTCCCTTTGTATTTGTCTGCTTTGTTTTGACTTTTTAATTAAAAACTAATCTCCTAAAATGTCATTTTTAAAGCATTATCAGAATTTGAAATGGAACCACCTGCATTGCAAACAATTACTCCATACTTACAAGCGGGGATATCACTGGAGACAAGACCCCAGGAAGCCCACGCTGGTGCACAATCGTTATCCTCAGTGCAGCTATGCAGTGGCCAACCTGGTTTTTTGTAGGTAAACCTCTCATTTCTTCATAGAAGTCAATACTTCAAGGAATGCGATTGGCAGAATTAGCAGGCTTGCATGATTTTTTGAGGCAGACTGTGACTGTTTACTCAGCTCCTGCTCAGGTTTTGGCTTAACACACAGCTCATGCCAAGGCCTGGGGCATGCAGGGAGCAGCGCCACTGGGTCAATGCGAGAGCAACCCGTCTGCTGGACACAGCGGGCCGGAAGAGATAAGGGCCATTCTGCAGCTGCTCTTACCTGCAGTGTGCTGTCCCCTGCAGCCATCATCTCCTATATCTCTGCAAAATACCTGCCTGGCAATTTCTTCAAAATCCCCTAACTGATGGAAACGGTACAGGCCCAGCTTCCGAGCTGGGAGGTATAAATGCGTCAGCTTCCCCAAAAAGCTTTTGAAGCAAATCCAACACAGCAGCTGCACTGCTGAGTCCTTAAAAAAAAATATATGAAAAAATATTTTAAAAAAACCTAAACAAAAAACCAAGCCAAAACAAAAAACCCCAGCCAAACAAAAACCCCAAAATTCTCTCTCAAAAACACAAATTATAACCAAAAAAAACCCCCAAAAAACAAAAAAAAACCCAAAATTGAAGTCATGTTTCTAAATTTCGATCATTGTTTTTGCCTGTTCTGGCTTTACCGGTTAATGAACCTTTCCAAACTTGTCAATTTTTAATTCTAATAATCAAAACACTATGCAAAGACTACAAGAGAGAACATTATATCTCAACACAGAATATCTTTCTCAGCACTCAGCTTTTTTTTTTTTCCACCTCAAACTAAATTGGAAACACCATGAAATTGGATCAGCATTTGAACTGAAACATGCTATTAAATGTAGAAGAGGGTTTTCATACGGAAAAAAGGAATGTGGTCAGTTAAAATTAATTTCTCCACATCTTATAAGATAGTTATTTCAACGACTAGTCTGTAAGTCCTCCCTATAGCAAAGTCACCTTTATGGATGCCATTATTTTACTTTAGGAGATAAAAACAACCTTGCAACACAAAGGCCACTCTTCTGCATCATTCAAATATGTGTCTCTGACTTTTGGGCTCCACTGAAGCCTCAAGCCTCAGAGAATCTGGTGTTCATTTTGCTCAAAGTTAATGCCACGTGTCTGACAGTTGGTAAATTGAGTCTCTCTTTTCCTGGGCAGGATTTCTCACTTGTTATCTTCGACTGCTCTGAAAAAGATTGCTTTCAAAATTGAACTTGTAAAGTCAAGCAGTTCACTTCTGAACAATCTCTAGAACGTGTGCCTTCTGAGTCGATGCATTTTCATTCATTCATTTATGGGACCTTGAGAATCAATGCAATGAAAGAAAACACTGGTATCCCACTGCCACAGATAATGGTAACTCATAATGCAATAGAATTCTGTTAGCATTTAGTATGTATACATACATGCACTTATACACACATATATGGCTACACGTCTATAAACATTCATGGCTGTCATTCTTCACCAGCTTCTTCACCATCCAGAATACAGAGCACAAGGGGATATGAGGCAAATACAAGAGCTGGGACCTGCCAGTACTTCGTTATGTCTAATGGATTCTGTCATTGTAGTCCAAAGCCTGCAGCGAAAGATCTAAGTTAAAAGCAAAATTAAAAGCAATCACTCCCCCATCCCAAAACTTCCCCCCTACCCCACCATTATTCTCTCAGAAATGCAAATTCATAGAGAAGTACAACTTTTCCTTAAATCTAGTAAAAAGTCTTATATTTTCAAGATACTGATTTTAGGAGGAAAGTAGTAAATAAAAATCTGCCCTTCAATTCTTCTTAAAATTGACACAGCACTCAATCTGATTTGATACAGCACTCAAGCCTACAAGTATGTTCATAAAGTTAAATGCCTGGTTTTGTGCTCTGTTAAGGAAGTATAAGTTTAAACTTGTACTTCAAGGTTAAGAAACTGCATATACAGCTTCACTGAAACCCAGATCTGAAGCCACAGGGATTTTAAAACTGTCTGGAGACTGAGCAACTCTAAGTCAAGTGAGTAGTTAGCTCGTGGACGGTACATGAGAGACTGACAAAACCTGTCGGTTTATTTACTCCTTCAGTGAGCCTAACTATGCCCAAATGCCTCATCACACCAACAACTGTAGGTGGACAGAGATGAACAGGAGATGCACCCTGGGAGGTATCTAAACCCCCATCCAAGCAAGAGGTAGGAATTAACACTATACACAGAGAGAGCAACTCTGCAGCTGTGTCCAAGGGAAGGAACTAACCAGCCAGAATGTGCTATCTGGAACTGTATTTCCCTTCATATTCAGGGCTTTCCAAGAGGAAGCTAAGACTGGACAGGAGACCAGCATTTACAAGGAAACATCATGCAACAAGTCAATAACCATTAGCAAGCACAGTTCTCTTGTTAGTAAATTAGATAAAACAGCACATTACTTGCTCTTTGTAGTCCCATCTTGAGGCATTTGAGGGTCTCAACTTGCTTAGCCATGTTCAAATTCAGGCTTCACCAGGCCTCCTGGAGACATTTACTGCAAAGCATCTTTGTACTCGTACTTCACAGCACCTGTACTTCACAGCACTAGGAGATGCTGCAGATCTTCCCACTTGGAAACCAATTCTTCTAAATTGGAAAGAAGGCATAACACCTTCCCATCATGCTATCATATGGGAGACTGAACTCTTTTTGACACTAAATTGTGTCAAAAAGGAGAAAAAAAAAAAAAAGGCAAATTGACAGCTTCTGCAAAACTTCAGAACTTTCTCTGAACTCAAGTAATCTGGTTTAGAAACTATCCCATAACACCACCTGACACATAGCAAAGAAAAGAGGTTCTTAAAAGGAAAGCAGTTGCTGCCAAACTTAGCCTTTGCTCTTCTTCCTTAGAGGCACAAAAGAGTATGAAAAAAAAAGAAATAATACACCCAGAAACGATAAGGGGTATGAGGAACCACTGTACTCAGGGCTTCTATGAAATGAATACCATGTGTTCACAGTGTGCTTTTCTAGAGGAATAAAGATACCTGTATACACAAGCATAAGTACAAATATACTATGAAGAGAGTATGCCATCTTATACAAAATTGCACAAGGCCCACCAATAACGCTGTAAAGCATCTTAACTTTTTCCAGATGTGATATCAAATTGATAAAAAACTTGGGTTTGTTACAATTCACTCTATCACAGACTTCCCATATAATTTAGACACAGAGAGAATACTCACTTTTCCCTGTTCAGAATGACTAATCTTGATGAGTACATTCAAAGGGTTTTTTCGTGTCCTTGTAATAATAAATATATTTCTGCTGATTTGTATCTAACAATATGCCCCAGAAAGACTTTAAAGGAGGTGGCTGAGCTGGCAGCAGCAGCTCCATGGGGTGCTCTCCATGGATTACATGTAACGTTGCTGATTTCATTGTCCACATGCACTAGGTGAGATTAGACAATCTGCTCCCTCCTACACATGCTGTATCCTCTGTTATCCAGAGAGCATAAGAAAGCTCTCCCGTGGCTGTGAAGACTTCTCAGCAGTGAAAGTCTACCCTTCCATGACTTTTTTTGTGTCAGGCATGGTATGAAGATAGCCAACATAAAACACTCCCTGCTAAATAATCCGGCCATCCTTTTCTCTCTTTCCAAAGAAAAGCCATTCCGCTCCTTCAGCTTCGCTGGCAGGCCACTTCATTTTGACCTTGGCAATAAATACTTCAAAAATTATAGAGATTACCTATTGTGGTCAGGAGATAAACATTATTATATGCGTGCTTGGCAAGAGACGGGGCAGAGAATCAGTGACCAACCAACATGTGTTAACATCTGTGAGGACACTTTAAATCCAAGGACTTTACAGATGCACACCAAAGGACATGGCTAACATATGTCAAGAGAATCTCCATTTTTCTGTCCCTCCACATTTGTAACAGAACTACAGAATGGCAAAATTGCTTGTACTTAGCAAGACCTTGTTACTCAGTGTGCTTTGGAGGATATTCTTTATCTCTTTATACAAATGGAAAGCTTCATACCATGCTTGCAGTTTATTTTCTGTATTTTTTTTATGTTTGAATATTACGTCTTCTCCAGGAATACTACCCCCCCAAAAAAAAAAAAAAAGGTCAGCAACTGTTAAGTAGAATTTCATTTGCTATAATTTATCATACCAGGCTGCTTTTCAAAAAGCAATATGAAATCAAGCTTGTTGAAGCTCATCCATATGACAAATGCCTATTTCCTGTCTCTGCTTCAATTTTATAGTGACATGCCTGCCCTTACTATATTTAATACCTGCTGAAATCAAAAAGAAACTTAAAAGAAATTCAAAACAGCAAAGATGCAAATCTTTGCCACAAAGATGTCCAGAAGTCCTAACTAAGGGCTGACTAGACACCAAAAACTAGGAAAATCCTTCATCTCCGATAAAGTACCTTTCACTTGCACAGTATCAAAACTCTCTTCAGTCCTTCAGGAAGCTTCTATGAAACTATAAAGCAGTAGATAAAGTTTGGCAAAATCAACCAAAAAATCCCCAACCTATAGCTCATAGACACTACAAGCACTATTCAGCTGACATTAAGGAATTGTATAGATTTAACCTCAAACTAAATTTGAAACAGCTGTATAACAACAGCTGACTGAGCCTATAAACAGACCTTCATCTTCCAAAACCATTACAAAAACCATTACAAACAGCATCTCCACATTTCTGAAAAGTTAGGCTTAAATTATTTAAGGTTAGGCTTAAAAGTTATGCTTAAATTATTGAATTAATAGAAATGCAACAGGAACTTGCACTATGGAAGGGACTTCCAAAATGCTAACTTCCTTTTATAATTCCACTGGCAGGAAATAATTGGCTTGTGAATTCATGATGACTATATGACTTGCTCTTGGCCTATCGTTAGTGCCCTCATACTCATAACTCTTAAGACCATTTTCAGATGAGAGCAGCTTTCATGATTATGCTACTCAGCATGAGGAACAGGGGGTAGTGGGTAAATTAAAGTTTAGCTACAATTTACCGGTCACATCAGGAGCTGGTATAAAATTACATCACTCTATTACGGCTGTAGTTCCACATAATTATTTTTACTGACAGCACATCTGATTTAAGAGGGCTAAGTCTCCCGCCTCAGTGCTACTGTGCTCTCCTCACAGTGGAGTCCACTGTCACCTTACTTAAGCTTATTCAGTTACTTGCATTGCCACACTGTAAACTAGAGCTGTAAAATCAGGCAGCTAAAATAATGCAAACATAAATAAATGAAACTTTAATGAAGCTATGGTAATGTCCACCAGTTTCGAATCTGACCCTGTGTTGTTCATGAACTGTAGCTACTTCTTGATTTCAGGAGTTTGTGTTTCTGTCATTTGGGTCTAAACGGTGACTGCAGGGAGACAGCAACATCTAAATCGACCATCACGTTCATCAGTTGCTCACTGGGTTCAAAGTATTTGAACTATTTTTGGTCAGTGCTGCACTCTAATATATGTATCATATTTCCCCCTTAGCATAAATGAAAGGTGAGGGTGAACTCACATCTGTTTGGAGGCAGTTAGCTTTAACCATCTCCTATCCAGCCAAACGGTCCCGGACTAGGGAGACCCTTTGAAGCAATCAGGACCAAATAAGGATTAATTAATTTCTGTTGACCTCAGAAAAGGGAGCA
Organism: Limnodromus scolopaceus; assembly: GCA_028565335.1. Classification (NCBI taxonomy): domain Eukaryota; kingdom Metazoa; phylum Chordata; class Aves; order Charadriiformes; family Scolopacidae; genus Limnodromus; species Limnodromus scolopaceus. The sequence goes on along the minus strand of JAOXNO010000041.1, from coordinate 49,236,813 downwards.
ATATCAAGCTCTTGGGGCTGACCTGAGGCCAAGACCTTCAGTCAGACAAAGTGCTCCATTTTCCACCCGAAGTCAAAGCAGATCTCCTGAGATCTGATCACAGGCATTTGCTCATAGCCAACACAGGTCAGTTCTTGGCCAAGTAAAGGATACTAGTTCACCAGAAATGCAGGCAACAAACTGAAAGCAAGCAGAATGTCAAGAACATAAGGAAGCAGTGGTGCAACGCATCAAAGAACACAAGGCTGTTCACTAGCTCCGTGCAGAGGAAAGACTTTTTTGATGGAGAAGCAACTGTGCACACTGCCCAAGGTGAGGGGTGGGGGCCATGTGCTCAGGCAAGCTGAAAGTTAGCCCTAGCTCTTGCTTATTCAGTAGATATTTGACTTTGATATCTTTTCCCTTTCCTATTAATTGGAAATAACTGAGCTATCTCATAAATTTTCTGTGAAGCTTCATCCAGACAAAAAAAAACCTCTGTAAGGTCACAGAGGTGAACAGCATTATTTTTTTTTCATTTTAAATATTGCTACTCTGCCCATGGTCTTGGCTGCAGCGCAACTGAGAGCTACCCCCTTCCTTTGGGGACCTTGGAAAGATCTGTAGGAGGTGCTTTTGGGCTTTTCTGGGGGCTAAGACTACCATTTGGCTAGGGCATCAATCCTGGAGTGACAGCAGAGTTCACGCATTCAGCAGTTAGTGTCTTTACACAGGCACAAATAATTCACAGGCCAGTGGGTGGCTGTGACAGATGAAGTGATCTCTGAGTGATGAAGGTCAAGTTCTCTGCTGAAGCGAACTGGGATAGCATGGCAGGGAAGCCAGCAGAGATCCAGCTCTGAAGAGTGGGGGAGCCCAGCCTATCCAAAGTCACTGAGAAATTCCTGTGTACTGACAACTATTAATTTTAATTTCATCAGGATCTTGCAGCTTCTCTCTGCATTTTCTCCTGTTTCCATTCTGTTTACTTCTGTTTTTCTCTCCCTCAGTACTCTTCCCTTTTCTTTCTCCAGTCTTTTCCATTAGACACATCTCACCCCTTTCACGTCTTGCTTCATGTGATCCACTGACCTCCTCCTCTCATTTTCTGAACCATCCTTGTTTGACTTAAAGAGATGTTTTCACATTTAAACTCTACTGTTATGAAAGTGATGGAGGCAAAGGGTGGAAGGGTGGGAGTTTTGTGGAGTAAGCACACAGATATGCAGTGCAGTCTTTCATTCCACGGTACACATTTTTTGATGAAGAGTTGAGAAGATAGTTTGCTTCTGCTAGTTTAAATAAAATGAAAAGGCAGAATTCTGAATGTGACTCATTACTGGGGACACTCTGAGCTACTTTAAGCAAGCAGCAAGGTATAGAAGCAATGCCAGCTGCAATTGCCTCAGGACCTGGTATGCTTAGAAATTAATCAAAGTAGTTACTGCAGAATAAGTACGTTAAAGTGGTTTCAAGAGATCAATTTCTACATAGACACTCTTACTCCAGAGCAAATGTCCTCACAGGGGATTACATCTATATAATTAACCTAGAATAGTTTATCCCAGGAAAAGTCCAGGAGTAGACAGATCTTAGGATTTGGCTGATGATACAGAGAAATCTTTCCAAACAAATTCACTTTGCCTACAGCTTTGCTCATTTTCTTTCAACTTCATTTCAAGTCTTTACTGCTTACTTAGGTCACTTCCACTACAACCTGTGATCTTATAGAAGAAACCAGAGAAGGAAAATTATCCACTGCATTGAGGAGAAACAGGGATAGGGACAGGCAGAGCTATAAAAAGAATACAGCATTTCCCCCTGACAGTAACCAGCCATAACAGTTTGTGGGTTGAAACCACAGGAAGATTTCTCATTACACCAGGCAAGGAGCTAATGAACATAGCTGTGACTGAGTGCTGCTAAACACCAGGCAAGCAGAAGATAGCATACGTATTTCTGAAGGGTCAACGCTCCAGCAGACTTTCTTAGCCCCTTTACTTAAAGGAAAAAGTTTTCATGACCTGATCACTAACTTTAGAGTTAAGAAGAAAAAAATATAACAGTGATAACGCTGATCAGGTTGTGCATTTCACCCAGCTTCCCAAAAGCTCACCATGTACAGAAGCAGCAGAAGACGTGTAAGAAGCAGAGGCTATTTTTTTTCTGAAAAAGATTTCTGTTTACTGCAACCCCACTTAACTGCCTTTGGTAACACAGACCATGCCTGAAAATACAGCACCTCAAAAATGCTAGTATTTTCCAGATGTATTATACCCACTAGCATCACCTTCATAACCATATTTCTTGGGGATCTTCAAGGAGTTTAAAGACCAGCTTGTATCTACACTAGCGAAGTACAGCAAAACCAGTTCAGACAGAAGTCCTCCTTTTAGTACTCTCCAATTTGTATCTTTGCATTTTCAAAAGAGCCCTTTACTCAAATTTTCAGTCTACCACTTAGGTAGCCATGGAGGGAAAGAGCAGTTTATAAATGTGCTTGGAGTTCTGCTGCTCCCAAGATGACACTAAAGGTCAGACTTTTCCAGTCCTGAAGGGACAAGCAGCATCCTAAACACCTGGAAGACAGGGCCATCCATTTAAGTAATTAAGAATTAACTGAGATGGTAATTTTTGCCTCATTCTTCTCAAGCCATAAAAAACACCCTAAATCAGAAAGCAAATAGTACCATCTCTGGCCATATGAAGTTGTTTCTGTTTTCAGTCTCTTTATCCACCCCCAGCCAATCTTGTCACCATTCCTTTCAGAAGCCTGATTTTATCTTTTTATCACTACAAGCTACAAGACAGCTTGACTGCAACGAACATGTTCGTAATGAAATCAGTTGACCCAGAAAAGAAGTGTTAACACCGATCTGGATTAAAAAACAAATACAAGTAAAACCTCTTTCTGACTGTAGGCAGTCCATGCTAAAATGATGGAGCAATATAGAGACTGATCTGTAAAAGGAGACTGGAACCAAGGTCCTCTGGCTCTGTGCTTATGGCAGGTTCCTAAACTTTCCTAAACTTTTTACAGTTTTAAGCATGTAAGTGACCTATTTAAGGTAATGTAATTAAAATAAGCAAGAGCACAATTATCTTTGGTACAAGAAGGTCTAAACTTTCCTATTTTTTTTTCCTCAAAAAGCAGTGGCTTTCTTGTATTTTGTATATTATTAAGGTAAAGCAATTTATTTTTGCAGATCTCAGTTTTAGACTCCTTTTACAAGTGTGGATATTCATTTGCTCACACAAAACGTGCTTAAAATATATGCCTGCTATACTTGCTTGTTTCATTGACCTCACAGTTTTGTCTAACATGAAGAAAGCTCCTACATAAAGGGGATGGGGTTTTGGGTGCCAAGCCCAAGATCTACAGGACATCAAAAAAGCATAACAGCACATCTTCATCCAGGCTTCTATTAATCAGATGCTTTTCATCTTCTTTGACTCAAAATGTCAATGCAAATTAAAATAGTGTGCTCACACACAAAAAACTGCAAATCCACTCTCAATTGCTTTTCTTTGCTTCTGATCTGACTGTGAGCTTTCTCCTAGCAACTCAAAAAAACCTTCCTACTTGTAGTGCCTCCCAAAGATCATAATCAAAACAAATAATCCACTCATGCTCCCAAATGGAGAGTGTGTGCATGCACGAAGGTGGAAGCACTGCAGAAGAGGACCGGACAGCAGAATACCATTACAAAAACACCCCAATGCCATTAAATTTAAGAGATTTCAGCTGATGTCGAGCATGGCGGAAACAGCAGCAAGCTCAGTTTAAAAGATAACCATGTAAAAATGGCTCTTACTCCTCCAGGTAAATGATTCCTTGTTAACGTATTATAGTTCCCACTGTAGTTCACATTACCAACAATACACATCCAGCAGCAACACCAGGGGGTATTTTAAATTACATCTGTCCTACTGTTTACAGCTAAGTCTGTTCTGGAAGCAGGAACCCAGCTTCACTCCAGTGCACCCCCCTGCAGTGCCCTTTCAGGCTGACCGCAGATGCTGGGATGTTTGCAGTGCCAGAGGAAGACAAGGCTCAAACTGAATTTCACATTTGAGAGCTAGGGTATGCAGGGCTTAAAACTGCTTTTGTAGGATTGAGGTATAAGCAGCTTACTACAGAGGGTCTGGGATACGGTTTGTAATCAAATCTAAATCTCCTCAGCACCATTTTGCTCCAGCCCCAAGCCCAGGTTTCTTCTCAACTGCAGCACTGACACTCCAGTCTGGGAGTTCACATTTCATAGTAAAAAAAATAATGAAAGGAGCTCCCGTATTTCCTGTTTAACATTTCAGCCTTCTCAAGGGTAATAAAACAAAATCTCCCTACAACAACAGATAAGTCAGACAAATAAAATGTCAAACTACTTTAGAAATAAGCTAGTCAAGATAATAGAATAAATCTCTTGGGTAGCTATTAATTGCATTCTTTTATGCATTTGGCAAAGAAGCTTCTAGAGGACATATGATAGCTAATACAAAAGGATGTGCTATTTTTGTATCTCTTCTTTAAAATAAATTTAGTGCTGACAAAAAGATACCTGATTAATATCTAGGAATCCTAAAACCTTCCCTACATCCTTAGGAGGAATGATACCACTTACAGTTCTATTAACAGACCAAAGCAGAGGCTCTGCAGACAGACAAAGGGAGCCCCATGCTGAGACTCCAAAGCAGGGATCCTCATGCCAGTTCTCATGCCAGCCAAGTGACCATGAGGGCAAACCTGTTTCTCTGTTACTTATCTGCAAAGCAACCTTAATCATACTTCACAAAACATTGAGATCTATCAGTGCAAAGCTTGTTGTAAAAGCCAAATTCCCTAGCAGCACCCATAACATAAAGAGAATAAAAACTCCATATCAACCAAATCAGCAGCTGAGTTGTGAGTAAAACATCAGTATAGGATACAGCCATATTTATTCACTTGCATCGCTTCCTGCGAAACAAAGATGACAGTAAGAGCCAATACTAATGGTTACTCAACATCACAAAACAAGAACATATCAGTTAGACTTAACTTTTCCTATTATGCTTTTCAAATGACTTGCCATTGTCACCGTAATACAGCATGAAAACGGACTGCACTTCTCAGCCTCTATTTTTGATTAACCAGGTGCTCTGGGAATTTCTCTCTATCCCTAATCATAATTAAAAGTTGTTATCTCCATTTTCAATGTGGCTTCCTGGCAATTAAATCTATTTGGAAAGAAACAACTTTTTTTTCTTCCATAGAAATAACTTACTTGTTTTTTAAAAATAAAGCATATCTGTTTGGTTAAAAAACTAATTCTGATCCTTCCTTCTGCCTAGACGTTATTAATGAAGTTTCCTCATCTCCCAGTGACTCTAACAAGAGCTGGAGAAATTCAGCATCTCTCAGAAGGTAAGCAGGACCTTTGGAGAATATTGCAGTATGATAATGAAAGCTCTTGCAGCAAGCCCTGTTTCTGCCCTGAGAGCACAGGGATGTGCTAAGCAGAAGTCCAGATTATGAGCTGTCTGAGGAAGGAATCTTTGAGGTCTTGGTTCTTTCCTTGACTGAGGTGCACACAGATAAGCAGAGAAAAAACCTTGGTTTGCAGATCTTTTCCCTGGGCTCAGATACCTTGTCCTCTGTTTTCAGTTTTGTCTAAAATCTGGGTTTCACCTTCATGTTGGCCTTTATAGTTGGAAGAGTTTGCTAACTTTGCTTCTCAAAGTGAGTTTTTCACTTATTGATTACAGCTGTCAAAGGAGCCTGTAGGTTTTCTTCATCCTGTCAGCCCCGAAGCATTTAGCATGGCAAACCAGCTTCCCTGTCAGTAGTAAGGCAAGAAGTAAAGAAAAACAAAAACTGGTGGGGAAAGCAAAGCATTACTCCACTCCACAATGACTCCACTCCTACCACCAGGCACGTGGGCAAAAACCCTTTCCATGGGACTAAGATTGTTTTAAATCTCTCAGAGAGTCTAAACCTGACAGCTTCTGGTCTAAACTCCTTGTCTGTGTATAAGCACCGCACAGACACAGGCAGACATTTCCCTCCCTTTCTGCCAGTGAAAGGAAGGCAACAGCGTGCCGTTTTTCCACCACTCCATCTCCTCGTCTGTACAGCAGAAGTGACTGTTTCAGCTAAATTTTACCTCCCAGTGATGCTGAGCTTGAGATGACAGTCCATACTGCCCAATTTCAATGCTGAAATACTATTTGGGAAACTCACACTTCTTTCATATAATTTAAAGTACAAACACTTATTACATCCATAATCAAATACGTTAATTATCAGCGCTAAACAGATGCCCCCAGCACAGCATTTCACTGGAAGCCCTTACACCACAGAAAAAGTGTTTGTCCTTAGTTTGTAAAGACAATCTTAAAGACTCAATATAAACATTTTCTGTTGAGAAGCAGATTTTGTTTGGTTTTATTCCTGCACACTTTATATGGCAGTGCTGTGCAGAATGCTGTAAGGATGAGGTAGTAAACATGGCCCTAGGAGCTGTATCCTCTAAATTATACAGTAACACAGAGTGAATATTTACAGTAACAAAGCAAACAAAGAAGCCTCCTACTCTTCTCTGATCCTTGCCTACTGGAAGCTCTGCTTGAGTTAAATATATAATCACATAAAAACAACAAAACCATCACTAGCAATGCAGAAAATTGGGTCAGTCCAGCTGCTGAAAGCCTGTGTTTGTTGCATCTCCTTGGCCTAAACCTATAATTTAATTTGAGAATTGAAAGAAAAGTTGTTCAAGTTCTAACACAGTAATTCAGAAAGCAAAAGAAACCTCTAGTCCGATTACAGAATCTATTAGGTGGTAAATTATCGCCACTTTACCAAATTAACCTGTTCTGTTTAACACTAAAACTTACATGGACAGAACAGCCCTTCTGAGGGGCCTGTAGTAACAACAGATATTTTAGTCTTCACAGGTAACACAAAGGGCATAAAGATGTCAAAAAGAGTTATTTCCTAGAATAAATCACTGAGCTTTGCTTGATCCAATTCAATTGACCCAGGGTAATGTTAACTATATAGTTACAACTGGAAGTAAGATCCATGCTAACATAGAAGTCATAGATACATATAAAAGTAAAGAAAATACTTTTTCCCCCAAAGAAGAAAGCTAGGAGCTAGAGGAGAAGGGTCACTGGAAATCAAGCAAAATAAAAACTCCTGATAGACACCAGCTTTTGACAGTATGAGAACACCTGAGTCAAAAGTTAAGACCAAGTAACATCAGACGCCCAACTGAAATTCCATTTCACACCACAGACCTTGGTCAAATCCTCAGTTTGCATGTGCTGCAGAAGCCCATTTAAGTAGGAAAGGAAGCATTTAAGACAAATAAAAGACTCCCTTTAAAATGCTTCACCATTTCAGATCTACCCACTTGGAAGTTATTACAGTGTTTTACTTGTAGCTTTATTCTTCCAGAAGATTCAGAAATACTGTCCCCTACAGGGGAAACTCAAATATATCACCAAATTCCTTTCTCCCCACTTCAGGAGCTGCACTCCGTGAGATTATCCTAAATATATTTTGGTATCTTAGTCATTTGTTGCTGGGTGATCAACTATATATTTACAACAAATGTGCCATATGCTCCAGCACCTCTTTTTTAATCTTTTTATCTGTCCTTCTCTTGCCATAGCGCACTCTTCAACACCCCCACCGTTTTTATAACACAATTGGAGGGACTGGGTTGGGTTTTTTCCATATTCAAAATACATAGACCATGCACAAAAGATGCAGGTTCAAGGGAGAAAGAAATGAAAATGGACAGATTCCCTGCATTACTTGCATTACTTTGGTAGATAGGAATTTATTATTATTAATATTTTTTCTTAAATAGTGAAGTCTCATATGAGACTTCATTGTAAATAGAAAAAATGGATCTGGCTTGGAAAGAACAGAGTTGCTCTCTGCATTCAGGTAAACAGTTTCCATGTCACTTGAAGTTAGATTAGTTTGCCAGTAACACTAAGAAAAAAAAAAAAAAAAAAAAAAAGATGATTATGGCATAATTCAATGCCCACTTCAGTCCCCTCACCCAAAGGGCTCAGTACAGCATCTTTTCAGACCACCCCACTCTGAAGGAAACAATCCACATCAGCAGCAAGCAACATCACTGCTACCAGCATGATCCATTATATTAGTTATAATAGCTTCTGCAGGTTGTCTTTTCCACTCTTTAAAAAGCCATTCACCGAAGCCTTGAGTTCAAATGCAATTATCCACTCAGAACTTCATTTTAGATCAATGAATTGATCGCAGCCATTCATGTACCTGATGCAGGAATGGGAGCTCAGAGAACCCGCTGTGATCCCAGTTGGAATGGTAGCCTCTCCGCAAACCGGGGACCTGCAAAAGAGGAGCCTCTGTGTCAGAAACCACGTATCTTTTGCAAAATACAAGGAAAACTCTCTCTAGCAGTGTCTTTTGGGAAGAACAACAGAGACCCCCTCATTCACTGGACTGAAACGTAATAGAGAAGAACCTGGCAAGGTATAACAGCTTTCATTAGAGTGCTATTGGTGCACGAAACCCATAGCTTGGCTCATGGAGTCATTGGAATGACAACAGCTGCCAACAGCAACGGGAGCAGAGCATAGGGGAGACTTCACGTTCTCAAGCTTCTGGGATCAAGCTCTTCACTCTCAATGGGGCTTAATCTCCTTTCTCCCATGGGCACTTCTGAACATCCCACACAGCACGTTTCCACTTAGGCCAATGTTCAAGCACTTAATTAGAACAGAGTGGCATTATCAGCTTCTTTGCATAATCTGAATCACATTAAACACCGGATCAGATATGAGCACTTCATGGCCTTGAGATTCAAAAAAGACTCACACATAAATTCTACAGATCCAGAATATGTAATGTATGAATCCATTATTTTTGTGTGAAAAAAAAGTTTGCTGAAGAACAGAAAATAGAAGAAACTAATACTGCCAAGTTAATCTAAAGAAAAATAAATATCAGCTTCCTAAAATCAAAATGTTTTCATAAAACACTGAACATTAGAATCTCTTTATTACCTAATTTTTGGCTTTTTAGAAAATGATGCTTTTGATCTTTTTCTCTATAACCACAAAGACTAATTTTTTATGTTTTTTATTGAAAGCTGAAATATCCCCAAAACCTCATGGATAAAGAAATTTGAGGATTTTTAATAAACTAAAAGGAAAAAAATAATTTAAAAAATCAACAGAACAGCAAAAGGTATCATTAATGGGACCATACTGTACAAAAGACAGTGATGACTGCACATAGCACTGGAGGAGACAAGACAGAAGGGAAATTAAACCTCCATCCCAAGTCAGGTCATTGTCCACTTGATGCTCTGTATTAAAACTTAGCTTCACAGAATCACAGACTGGTTGAGGATGCAAGGCACCTCTGATGGTCACCTGGTCCAACCACCTTGTTCAAGTAGGGCCACCTAGAGCCACTTGACCAGGATCATGTCCAGATAGCTTTTAAAGATCTCCAAGGACAGAGACTCCACAACCCCTCCTAGCAACCTGCACCAGTCCTTAGCCACCCCCACAGCAAAAAAGTGTTTCTCTGATGTTCAGACAGAGCCTCCCATGCTTCCTTTTGTGCCCATTGCCTCTGTCCTGTCACTGGACACCACTAAAAAGAGCCTGGATTCAATCTTCTTTGCACCCTCCCTTCAGGTATTTTTATACATATTAATAAGATTCCCTCTGAGTCTTCTCTTTTCAAATCTTAATAGTCTCAGGTCTCTCAGCCTTTCCTCACATGAGAGATGCTCCAGTCCCTTAATCATCTTCCTGGCCCTTCACTTCTGTCACAGTAAGACTCACATACAATCATATACTGCTTCTTCTCAAAGCCCACAGGGCCCCTGGCAGGTGCAGATGTTAGATTCCATTCAAATACAAGCCACCTAGGAATCAACACTCTGCCAGCTTGCTATCACCAGGTTTTAGTAAAATAGTGGCTTGGAGACACTTCCCTTCCTCCAGGAGGCCAGAAAACTTGAGAGCAAGTGGTTTATCAAATACTATGGCTCTGCTCAGCTTTGCCCACACTTCCCACCGCCAATCACGCCAATTATGGACTGGCTGAAAGGCTTTGAAGAAAAAGCTTTTAAGTGGAGAATGTTCTAAGCAGAATAACAAGAGTTTTTATGGCAATGCAATAACTGCTGTAGTTACTGTTTAAGGCAAAATCAGTGCACTTGGAGTGATAGAAACCATCAGGAATGGAAAATTAAGAGTTCAGACTAATCCTCAAAGACAAGATGCTTAAAGACCTAATAGCCTGACTGAAACCAGTGAGATCAGACGGTGATTTAACTCTTTCAAAAGGCCTACAAGGCATTTGACACTTATTTTCCCTGTAGGCTTTCCTTGCCTTCAGTTCAAAGTCATCCAAAAGGGTGAACTTCAAACACCTGTTTCAAGTGAATAGGATGGCACCGGAGGATGTGTTTTATTCAACCAGACAGACTCTGCAAGAACAAACACAGATGTTCAGCACTCACATCTTCTACTTACTTCATGAGTAAAAAAAAAAAAAAAAAAGAAAGAAATCTGAGAAATCTGTATGTTCTACTTACTGAATAAATGAGATAGATTAATTAGATTAGACAGACAGAAGAACTAGGGCCATTCCTTCCCATTTAAGCACACTCTCAGTTCAGAAGTAGTACTGAGAAGGAAAAGAAAAAAAAAAAATCTATTGCATAAATTAAACAATTCAAGTACAGCACTGGAAGATCTTTCAAGTAAGAAGTAACCCTATAAGGGAAAGGAGACTATGAACCACTGATTGCACTGATGTGTCTTTACCCACTCGGGCACACTTTTGCTGCTTAAAACATTGCTGCTTCAGGCATGGAGCCTGTAGTGCCATGCAAGATACAAAATCTGCTTTCCCCCATAATGTCTTCAATCCAAAGTCCATCCATAGTACAGGAACAGGTTATTCACAACTGGTAAAATGCATCCAAACTCTACTTCCCAGAAGGTCTCAGGAGAGGATTTCATAGAAGCAAGGCATGAACAGGACAACACCTTGGGAGAACTCTACATATTAAAAAGGACCTCACGGGGACATATATTTCTTTATTTTCATGCCCAGCTTATTAGAACAAACAGAATTCCATGCTTGCTCCAGTTTCAAACGGCAAAATCAGCAAAACCAATAAGATTTTGAGTAATTGTTTCTACAATGTACCTGTCCAAAGTTTCTGCCTTGTTTCCAATACAATAAAGTGCTTGTGTATCTTGTTTATCATTTGCTCTAGACTTGCTTGTCTCTAACTCTTAGAGACAGAATTCACTTAACTTGTATTCTTAGAGACCACCACAACTTTAACTCCTCTGCTGTTAATCTTTTTGCATTTTAGCACAGGGATCTACATATAAAGATATAACTGACCAGGCACATAGCCCAGAAATAAATTCTAGACTTTTGCCTGAAGCAGAGGAGCAGCTCTGCTGCCCACCTAATGAAACGTATCTACAGGCAACATTACTAAAATGGCTTCTTTCCTTTTCACATACAGGAGAGTTTTTTCTCTTTTTGCTTTATGAGCTTATTTTTTCATGTCTGCCAGAAAACCAGACTAAGAAGGAATGTCAGCATATATTTTGTTGAAAAATTTTAAAACTATACTGGCTCCACCAAAATATTAACCAAAAAGTTCTTTGGACTTTTTCATTTAGCTTTGAAAGGGTAAAAAAAAAAACCAACCAAGACCTCTTTGTTGTCATCATCTGTTTTTCATTAAATCCATATGCTCTGTTAGACCATTACTACGCTTGTTGATTGCTCACTGATGTTAACTCACGTTATTGCGGACAACAAGCTCAAAGCCTATGCAACTTCAGGCTTACTTGACATTAATCACACTGTGCCTTTTCAAACTCCTGCTACAAAGTTCCTTTCAACAGAAATTAAGCCTCTGAGCTTACAATTATATATGCAGCCTAACTAGTCCCAGTAAAGCAAAAGAGATGTAAGATGTTACAGTCAAAAAAATGCTTCTGTCCCTGTTATTTGCTTGGTGTTTGTTTAAATTCTGCCTCTCCTGGAAGGAATAAAGCACTGAAAATATTTTTATAAATTAATTGAAAAGTTTTATTTAATACTACTGCACTCAACGCTTTCTTCAATACTATAAAATAACACTCTAGGAACATGCTTAGCTGACTTTTTGGTATGAGAGTCTCAATAGCATTCTTAAAAATGCATACCCAGTGCTGACACTGAAACACATCCAATCATCTTAGAATCACAAATAATTTCTTTAAAAGTCTGGTACAAAGGCAGAATTCATTGGTCTACAGCAGCCACTCCAACTGATGAAGCAAGCTCAATCTCCAAGGGGAATAAAAAAGTAATCACAAATGCAAACCAGAAATCTGAAGGGCAGTGGCAGTACAGCCAAGGTTAAAGGGATCAGATTAAATTAGTATTTCCATCATTCCCTAAAAGCAACTAAAAGGTCACACTGTCTTCTGGGAGAAAAGACATCTCTAGCTCAAGGCCTCCCTGCCCTGATAACAAGGTTCACCCTTGGCCAAAATTCAGGATTAAGAATAAGTCTGAGCCAGCAGACGGGGACGGCCAGGCAACTGAAAGGAGTGGGGAAGACTCCAAACCTGGATTATGAAATATCTGAACACCAGCAACATAAGCCACAGTCCTCATCCTTGCAGCTAGAGAGAAGCTCCAACTAGCAGCATTTTCCAGGTAGCTCCCACCTGAGAGTACGTTTTAAAGCAACAAGAATTATGGACCACCACCACCAGTTTCTCACACACTAGACACATCTAACACAACAGCCAGACAGTAATTATCTCCTCATTTCCCCAATGTGTGAGACTCTTTACCACGAGAAGCGTTGTCAGAAAACAATTTTTTAAAAAATAACAGCACACTGAAGTGTCTATTTTTCACCAGGATTCAAAATGGGTACATTTTCCAGTCCTTTGTGAAACATTTCCTTTCAGCATTATTAACTGGATTTTTTTCACTTCAAGGGGGGGAATGATTGACAAAATGCTTCTACTATCAATAAAGAATCGTTAATTCTAACATTTCTGTGGAAAAAGTGACTATCAAAACAGTAATTTTGCTGTAAGAACTTGACTGCTCATTGACAACAACACATCACCCCTCTGTGTTCTTGGAAGAGCCTGCATAGTGCTGCCTGCTGCCTGAAGACAGTATCATCTACAATGCCTACCACCAAAAAGACAGTTTAAGCCTGAGGTATCAAAAGTCAATTGAATCTGGAATTCCTCAAGGTATGGCATCCCGTAGCTAATTTTCACATTCTCTATATATTCTTTTCTCACTATCTGCAGAGATCCTCAGGGATCACGTTTTTCTCCTCTGCATCTCCTGGAGCACCAGAGCAGAAAGAGAAAGGGACTGAATTTTCTTTCTTTCCCTTGACAGAAATACATCTACTCCTGATGGGCTGCATGATACCAGAATGCTGCAGTCTACTATGTCATAAGAAAAGGCAGGAATGATGAGCTTCACAGGCTCCCAAATCCAACACAGCCATCTAAATATGTTTTCCCTTGCACTGCATATTAGCTTGACATATAAATGATTTGTGTCAATGCTGTACACAGATTGTTCACAACTAAATAAGACTAGAGCTTAGGCTGGAAAACTTATTACACTAATAATACATTCCAGCATCTCAAACAGAGATGCAGTACCATGGAGGACAGTATTGATTGACAAGAAGTCACCCAGCTCCGCCCTCAAGCAACTCATGTAGCTGAGGTATTCCAGAGAATAAAGCCATATTTGATCTCTTCATATTTCCTCATCAGATATAATTTAGTAACCAGTATGTCTAAACTGTCCAGAAGCTAGCACAGTCCTGAGGAAAACAAAACCTTACCTCAGACTCCTGAAGGTCACAGGACCAGATATAGAAACAAGACTGCAAAGAGGTGAGGATATTACTCCATCTACAGAGATTCAACAGACCTCAGAAAAATGACAGGGGCCTTTTTCAATATATTTAAGCTTCAACAAGCGAAAACAGAAAGATTATAAAATGTCAAGACAATTCAATCTTTTGCTTTTCCTTACAAAGAGCAAGACATTTATCTAAAGAACACTTGAGGGTTTTTGATCTTAGCTGATACGTAGAAGACATTTAAAACTGCAAGACAAGGCAGGTAAATCCTGCACTTCAGCACATGAGTTCAGACCTCTGAGAACAGGGACAGACGCTCAGGTGAGAACAAGGAGGAAATCAGTGTAGGCCCACACCTGCCCGCCCCCTCCAGCTTCCACTGACAACTGAGCTACTGTGATTCATCCCCAACAGCAGCAGTGGCAAGGACAAAATTACCAGCAATTCACAGAGCATCAGTCCCACAATACCCAGGACCGCTGCTGGCTACATGACTTTTGAGGGAATTTCTCAGATACAAGGCACTATGACATGAAGGAGTTGTGATGCTTTCTGCTTGTGCCTGGCGGGCAGCCTTCTGGCTGGCCTCTGCTCACATTTCATCCTGCCCGAGCCACTCCAACTACGCCTGCTTCAGTTGGGCTTTCTTTGCTCTGGGATTAGATAACAAGCGTTTAAAACACAGAAAATTTCAACCCATGGTTGAATGCACATTTTTCACTGGCATTACAGTGCCACACCAGAGATGAACATGTTCTTTCCTATGATGCTACACAACACTCACACACATTGAGGTAAATTAAAATAAAGAGGGTTTTGTCATTTGCCTGGCTTTCATAAAGTTTTTCTGACTCCAGAGTGGAATTTCAGGTGTAAAAAAAAGGAATAGGAAAAAAACAATGCCTGCCAAGAAGAACCAAAGCCCTGGTAAGTGAAATATTTATCTCAAGAATAGCAAGATAACTAATCTTGGGAGCAGAAGACAAGTTCAAGCTGAAATCCTTGATTTCAGCAAGTCTTTTGACACTGTCTCTGACAGCATCCTTATAGGTAAGCATAGGAAGCATGGGTTAGATGAGAGGATAGTGAGGTGGACTGAGAACTGGCTGAGTGGCAGACCTCAGAGGTTGTGATCAGTGATGCAGAGTCCAGTTGGAGGCCTGTAAGTAGCAGTGTTCACCAGAGGTCAGTACTGGGTCCAGTCTTATTCAGTATAGTCGTCAACAACCTGGATGAGGGGACAGAGTGTACCCTCAGTAAGCTTGCTAATGACACAAAACCGGGAGGAGTCGCTGACAAAACAGAAGGCTGTGCTGCCATTCAATGAAACCTGGACAGGCTAGAAAGTTGGGCAGTGAGGAACCTCATGAAATCCAACAAGGGCAAGCATAGGGTCCTACACCTAAGGGAGCAATAGCCCCATGCTCCAGCCCAGGTTAGGGGCTGACCTGCTGGAAAGTAGCTCTGCAGAGAAGGACCTGGGAATCCTGGTGGACAATAAGTTGACCATGAGCTAGCAATGTGCCCTTGTGGCCAAGAAGGCAACCGGTATCCTCAGGTGCATTAAAAAGAGTGTGGCCAACAGGTGGAGGGAGGTCATCCTCCCTTTCTACTCTGCCCTGGTGAGGCCGCATCTGGAGTCCTGCATTCATTTCTGAGCTCCTCAGTTCAAGAAAGACAAGGAACTACAGGAAATAATCCAGAGGAGGGCTGCAAAGACGATCAAGGGAATGCAGCACCTCTCTTATGAGGAAAGGCTGAGAGACCTGGGTCTGTTTAGCCTGGAGAATACTGAGAGGGAACTTCATCAATGCTTATGAATATCTAAAGGGCAGGAGTCAAGAGGATGGGGTCAGGCTCTTCTCAGTGATGCCCAGTGACAGGACAATGGGCAATGGACACAAGGTGGAACACAGGAAGTTCCATCTGAACATGCGGAAAAACTTTACCTTGAGGGTAGCAGAGCACTGGAACAGGCTGCCCAGTGAGGCTGTGGAGTCTCCTTCTCTGGAGACATTCAAAACCCACCTGGATGCGTTACTGTTCAGCCTGCTCTAGGGGAACCTGCTTTGGCAGGTCCCTTCCAACTCCTACAATTCTGTGATCTATGAGGAGTACAAGCAGAGTCTTGAATGTGGTTATTCCAGTGCCAGGGAGTGCCCTGGCCAGCCTGCCACTGGCAAAGTTAGGTGAGAAGGCTGGAACTCTCATTTTCTGTGTGTGAAAATCTTAGAAGTTTTTTTTATTTAACATGGGTGCAGAAGATGCTCTGCAACCTCTCCCCTCTCTCCTGAGGGTCTGGGCTGCCTATGCTCAAGCAAGCCCAGCCTCAGAACAATGCGACCATAAGCTGAGACTAGGCTGCTGGGAAACAAGTGTGAGAAAGTTCTGTGAGATACCTCCAAGAAGACTCTCATCCCTTTGCCATGGAGGTGCACTTAAGCTCAAGCCCTTTGCCTGAGTTCACACAAGCTTGTGTCTGGCCCTCTACCTTGCTGATCCCAACTGCAACACCCTAGCTTGATCTTGGACATGCCTCATCTCTATACATTGGATTGCTGCACTCTTGGCCAGCCCTGGTTAACATCACTGGACTTGCCTGCCCCTTTTGTTCAGGTGCAGTGGGACTTGCCAAACTGGTGGTGAGGGCACTGCCCTGCTTGCTTTGCTGTCGTCCTCAGCTCCTACCTCCCCTCCCCTTGCAGATCAGCCCCCACAAGCTTAGAGCCAAGCACCAAGGGATCTTGGTCCTGAACCTGCCCAGAATCAGAACTGGCCTTGGCGCCAGGTAGTTAAAACCCTCAGAGCGATTAGGGGAGAGGCTGCAGACTGCTGGGCTGCTTTCGGTCATGACACAACCTTGTAAAGTACCTTCAAGTTTTCTAAGTGTTAAAAGCTTCTTGAGGGAAAAAAAAAAAAAAAAACCACAAAAAAAACCCCAAAACCAACAAACTACTCCCTCCCAGCTCTATAATCTGCCACACAACCTTGCAGAAGTATAAAAAGTTTTCAGCACAAGTCTAATATGAAGCCACGCATACACTGCAAAGCAATCCCTTTTCATTTGAGTTGTTCTGCAGCAATATTTCCCAATGCTTTCTTCTTTGCCACAAAGTACATCACAAAGTCAGTCAATTCTGCCCCAAACCCACAATGGTTAAACTACCAACTTACCTTTCCCTATTATCTAAGTTGCATTAATTATGTTCAGCTTAATGGAAGCAATTATTTAATTAGTACCAACTGCTGTTCACCTATATACTCCTGTAGAAACATTTTGGGTTACGTACAGGCCAATTGCCTGCTGAATTGCACAGCACCTCATCACAGAACTATTAGAAGTTTAGCAGAAAACTCCCTAGACAGTACAAGGCTTTCGTTTTCAGAAAGCCGTGATGCCAGTGGAGTACAACCGAGAGGGTTGACACATACAGCTTTGAAACAGCTGCCCTTATTTTTAATGAGTTTATCTGTTTTAGAAATCAATAAAATATTTACCACCTCCTCCACCAGCATTAATAGCATGACTACTACTAATAACAAGGGAAAGGACAAGGATCCTGATGAGGAACATCAGAAGTACCAGTCACTGCCCTCTAGACTTAAGCCAACTAATCCACAGTAGGAACACAAAAAGGCTGTCTCTCTTTTCCTCCTCTTCCCCTTAATTAAAATGATTTATAGGAATTAGCTGGCCTGCAGCTAATTGTGTTTCTTTTAAACAGCAACTTCTTTACATTCCCAGTAAAAATACAGAAATATACAAAGCGTGTCATTCTGCACAGAAGATGCTGAAAAATTAAAATCCTTTTCTTCATCACTGTGAACTCAAAATCTTGTCATACCAAGCGTAGTTCTAAAGATGCAAACAAGATAAGTTGAATAACATACTCTACTGGAGTGTAACACTTAAAGAAACTACAGATATATCTGACCTCAAGTTAATTGACTAACAAATCACTGAAGATCTGGAAAATGAAGGACAGAATGAGGAAATTTCTTCTCCCATTTCCTATTACCTTCATCAGTGCATCTTCCAACAGTCCCAGGGTTATATTTTACAGGATACTAAAAAAGGAAAGGCATCCACTTTGAAATTTATGAGGAGCCAAGGGAACCTACTGAGTGCCACCTTCCTCGTTTCATTCCTCGTGCCACTGGCATAAATTGGGTTCACAGTCTGCTCCCTCACTTAACAGCCCCTAGTATCCTGCATTCATACAGCGCTCCCTGTCTACTAGTTTTTAATACCATTTACCAACATTCATCTCTTCTCAGCTGCCTTTCTCCCTCCAGGGTTCTCTC
The DNA here is from genome assembly GCA_028565335.1 of Limnodromus scolopaceus. Classification (NCBI taxonomy): domain Eukaryota; kingdom Metazoa; phylum Chordata; class Aves; order Charadriiformes; family Scolopacidae; genus Limnodromus; species Limnodromus scolopaceus. The sequence continues at coordinate 49,218,601 of JAOXNO010000041.1, read as the reverse complement.
TACAGCTTAAGGGAACTTGGGAAAATACATATTCTGTCATTTCTGTTTATGTTCCCAGGTCCTTAGGATAAGGCACTGCACTCATCTTTCCTCAGGCTGAAGAGAACCAAGTGGGACAGTCTCCATTACAAGCTAAAAAGGCTGTTATTTAAACTTGAATGCTTACAGTAATAGATGTGACTTGCTGGTACCACCAAAGGCTCAGGAGCACAAAATGAAAGGTTAGTCAAAGCCAAGTTTTTTCCAATACAGGAGTGTTGTACGCAGGAATCAGGCCAGAAGGGTTGGTTTTTAAGAGATAATGACAGTATAAAGATGCAAAAATGTTTTTTCCTGGCAGGTTTTTGTTTCTCATTTCCTGAGTTTTCTATGTATGTTCTACAGCATTTAAATCTAGCTGTTGGAGCCTCAAAAGCACAAAGGTACCTAATACAATATTCCAACTAAATTCCTCTAAAAAATGCCTCAAAGCCATTTGACTGAATGAAGAAGCAGAAACATTTACCATTAGGTGGCCTTCTCAGCTACAGAAATTTGCACCACAAGCATCAGCACTCTAGTGCTATTTGCAAAAGGTAAGTCTACCAGGGCTGAAAATAACATTCAGCAGCAATAAAAACTACTGACTGTGGCTTGTAGTGAAGGCAAACTCTTTGAAGAACAACTTCAAGGCACGGTTGAGATGCCAACTCCTGCATGGAACCAGTCAGTACTCTGTTTATTAACAGCCAAGAGGCTCTAAGGAGACCTGTCTTTTTACAGATACAGCTGTCCTTCAAAGCAGAGAAAAAAATGTAGCAAAAGTGGATTGAAAAGTAAGGTGCTGGATCAAAAGAAAACTGAAGCTCAAAAGAGGTGACCACCAGACTTCCTAACATAACCAGGAATCAGGACTTTCTGCTAAGTGTTATAAACGTAAGGTAATACAAAGATGCGGGCAGACAAAGCAGTGTATAAATCTAAGTAGAGCATCATGCAAAACTTGTTCCAAGATACTCTTTAATCAAGAGGCTAACTTAAACTGGCAATGTGACTTGTTTCTATTAAGAAGAGCAAGTAAGGATAGATACAGCATTTCCTGGATAATAATTTATTCACAAAATATTACTTAGAAAATCTTGTTTCAGCAACAGTTCTTTAGATTCTCTCTCAGTTACAATGTTCTTGTCAACCTGTCCTGTGTACAGAAGTTTGTTGTCAGCTTTTCCTGGACCCTTGCTATGAGTAATTCCCTGACTGCCCATAGGCCTTCTTGCCAGTACCAGCTTCAGAGACACTTCTCATATTTTTCCTCCCCCTGACAGTCTTTCAAATACTCATTGCAGCAGCACATTTTAGACTCCAACTGGCCTTTCACAAGGAGCAAGGTGTTGCATAAGGCCAGTTATGCAGCGTTCAGCACACCACCACAATGCCATACAAAATGCACTTAAACTACCGCAGCAAAGCACATTGAGTCTAGTTTTAATAGAAAGAGGGAAAACTGCCAAGTTCCTAAGTAGATCTCTAATAATAGCAAGATGTAAAATTAAACCTCAGGAAAAAAATGCAGATTATGATTCTGGCCTTTAATGTTACAAACTGTGCTAAAATACTGTGTATCTTCAAAGTATGAAGTCACTGGAGTATATAACAGCACTTGAAGAGCATTAAGCCCTATTTTGTTGGAAAAGAGTAACATCTTTAATTGAGCTTTTAAAAAGTGACCAGGATTTTACAAAGGTGGATTCCTAGCACTACTTGAATGAAGTCCTTTTAAATAATTTTATGTTATACATCATTAAGCTGAAGCATTCAAAACCAAGATAGAGAACAAAGTACAGAGAGATAATGTGATCTGCCCAAGGTCACCTGAAAATTTTTCTGAGAGGCAAGTGGAGAAACTAACTTTTGACAAAACTCTATGCACTGACAAGACAGACAATCTTTCCTCCAAGACTGATCTTGGGGTGATTAAGACCATGTGTAGGTACAAATATATATTAACGTAAAAGCTACATTCCTCCCTGAAAAAATGCAACCAGGTATCTCCTGACTTACCCAGGCGAACTATATACTATAGCAAAAAATGGGAGTGCATAAATCAGAACTGAGTCAGTCTCACGCTAAGGCTGTGCTCTGTCCCTAAAACAGCATGCTATCTTGAGTGGAATAAACGTCCCCATTATATTTATGATGAAGCTAATCAATGTGGGGATTGTAAAATAACTCAGTCCAGAATTTTGATGAATCAGATGACATGTCTTTCAAGGACTCTATTGTTAAAGATGAATTTTTTTAACTGGAATTTCAGTAATTAATCCTGTTTTGGGGTAGTATTATTTCTGTGTGGCTTATCCTTTGATGATCTAATTTACATTTATAATGATCTATTCCCACATGAATTAATTGCTTATGTTATTTTCTCTATTAATCAGACATCAACATTTGCATTACAGATGACTGCGTTATTTTCATACTACTAAATCTGGCAGCATGGTACTAATGATAAATACTTTCCTCAGTTCTAGAGGTGAATTAGTGTCTCAGTCTTTTTAAACAAAGGCATTATTAGGATCTTACCCCTCTTTTGAAGTAGGCTAGTGGTTCTGTGGTATTATCCACATATATTTATTATGTCTAAGAATTTATTTTTTTCCTGCAAACTGTAAATGCACAAATATTTAGTTCATCCATTGCTGTCAAACAAGCCCTTAAGAAAGGGCAGACAGTTACGAATCTGAGGCCATCACAGATTTCTTCCCTAGATACTGACGTACCTTTAGAGGAGTTTCACACCTCCCAGCTACTCACTGCAACTCCTTCCTGAATGCTATCACCCACAGTGCTGCCTAAAAAGTTGTTTTTGTCAAAATTGCTGACTTACATTTGGTAAAAATAAATTATCAGTGCTAGCATAAAACAGTGCAAATTGTTGACCTAAGCTAGGCAACCTGATTGTGCCTGGATAAGGAAGTACCCACGCACGCTGCTCTGTCCACAGACCAGGGAGGCAGTAACCTTTGGCAGGTTACTTTGGCAGGCTGTGGACAGTCATCTCCTTCCTGGCACAGCTAGGTCCAAAGGAGCACACCTGGGTCATGGAGTAATCGCAGTCTACACCCCTGCTCCCAAGGGGGTGGCACTACATCTAGCCCTAATGGGTTGTTCACGATGTGACTCAAACGTACAGGTCAAGAGCAAGAGGAGGAAGAGCCTGGTTATCCCACTCCCCACACTTTGCTGCTGCATCCTCACCTGCTTGTAGGGAATAGGAAGCAATAACAGCTCCAACGATGCTCTCCCTTCGCTGCTCCTCTGACATACAAGTTTAGGCACGGTACTAGTGTATTTGTGCTTTGCACAGGAGCAATGGAGCTCTTCACAAGTCCCTTACACTCACACAGAAGCACAGTCAAGGTCATATTACATCAGATTATTAAGAAACATGCTGCTTCTACCTAGACACATGCCTGGCCCCTTTGAGTCAGCAGTTTCAACAGCAGGCTTTGTACTCTCTGAGTAAAGACTTGCTAAGCCCTGCCAGTTTCCACTTTTACAATGGCAAATAACAAATCAGACATGAAAAATACTTACACTAGTGTTGGAAGTAGAAACAAATGGTGCATCACAAGCAAACGTAGTGGGAGCCACACTTTTCATAGCATGAGGAAAAATTCCCTGAGGATCTGCCACGTACATCTGAAGCTCCCCAACTGTGGGCTCTCTCTTCTCCTTACTGTCCTTGAACCAGCACTACAACTGCTGCCTTGAAATCTGTCAAGGAGGAAGCAGTTCTGTGCTTGCCACAGAGGTTTCCAAGCCATTTCTTTCATTCTGGAATGGTTAGTGTTTCCTCAATGTGATTCCAGTCAGGCAGAGAGATATAAATACATCCTCTGCCCACTCCCATACAGAAATCTTTTTCCTACCCCATCAAAGAAGAAAATCAATCCTATCTTATGGCAGTGCACACTGCACTGTCTGCACAAGCCAGACTGTCAGTTGCAGAATCCAAGAACAAGTGGCTCTTGAGGAGGTACCTGGAACCTGCACAGCAACACCAGCAGGCTGTCTTACAAGGAAAGAAAAATTGAAGGAGGTCTATTACATCTTGAAGTGATGAAGCCCTTTCTAACACCTGTTTGGTTGCTTACTCAGCTCCTGCTCTAGGGCCAAACTACAATCTATTCAATTCTCAAATAGCATTATTTTCTTCTGCAGACACGAGGAGGGCTGCTCATGGTGTAAAGCACTTTTTAAGTAGGTAAATGTCTCAAGGTGGTCCTCAGTGAGAACACCTTCAAATCAGCCAGCTCAGCATAAGGCACCTGCTGCAAGACAGAAGTATTGAAGTACTGGCTGATAAAGCCTCAACTCGGCAATAACTGGGAAAGTGACTTCAATAACCCATTTATGGAATGTCCTCATTTTCCAGTCCATGAATATGGTCCTGCCCTTGACTTCATGGTCTGGTTAGTAAAGCTCAGCAACTGTGTTCGTTTTGGACACAAACAATACTTCCACATCCACTGGTAGATGCTCTGCAGAAGGCTGCTCATTTCACAACATAAAGCTTTTCATACATACCTCATTCCTTATAGCATATTGTCAGATTCTGTCATTGCCATGTTGTATCAGTTCTTCCCAATCTCCTCATACCCCTGAAATTACACTGTTGGTCTTGCATCATACTCCTGGGATCGTTAAGTAGCTGAACTGTAAACACCCTTATTCTTTGCCACAAGAGATCAGGGAGAAAATTGTGCAAGGCAGGTCAGAGTAGCCCCCTCTAACAAGAAATGAAAGCCTGGACTTGTGCACAGCTCCAAAACTTGTGCTATTGAGCTGCCATAATGACATACTACATCCCATTAATCTGCAATTACACACTGACAGGGACTGTCAATCTAATGCCATATCCATTCAGCAGAACTAAATGTACCATTTCTGTCCCCAACACTGTTCCTGTGCCTAAAACTCTTCAAAATAAAGTTAAATGTGGGATTTAATGGAGCAAGGAAGAGTCCAAATTCTGAATTAGGAAGGAGAAAGATTATAGCATTTATAGCCCCACCACATCTGTGACTGTAAAACCTGAGAAAACAAAATGACTCTGCAGAAATAGGGGAGACCTTATCAATGCCTATAAGTATCTGAAAGGTGATTTGAAGGAGGAGGGAGCCAGACTCTTTTCAGTGGTTGCCAGTGAGAGGACAAGGGGCAATGGGCATAAGTTGGAAC
>JAOXNO010000041.1:49188199-49213278 GCA_028565335.1 Limnodromus scolopaceus | reverse complement strand
GATGAGGAAATTTCCCTATTTTGGGGGGGGGGGAGGGGGGGGACGACAACGACACAGAATAGCTTTCTTGCTGGTTTCTGACCTTTTCCCTTCTTTTAGGATAGTTCTCAAAGCTCTGTCCACTGCATTAATGTCAGCTGATTTCACTACTCAGCCTAACATTATCTTCCTTCTTGTTCAGAAAATTGCTATCATGTCATCATCTTATTTAACAAAGGAGAAAAAGATGATTTAAAGCACCAATGTACTGTCTCAGGCCCTCTGTCTTCAAATGGCAGGAGGAGAGAAAAATTTCACTCTTAACAAGACAACGTGCTAACACACACACCAGAGTGCTGCATTACCTCAGAAGGAGGGAGCACATCTTAAATATATGTAGTATTTCAGCTTTTTTTCTTTTTCAAAGAAACCACGCAGCCAGAAACCACCCAAATATGACTAATTTACACTCCGGAATAATCCAGCTGCTACACTGCAGCTTCACACCTGCAACCCTGTGCTGCAGTCTGCACAGGCTCTGCAAATGATCGTTAAGCTTTAGGATATCTCAGATCTACGAAGAGTCCAGCTGCAGTGAGCTCACACCAGGCTGGGGAACAGGATGCTCTGCAACAGCAGCTCCAGGTTGAGCCATACCTGAGTCACGACACTGCAAAGGCGAGAGAAGCATACGGGAATACTCTGAGCTCTCCCTGTCACCAAGGAAGAAAAAGCAGCACATGAACCACGGAAAGAAGTCAAGCACCAGCCATGGAGAGAGACAGTCAGGTGAAGACACAAGCATTTTTAAAAACTTGTACAGGGCAGTGAAGTCTGGGGGAAAAGCAAACAACGGTTTAAGAATAAACGGAGGAGCAGGAAATTGCAACTGGCTGGGCAAAGGTGGGGAAACTGATAAGAAAATACTATATTTAACGGGGTCAGGAGAGAAACTGTAGGTTGAAGGAAAATATAAGTTGTGAAGTGATGAAAGGCACAGGGACTGAAACAGAACTAAAGGGAAGGGTCCTGACACTGGATGTAGGGCCGCAGTGGAAAAAGCCAGGCTTGGGAACAAGAATAATCTAGAAAGAGAGGTAAAAGAGGTGGTTCTTGAGAAAACAGGCAAATGAAGAAATCCTGCGCTCCAGTGAATATCCACCTCCTGACCAGGGTAAATGCCTCCTAAGTCTTATTGCTTCTCTGCTGACAATAAACTTGCATGGAACAAACCTCCTGACAAAGCATGTCAAAAAGAGCACTCAGTTATACAAAGATGAAGAAATGACGGAATTTGTGCCTTATATTTTTGCTGATGTGAAGTCACTCATGTGGGTCTCCATCTCCACCAGAAGACAAGTGGCTACTTAGCTGCAGATAAAGGCAGGCAGCATCAGCTTTTAGGAAACCTGCTGCAGGAACTGGTGTTAGTGCATATGCAGCCACATGGGATTGTCAGTCAATCAGAAAGATTGGCTGGATGAATATTCAAAGCCCAATACTCAGAGGACAGCAGGTAACCAAGCCTCTTTTGCTGTAAATCTTCAGAAGGAATACAAAGGCAGCAAACCATCTTTAACTCTTCAAATTACATTACACATTAATTAATTAATTACATTAAATATTCCCTGCAGATTTTAGCTATAACTTACATCATTTATTTGTGTCTCTGTTGAAATAGGGGACAACTCACTTATGGGTCAGGCCCAAAAATCCCATTTACCCAGCATCTGCAAAATAGCACCTTCACTTGAGATCATCCCTTACAAAAATGTGCAGCACGTTAATACTGGAGCTTCAACACACAGCCACTCTCTGCCCTCCACACATTCATGTGCTTGCTTAACGCCAAGGTCCTCTACAGCAATTAATGGGAATGCTCTTGAGAAAAAACCATGAGTATGGATCATACTGAAGCTTAGCTGAGGAAAAAAAGGATGAGTCCTGCGGAGCCTGGGCCAAGCAATTGCATGATAAAACAAATACAGAAGTACAGTCTTGAAGATCGGTCTCTCATGCAGACTCATACTTGTAGTGTGAGTATTGAAAGTTCCCTCTCCAAAGAGAGACAGCTGCCTCATGTGCAGAAATGGAGCAAGGAGCTCTGGGTCAGCAGGCCTTCCCTCTGAACTCCTGCTCTGGCATCTGGTCTGCAAACTCCTTGTCTGGGATTCAGAACTGCTCAGTAACAAAAAACAGTGCTTGAAAAGCAGCTCTAAGCCTGACGATTCAGCATAAACCAGGAAACGACAAAAAACGCGAGCAAGAAAAGAGCAAAGGCTTAATTAATTTGTAGCCATTTACTAATGGCAGACAATTAACACCATGTAATAGTACAAAAAAGAGTATTTCGGACCTTCCGACAAGGCTGTAGCTGACCTCAAGTACAACAGACCTAAGTAAAGGAAGGGGAAATATTACAGTGGTTGTTACCACAAAAACTTGAAAGGTCGTAGTCAGCGGCGTAGCAATACTCTGAAACATATGCTACTGAGGGACTGTCACCATAAAAGTTTTGGCTGTAAATATTGTCTCTGCAGTAGCAGAAACAGAAGATATTTTGTGTTCATCATCCAGATTGAATTAAAAAAAACATCCAAATATCAACCAGTTAGGCTACATACATATACACACAAACACACACACACACACTTAAATCTTCCGTCAATTGGGAACGTTTCCAGCTTTTAATGCTGTGTCTTGAATTAATATTGCTGTTTCTCTCTCTCTCTGTGTTACCCCAAAGCTCTAACAGATTGTGCTGCACTTGTATTAGCACCCACCTGGAATGAACAGAAGGGAAAGGTGGTGAGGGAAAGACAGCAAGGAGCATAGCAAGCCCACAGTGGTTTAGGTAATAAAATAGAAAACAACGGAGGCCATTTGACTCTCTCACCAACTGTTGCCATTCAGCTTTAGCACAAGACTGAACTAAATTCTGCCTTCACAGTCATACATACACAACTCATCATCTTCACTGTGAACGGTTCACACACACATGAAGGCAAAATTGAGCCCGCAGTGATACAGAACAGCTGTGCCAGAAAATGCCTGGCCACATAGTGCTGAAAGTTACATTTGAAAAGCGTATCAGCCATCATCCACCCAGTCCCATACTGTCTCAGCTGATCAGGCGGTCTGTAACTGGCTGCAGCCTGCTATGAGTCGGCCCTCAAAGCACTTCTGAAAACAGAAGATCAATGAAGATACAGAGTGGGACAGCTTCTGTCTCTGCACCAACATTCATCAGCCGAAGCAAGGAAACACAAGTCAGTCAGTTTGTATAATAAAGTCACCTTAACAAAGCTTTGTCAAGCATCCATGCCTCTTGCTGTCAAAATAAACACTGACAGTCTGAATGCCCTTTATATAGCTACAGAGACATGAGCCTCTGACAATATTTGATTCTGCTAACATTATCTCTTAAGCTTACTTTGGATTTCATAACACATCTACACTAGAAACGCAAGTACCTAGCAACATTATCAGCTGTTCTGGTGGACACTACCTTAGTCTTTTCTATGGGGGAAGGGAAGAAATGACATCTGCTTTAAGTATCTGCAACGGTTGGCAATCTTCCTGATGAAAGCCAGGAAAATGTGCATCTACGTGGAAGAATGAAGGCTCAAGTCTCCACCTCTCAGTGCAGACTACTTAAAAAATTATGCCCCAGCATTTAGTTATTTATAGTAATATGAGAATGCTGAAACAGAAATGAACAGAAGAGTTCTGCCTACCTTTGAGATTGAGAAAAAGCATTTTGTAACGTTCCAGGAGAAAAGGAAAAAAAAAAAAAACCAACAAAACTACACATACCAGACTGCAGCCATGCACCCTTTCCTGCTTCTCTGTGATTTTGTGTAAACATTTAGGTGGTGTTGAGGCAGTAGCTCACCAACTTGAATACAGAAAACCACTGGTTGTCCAGAAAAAACAGAGCACAAACATCATCTCTTTGCTATTCTCTTCCAGCACGTCTGCATCTTGTCTTTTCTTCTATAAGATGTTTCTCCAGAGTAAATCAAACTCCAAGCTCCATTCAGCTCATAAATCTTCCACAGGATCATCAACAAAGGCTTATGCATAACATGAGCCATCTTAACTAGTGGATCATGCCTGCGTCAGAACCACAATACTACTAGTTATATCCTTAACACAGCTCCAGGTGACTAAGGTAAAGAAAATTATGAAGAGCCTCTTACTGAAATCCCTGTGAGAAACAAACATATTGACATTGACCACCCATACAATTTATTCAGGGCCCTATGATGCAGACATGTGCTCTTTCTAAATAAAAAGATCACCAAATCTGTTCATGAAGGCCTTGTATCAGCCAATGGGAACTGATAACTCTAAGCCATTTAAAGGCAGACGGCATCTGAACAAGAGAGATTTGAGCACAAAATCTGCTGCCTGCTAAGCAAGAACCCCTTTTTCCCCAGCAGAGTGTTTAGTGTTACTTGAGGCAATGCCTATGCACACCAAGGTGGGCAAATGTCTATGCTTACTGAGTGCCTCTCTGAAAAAATTACTGTGGATTATCTCCGGGGCCAAATTCCGATTCAAAGAACTACAAAGCAAAAGTGATCAGTCAATATCCCAGAAGATCTGCAAATGAGAGAGATGATTATAAGTCCAGATAGACCTGGGGGAGCCATGTAAATGTATTACAAGCACCAAGATTTATATTAATGCCTGGAGCTGACAAGGTCTCTTCTTATTTAATTGCCCACTCATGACTAAGTGAGTTCATGTGGAACCATGATGTAAAAACGAGTGGCTCTCTCTAGCCCCAACACTGAATGCAATACAATACTAATATAAAGAGCGAATCTCCCAAGCACAGATCACTATATTATCAAGCATTTGCTGGCAGCTAAAATAATTCAATTTAGGGTGGAAATACACCTTGCAGTGCACAGACAGACTGGTCTCTGCACACTAATCTGGCAACAATCTTGCTAGGAAATTTGCTACTGAAAGCCCTTCCTCTCATATCCTCTCCTGATAAATGCAGTCTTGTGTTACTTACATTTTTTTAAAATGCTGCTGCAGAGATTGCTCCCCAACTTTAAGCTACAATCACAGTAACCCCTATGAGTCTCTTCACCTGCTCTTAGTTACTTATTTTAACACTGAGGGTCCTTCCTGGCTTCTCACCACACTTAGCTCTATTACACACTGACCTCTCAGCTCCACTATATGTATACATTTATATATACTTATATGTAGTGTAGTCCATTGCTGTATTTTCCCCATTCTCTTGTCTTCTTCATATCCATTTATTGCCTTTGACTTGACTGCAAGTTCTTTAGGGCAAGGACTCCTTGATAATAAGCCTTTGTAATACATTATTGATGTCCATGTAGGCTTCTAGGCACAACTGTGATACAAATCCTAAATGACAGTGGTAAGACAACTACTGGCATGAGCTTAAAAGCCAAACTGAGACCTTTAGAAAAAGTCTGGCCTCAGTGATAAATTTAGGTTTTTAAACAACCCATAGTCCCAGAGCATTCGAATGACTCATCTACACCAATTAATTTATTCTTACAACACCTAGGCTAGACAGGAAAATTTAAGCTCCCTCACTTAATGACTTTGGGATACTGAAGGATGCACAAAGAGAGGGACTGAATGCAAGATCTGCAGCCTCTGATCTTAACCACAAGATTGTATTTTCTCCCTTTGGGACCTACAGCCTGACTCTTGATCTCAAGTCACCCAACATCATGCTTACTCTCCTGATAATTAAGAAGTGGTATGAACGAGCTGCCTCCAAAGAGCAACATCATTTCTTACACTTATGAAACAAGGTCAAAGAAAGTTGGAATAAGCAAGCATTACCCTGTGCAATCCAAAAGGAATAACACACTTAGAATGTGTGTTACTTAAATCATAAATGTGTGAGCAAAAACCTCAGACATAAAGTATACATGCAACACTGGGAAAAAGGGAGGAAGGAAAGATCGGATCTGAAATACTCATTTTCATCTTTAAACCATATTAACTCTTTTCCTGACACAGCAAAAAAGAAATGAACCTCTTAATTTATCTTTACAGCACAGTATTAAATAGCAAAGTTTTAGCTCTGCTACACAGACGAAAAGTTGACATATATTGACTTACCTGAACATAAAAGAGCGAAATATCCAGCAAATCAAACAGCCCATCTGGCTGAGTACTTTTCGAAGCTATGTAACAAGATGAAAAAGGAAATAACCGCTGAAACAACACATTGAAGAAATGCCTATCTCAGAACAGCCAGACGCTCTGTGCAAAGGATGGGCAGCCTTGACCCTCAGCCCTTGACCAAAGGCTTAGAGTTGGGTTCAGTTGCCGCTTTTCCCATAGAACCGACCTGAGCCTACCATTAGGGAGTTCTCTTTGTATAATAGGAGTATAATGATATTTCCTTTCCATCTTGCCCATCTGGATGCTAAATTCTTCAAGGTCACTTACAGTGTTTGTAGAGAGCACAGTGCAATGAGATCCTGACCAGGAATGAGGCCATCAAGCCATGTCATGAGAAGCGTGATTACGCCTTTAAGTCAAAGCGGCAGTAGAATCACCCAGTTCTCACAACTCCGTAGGTGCATAATTACAGTTCGCACTGTATTTGCACAGTCCAGGCATTCGTCCAAACATCTTAGGGTTAATTATAAGCACTGCATTAAGACAGCCTTGGCTATGCTCCCATTAACACTGTGCATGAGTGCTATGAAGTGCTACAGCACTTTTCAAGAGGAAACTGGCATTTGCAGAGAGCAAGTATGGGTAATATGCAAGACGTTGTTACAATCAGGCATCTTTTCACTGTTCCTAGAAAACTGTGCCTCTAGTAATAAGAGCCAGCAACTGCATGCAACTTGCTGACCGTTACTTAGCAATATACTTCTAAGAGAATTTTTCTAAACAACTCTCAAGAAATCATTTATTACAAGCAGACTCTTCACAGTGCAGAGTTAGAAATTAGGAATCAGTATTTACTCAAAAATTCATAATTTTGCATGACTGCGTAACAGGCAACATAAACTGCCTGGTGTACTTATTTATGATACAGTGTAACACTATTGCCAGCACAGAATACATACACTTACAAGATAAACAGCTGCAAAAAATTACAAGGGTCATGAATCCTCTCCAACATATAGGACTGTAGCCAGAGGAATTCCCACAGGTTACTGAAGAGACACCTTTGCAGGAGAGGAGTGCAGGCGCGCTCACCCAGCAAAGACCCTTGTCCACAGAGCTGCGAAAAACACAGCTAGACAATCTTCGGAAACAACCACCTTTTTGTGGGGTACATTAAGCCACATCAGCAAAGAAACAGCCATGCCGACACCGTGATGTGACCTTCAAATCCTCACTACTTCAGCCAGCATCAGCTTCATTTTGTGCCACAGTTTTGGATGCAGAACTCATGGTTCAGCCTTAATAAAATTGTGCGTTAATTCTGTCCTTCCCTGGAAGACAATGAATGCTCTAGAAAAGGGAAAAGAACCCAAACATAAAGAAGAGCTCCCCTTTACTGGCAAAAGCCATGTGAAAAAATAAACTCTGGGAAAGAAGAGAGCCTCCTCTCTTCCAAAGAATGTCAGCTGGTACCACAAGGCTAAAATGACTTAAGTCCAAAACCAACATGACCCGTAAGAAACGACAGGTTTATTTTCATTTGTTTTCTGGCATTTAGGCACTAAAGGCATTGAAATGGTTAACTTTACATGAAAGGGACTCCTCCTGAAAAGTTCAAGAGTGTTTGACTATACAAAAATAATATCCAGAGGTCTTGGGGGTTGGTTTTTTTTTTTTGTAAGTATAGTCTAGCGGGGCTGAAAACTGCCATTGTAGAAGACAGCCTCTTTGAAGAGGCTTCAGATTTAACTCTGCCATGATGCTGAGGAAGTGAATGAATCACAGAATCTTCATGGTTGGAAGGGACCTTTGAGATCGTCGAGTCCAACCACAGACACACAAAAAAATAAAAGCAAGCAAACAAACAAAAAACACACACACACAAAAAAACCCCCACAAACAATCTCGGGCACTAGAGCATTTCTCGGGCACAAGAACATTTTCACTTATTTCTTAACCAGATCTAATTCCTGACTCCTCCCAACTCATACACATTGCATTTGGACTCCATAATGAAGGGACAAAGCCCACTAGAATAGGAAAGAATAAAAAAGCTATGTAACAAGTGAGAAACTGGCATTTAAAGCAAAGCCTAAACAAACCCAGACAAAATCATTTCATCAAGTGTCTCAAAATAAAGGCCTCCATCTTAGCAAACAAAGCAAAACCTTGAATCATTCAAATGAAATCCTCATCTGGGCAAAGTTCACTGTGGTTTTGTCAATGACATCAACAGGGTCATGATTAGTTTCTCTGTGTGTTGAAATACACTAACCTTGTTGGGATGCTCCTCATTACCAAGGATTCCAGTTAGCCCTGTGGAAATCTAATCTATATTCTGCCTCTGGGCATCACAGTGGTAGCAACAGCAACAATACAAAAATACAGCATTTCAAAGATCCACAACTCATCAGAATAAGCATTTCTGCTGAATTCTTAGTGTTTAATAAAATCAAACAAGTGTTTAGAATATTAAAAAAATGAAAATACAGGATACAAGTCATTCCACCCTACAACTTTTCCAGAAGAAAGAGGTTTTTGCTCACTTTTTATTTTTAAATTACTTTCCCTTATTTTAAATTCTGTATTTTTTTCTGCATATTACATTTACACTTCAGATGTCAGAATCTAAATGAAATATTTCAGGTTTGGAATTTGAAACAAAAAAATACATACTGCAAGTCAAATAGTTCCCTATGCACACGTGTGAGGCTATAGAGTTTTCCTTCACAGAGTCTTTCAACATTTTTAGGTTTTACTCCAAGTCAGTAGGAAGTAGAATCCTTAACAAATTTCCAAATGTCGAAAGAAACTGGCCTTCCACCCTCCACATGGCTATCTGCACACCCCTTTGTATCAACTGATTTTAAATGAGGATCAAGAGAAAGAAAGGTGGGCCAGTTTCAAAAGGTAATTAAGAAAACATTCCAGAAACCCATAATTTAAAGATGATTATTTTCTTTAACTGATGATATAACTGAACTCATACAGACAACACTACAAAGACACTTCGTACTGAAGGGTAGCATCCAGTGCTCAGAAGACGGAGCGTGCAGTTCCCTTGAGCTGAGCAGCCCATGAAAGCTCCAAGGGAAAATGCCACGTTTAACAAAATAAACAAAGCTGACAACTGCAAAATGAGAATGCTTCACATTCAAGAAAAAAAATTTAACTAAAAAACCCAAACAAACAAACAGTAAATTTAATCAACTAAATTTAAGGTTTTTGTGTTACATTGCAATTGGTCTGTCTCAGAGATGACTGTTACCATCAGCTGTAATTAGGATTGCAGCTAGTAATGAGCATCTCAGCAGCTGTCGCTTTGTCCAGATACACATTGTATAAATGCCCATAGAGAAACACGGCAGTGTTATCACAAGCTGCCTGTCTGAAAACACCACACCTACGCAGTCCCTGCTCCCATTCAGACATGGATTATAGCCACACAGATTGACAAGTAACCTCAGGAGACAGTGCAAGCTAGCACGTGTTGGCAGTCAGCAAAGCTACATCCAGTCCAAAATAAACATCCCTGAAATATACACAAACATGGGTGCTGAGTCCTTTAACATAGTTTTGTTGTCCTACAAATCCACATCTATGAGGCTGCTCAAATTTATTTTTATAAATATGTATATATTCTTGGCTTAAATACCTAAAAAGACCAGGAAAGGCACTGTGGGGATAATCTAACATGAGACCTTGGAAGCTGGAATTCACTGTGCTTATCACTGTGCTTTTGTGATTCATAAATTCAGTGTGGTGAAAACTCATTAATCACTTTTTCAACAACTTTCTTTGCTAACCTTTAGTACATAGAACTAATTACTTTTTCTCAGTATATGAGCTTTAGTCATAGAAAATACATATTTATACAAACTATTAATTAATCCCTTCTTGACATCTACTGTACCTGAAACATCTGGTATTTTTCTCTCTTAATCAGAGAGTTCCCACAGGCTTGGTGTTTTAAACACAGTTATTTTAAATAACTCCAATTGTCAACACCAACTCATGTTTTGTGCCTTTAGATGGCTGCAAATATAATTACCAGAGACAATCCATCAATTGCTAACCCCTGAACACGTCTACTGAGACATGGAGGCTCAGAGAGGACATGCATTCCTCTGCTCCTTGCCATCTTCTGCATACCTACACTCATCTGCAGGACTGTTACAAAAGAGCACAACAGACTGCTTCAAAGCTATCATGGGATATGAAGTCATCTGCTTTATGCAGCTCTCAGTAGGCAGCATACATACAGACTAAGCAAGAAGAACCTTCTTCCTATTCCTGATAAAGAGATCACATGCTACAAGAATACCCGTTTTATTTTATCCTCTATTACCAGAGATCAAGGACTAAAGGAAGAAGGATGAACTTTTTTTTTCCCCCAAAAGAAAAGGTTCCCTACAAGTCTGGGAACTGCTACCATGGTTCACAGGAAAATCTAGTGTATATCTTTTTATACATTTTCAGTCCAGTTTCAAGCAGACCTCAGCCCCTGAACTAGGCTAATCCACCATTTTTTCCAGTTCAAGGTGCAAAGCAGGAAAGGCAACCAGACTTGAAAAATGCTGAGGAAGTCTGGTATCCAAGGAGCTATTAAAAAAAAAAAAAAAAAAAGTCCACATTTCCAAATTGGAATGGGTTTTCAGGGCTATACTGAGGACTTCAACCCCAAGATACTCTGGTGTAAGAGCTGTGGCTTACCAAGCAACCAGAAAACAGGTATGGCAACAGGAGGACAATGGGAGAGAAGGCAGGGCTGGGAGCTGCCAGGTGTAAAAGGAGGTCACTTGCTAGAATAAAAGGTAGATACTGTCCCAGAGCAGACAGGTTAGGAGCATTGGCCCTGTGCCCACAGGTGATGTGGAACAGTCAGACTCCTGCATTTGCATGAATGCTAGCAGGGTGCTAGGCAGCTGCAATACCCAGGGTCTGTAGTAGAAACAGGAGTGCTCTTTACCTCTTGCTTTCATAGACAAGAAGTTCTCCCACGTAGTATAAAGCTGCAGTGCTTCCTAAAGCTCCCTCTGTGGGACACTGGTGTTGGCTTTTCCATTACACACAACAAGAAGTGTTTTCCCACTTCTGACACTGAAATGAGTCCTATTTCTAAAACAGCTGTCTTGCACCATTTGTCTTGACTTAAGAGAAAGCCCTTAATAAATGGAGACTACATTGACCTATGGCTAAGAAAAATGTTGCTAAGACGCACAGCTTAATTGCATGTGTCAAAAATGTATTCGTGCTCACTACACCTGATGAATCATCACCACACACTTTCTGACTGCCAGACTGAACTCTTCAAGGACAACAAAAGTCTTGGAACTCAGCCACCTAGAAATCTTTAAATAAAAGTCTACAAATAATAACAAGTGTATTACATGGGTCTTCATGCAGGTATCTTGGAAAAAATCCATGTCATGGCACTCAAACCATTGTGCTTACAGTCTTCCTGTAGTTTCACAGAAGGGTCTTATGTCCTCTTCCCACCCTTCAAACTTGCATCATCGAAAATGGTTACCACAGACCCCCTCCCCAACTACATTTCAGTTAGAAGACAAGCAAATTTTACTGGCTTGTATTTATTTTGTTTCAGGTTACGTTAACACTTGCAGTACATGATCAGTGATTTAATCTGCATGATCAGGAACATACAATTCACCATCTCTAGAAATAAACTACACTTCAATCACTTCATGATGAACTTTCTTGCGGAAAAAAAAAAAACAGTTAAGGTTTAAAATATGGCAATTTTATTAATCTTGTAATGGTGTTACAATAGAGTTTTGCAAACCTAGATCTCAGAATAAGGAAAACCATACATGTATTTGTCACAGCTACTTTTACTAAATGTTTTAGTCAAAATTAGAGATACACTCATCACAGCAGAACTCCAGGTTACTTCTCTAAGCATAATTCAGTTTTCCAGGTACAACTTTGTAAGCAGGATGTCCCCAAAAAAAGCATACCAGAATACACTGAAGTAGCAGGGACTGCTGTTAAGATTAAATTCAAATTTCTTTCAGTTCTTTCATCATTTTTTCTTCTCTCTTTAATCTCATCAAGGTTTCCTTACAGTCTTTCAGAGTCTACATCAATATGTAGACCTGGGCTATACAAACTCCAAATCTCTGTATAATGTCTCCCCCTGGCAATCTACCTAAGCTTAAAAGCTGGTTTGGGCTACAGGTTTCCAGGGGTTTATGTGAAATGCAATTACATTTCCATGAAGGTGAAGGCATGTTTTATGCTCCACTTGAAATACCTTACAATGTGCAGGAATTAGTAAATTCTTTTCAACCAGAACTTGGTAAAGCTACACTTTTTTGCTGATCTGACTGCTTTCAAGTATCTTGCTTCTGCAATAAGCCATTTCATACAGCATGTTGCCATGATTTACATGTTAAGTAAGGATCTAACCTTTATTTTAAAGGTGCCCTTGTACTCTTGATTGAGGAAAATTTTTTCCTTAAGAATCAACTTGCATCAGTTCTGCTCTTTTAGTGATGAAAAAAATCTGCGTGAGAAAGACGTGAATTTACAGCCACAGCTCCTTCTCTTTCACAACAGCATAAGACTCTTCAGTTCTTTCAGAGAAAGGGACTTGATCTCTCCTTGATTGACAAGTTCCTAAAACTCATATTCCACCTACAGCAGGAAATACTTAGCTCTACCGGTTGTAATAACTGTGATTGCATGTATGGAAAGAACTCCAACATTGATGTTAATATCCTGATCAAAGAGCTCTGCTTTGGTTCATTGCATATGACTCAGGAAAGTCATTTGACTCTTCTGTATACCAGTCTCTGTAAAATAGAAGATATTGACGTTAACCTCCTCATAAGAAAGTCAAAAGCTTACTAAGTATTTAAAAATTGCTGTATGGCAGATGCTAAGTATTTTCGGTAAGATTTCACACCAGCAAGATTTTAATTACTGTGGTTCTTCATTTGCTAGATTCCCTGATGAACTGATAGGCAGGCTCTCATTTATTCACAGCTGAATACACAAAGCATCAACTAGGGTTGAGACAGTGTTGTACACAACTTTAACCCTGAAATGTACTACACTAGTTGGGTTTTTGCAGACACTAATACAAAGACAGCAGATCATCTCTGCTTCTCTGTGCAACAGAGAATAGAGTGACCCCATATGAGATTATCACCATGAAGTATTCAACCTAACTAAATCTTGCTCATAGCAATGCCGTGAGCTAAGCTACTTCCGTGGGTCTTATGGCTAATGCTAACCTTTGCAAAAACAGAATGCTTTAGATGTGTCAATCAGAAAGATACAGGCTCATTGTACCAAGAGTTTAACTACAGTACATGAAAATGCACTTTCATTTGATTAATACCCCAGCAGTGCCCTATCAAACTAAACATATATCCAGTGCACTGGACAAGCTGGTAAAATCTCCCTCAATGCCACTGCAATTTCCCAGGCTTCTCTCACATTGCTCTCAAGTTATCTAGATGCTGTCTCTGCATGGACCTCGTTTGGAAGGCTTAACTGCTCCTCAAACCTCTCTTCAAAGTGATCCTTAAGTTTTAGATTTAGTTAAGCAGCTTCACTTCAGACTCACTCTCCACTGTAGCTATTCTGTTTAGTATGTACTTCATTCTTTTTGTTGCAATGACACAGGAATTTTTCACTTGAGCTCAAGGTCTGGTTGTGGTAGAATCAAATTTTATGCAACTGTCAAAATCAAGAGTCAGCAACTGAGCTGAAGATCCCCTCAGGTCAAATTGCACCTGCATCACACAGGGTACTAACTCAGCTCCTGAAGTTCTGGTCTTGGAGGCAGCACTCTCCTCCTTTCATATGCAGGCAGGCTACTCTAGGTTGCTTCATGCATAATAATGTATTGATCCCTTCCTCAGACTTTTTGCCACCACAGGAGACATGATGTAAGCACCTAAGAAGTCACTGTCTGGCACCTCTGATTTTATTACAAAATGGCTTGGATCAAGGAAGCCATCAAATTGGCTAATAAAGATTCTGAGCAAGGCAGCATAAACCATGAAAATGGTCACTTTACGAGTGCGATGATTATCTCCAGGCAAGACTGCTCCAGCCTCAGGAACTTGTTTCCTAGGTGTTGATATAAATTTGGGGTTCTATCTTTTGCCCCACAGCATCCCCAAAGCTGCCCCAGGTGACAGCAGAGCAGCAAACCTCATCATGTGCTATTTGCTTACATTAGTGAAAATCCTCCTTGCCGAGGCAGCAGCTACCAAAAGCTTTCACAGATGCTGCTGGTGCAGGATTACTGAAACACTTCCTGAACAATACCCTTAATGAGGAATGGTGAGACTTAATTAAAGTGTAAAATAATTAAAAGGTAATTAAGAGCAATAAGAATTTTCTGATCCTTTCCCCCTACATTTATAAAGTAAGATATGGGGGAGGGGATTGCCCAATCTCCATGGTTTTCAAATAGCTTTTAGAAAATGAAAGAACAAAGAAAACATTAGACAAAGATGTGTAATAAAGGTTTCAACAAAGCAATCAAATTATGGACTGATATAAAAAGAGATAAAGACATGTTTCTCATGCAAATAAAAATCCCTATCTCACTTATCTCAGTATACAAATGAAACATAGTAAGTCTTAGGATACAAATGCATAAATGCTCTTCCCGTTGATTTCAAACAATCCCATATTCCCTTGACACTCATTTTGATGGCCTGGGCTCTGTATTTCCAAAACATAATTATTTCAAAGGAAATGGGTAGCATGAGCAGGAAACATTCTCTAACCTTGAAGAAACACCTTGAGAGCAATTCAGTTTGAGCTGATTCTTTCCTCCTTTTCAGGAGAAGCAAAAAGGGATTGAACAATACTTTCTATTAAATTTTATAGCAGTAACTCAGCATAACAACTTTACAATGAACAAGTCATTGAAAAACAAATCCTTTCAGTTTCATTATATTAAAAAGGGAATTTTGATGAAAATAAAATACTTTTCTTTAAATCCTGACAAACGGGAGGAGCTTTGTTTCATGGGTGGGTCTTGGGGTGGGTTTTTTGTTGGTTTTGTTTGGGTTTTTTGGGGTTTTTTGAGTTTTTTGTGGTGCATGCCTTTTTGGTTGGTTTTTTAATAAATGCAGCTTCACCTACTACTTAAGCACTGAGAGACCGGAAACAGCAATTGATTTGCAGGAACAAGCATATGCCAGGTCTTCCCAGCTTTGCTCTGTATTCCATCCTGGCTCCTGAAGTGTATGTGGTACAGCGCATAGTGGTACTTACAGCCAAAGTGAGCATGTGAGAGGAGGGTAGAGGACATCATAATGGCTCTTGCTCCCTCACTCCATCATTGACTACTACCTCAAATAATATAAGTTCACTGAAGTCAGAGCATGCATGCTTTTTCCCTAATGAGCCTGCCAAGCAGGCAACTCCTTATCCATCTTCTCCTTCCACAGAGCAAAGGGAGCCTGCACTTATGATACAGCTCTCCTAACAGTGATGACCTGCACCATCCTCAGGTATTATTAGCCAAATTTACGTTTGCACCTCTTACTCGACTGGGGCAGGCCAAACGTAATTCTAGTAGAAGAGAAAAATCGCAAGATGGGCTTGCCAGCCATCAAAACAAAGAAGGACAAGAGAATTTTGCTAAAATAATCAATTAAAAGCTTGAATTGTGACATGTTTGCATTTTCCTGTGAATTACTCAGACTGCAAACTCAAGAGAGTCAGCATCTCTCTCTTCCTACCTTCACAGCATCAAGCACCAACTGGTACAGAACACAATTTGTTTAATGCAACACCACCTCTAACACAAACAATAAAAGACATGTGCTCTGAGTATGAACCTGTGACAGGCAGAGCTTAAGATGGAAAAAGAAATAAGATGCTTATCAAGTTTATGAAATTTAATATTTTTCTCACATTGTCTTTGACTGCAAGTATGAAAGAAATAAAAACAGGCAAAACACATACCTGTAAAACAGTTTACATTCACAGTGAATAAGGACCTGGATTTTTAGCTGAAAGAAACAAAGAAAGGAAACTACACTCGGAATAACCTGCATAACACCTCTAAAGAGCACCTTCCTCCTCATCACTGATGGCACCCTTTTGCCACACTCCTTTTGAATCATGCTAACTTCCACGCAAGAAAACATTGACCAAAAATGAAACCCAAGCTGACAGTGGCACTGCAATAGCCCTTTCATTCTCCTGTAACTTCTCCTTCTCCTGGAGGGAACAAGTCCATGTCCATTGAGATCTATCATACTGTATGCACACAGCAGCTGACACACCAGACCCCAGACTAGTTTGGATCTTGGACAATATGCTCTTAAGAATAATCATTCAGAAAGTTAAAACCCACAGAACAACACTTGCAGAGGCTGCCATCTCTTGGATTTAAATCGATCCCTATCACCACATTTCAGAAAGACTCCATAGCAAAATTTGCCACAGATATTTGTTATTTGTGGCCCAGAACATCATTTTTACAGACACTAAAAAGAGCTCGAATTGGTCTTGAAGTCAGCTTTAAAATAGGGATCGAGTGACAACTAGTGGAGATTTCCGTAAGCGCATCTCCGTGGATTTCTCTGCCCAACATAATCAGCATCAAGATCATATCTCACTGAAATAAAACAGATGCAATCCAATTACGTAGAAAAGCTTTCCAGAAAAATTGTGCACATATGTCATGGGGAATGTGAATGTGCTCACATGACTTTAAGCTGTTTCTTACCAGCCTGGTAAAGTTGCTGAGAAACACAGACTTAAACCAAGTAACTAGAAACAGAAGCAGCCATCCCCACAGGAAAACACAAATGTAACCAGCCCACCAGCCACTCTCAAATAATGAGTAGATGAGGGAGTGAAGATGGAAGGAGTCAGAAGTTATTAGAAAGTAACATGACCTTTCCTTAAGGTGCTCCAGCTGCCTACTAGAAGCTTGTGGCTCCTCAGCTAGAGATTGGGATTGAACTACCCTGTTTAATAGCCCATGAATCTCTCCTCCATGAATTCCTCTAGCCTTCATATGCTTTTAGCTTCAACAACATGATGTAGCAACGAGCTCCGCAGCTCCATTCTGTGTAGCAGGAAAACATACTTTCATTATTTAAAAAATACTACTTATTTCATTAGATGGTTTCTAATACCTGATTTATGAGACAGTGAACAATCATTCCCTAATTTATCTTCTCTCCCTTCTTCATGATTTCATTCGCCTTCTCCTGCAACCTCTCTTCCAGACTAATGAGTCTAGAAATTCATGAATTCATGCATGGTAGAAAAAAATATTTCATTTTATTTGCCTCTTAATCACCTCTGAACACAGAGCTAATGCTTCCTAGGACTTACTAGGAGCAACTTTCCTAAAACAGTATTAGTTGAGGTATAACTCGTACATTACTACCCTTGAGTATTTTGTGGGGATTTTGGTAGGGAAGGGGATACGATTGTTTTCTTTTTACATGCAATACTTGGCATTCACTGATGATACATCTTAACTGTCATTTTACCACTTGGTCATTCAGAATTGAGAGAACCTCTGCAACACTTTAAATTGCTTTTAAAGCTGGATACCCTGATTATTTTTATAACACCATAATGTTTTATTAGTACCAGGTCCTAGCGCAGTACTACAGCTCTAAGATAGGCATCAAAATATTAGGAAAATAGTCATCCCACACAAATGGCCAGATTCAAACAAGGACAAGAAACTGCAACAGAGCGATTGAGAAAGTTTTTGGAATTTACCCTTCTCAGGTTTCCTGCCCAAAACACTGCAGTCCTGGTACATATTCACTGAGAAAGCTGTGGCTGATGTTATAACAACTTCTGAGTTTGGTAAAAGGGAAAAATATAAGTGAAAGACAGCAGAAAAAGTGCCAACTACACATCTGTTTCAAAAGTCCTCAATTAACATTATTCGTTGCTTGTCACAGAGAGCCGTTTCTTTAAGGTGCTCTAAATAACAGCTGAAAGGATACACAGAAAGTTGTAGATCTGTCAACTTTTACTATTGTTCCAAGTCTCCTCTTGAGCATAAGTGCCCTGTCTTTAAAACAAGTACAAAACTAAGTTTCTGCTCCTCCTGACCACAGAAGAAAGCCTGGCAATACTAACCCCAAATGTTCATAAAGCAGAAGTTAAATTGAAAACAAAACCCAACACTCTGAAATAACCTCATTATTTAAAAAAAAAAAAAAATATCTCCTGCTTTTGAAGGTATGACTCATCATTTGACTGCTTGTGGATTGGCTCTATCATTACAATAAGACTAGCAAACGTGTCAATTAATTTATTAATATTTGCAGTTTCAATTTTCATGGCAGGCAGAGAGATATGAAATACTGAACAAGAAAACAGTTTAATCTCTCTCCAGAACACTTCATGTTTTTAAATAATCTCTCCATTCAATCGACATACTGAATGCAGCCTGCTCAATACATAAATGCAATAAATTAATGCGGGCTACAGATAAGATTCAGATTCTGCAGAAGCTAAACTTTCTCAGGAAATAAAGACTTCTTAGCTACTCCCTGAGATGCCTAGAAATATTTTCCAGACATGACTGCAAGTAGCAAAAAAAGCAGCATTGTTCCCCTAGACCCAATGACAGAAAATGGGCACATGGGCACATGTTCATCCCTTCCAGAAGGTAATGATGTTACTATGACATCTCAGTGAAGATACTGAGGATCAGGTATCACTAAGGTTAGGTTCGTGATGTGGGGCAGTCACTCAGACACTGATAGGCAGATTTGCCAGCACAGAAGCAGATTTGAAAGATATAATGACCACAGCCACTGCCCTTCCACCATGAGCAGCATGCATCCGGAGACAGTTTGCTGTTCAGGTAGAGACATTTCTTCAAGGATTGAGACAGAAAATTTGCAGAGCTCCAGCAAGCAGTCACACAGCCCATGTCAGCACATAGCTAGTTGCTTTCAGTACTTACAATTTTGCAAATTAGCAAAATAACTAGAAGTAGAGGGTTACATGAACGCGTGCCTGGTGTTCAAAACAGGATCAAGGACCTTGCAACAAGGCCACAAAGCAGATGTGACTGGATCTTGGTTCCGCATCATTGCATTTGGTCTAGCTGTTTGGTTCCTCAGGCTCACCAGGCTGTAATCTGTTCCTGTGAATCCTCACCTAAACAAGTACCTGAATTGTGACTATATCAGTGAACCACACTGATACAAACCCTGCTCCTGTAATCTTCCTTCCAGTCAGGAAAGACTGAGCTGATGATCTTTGTCTAGCTGGACGAACACCCAAAGGACCCACTCAGGTACACAGAGGAGGACCAGCTGCCTGTCCAGTGCTACAGGAGATAAAAACAAGCCATAAAACACCAAGAAGCAATACAGAAAGTGACGTTCACATAGTTGGGAGTAGAAACCACTGAGGGAAAAAAAAAAAAAAAAAAGTGGACAGAAAGGCCAAACACACATAAAGAAGTTGCAAAAATAAGGTAAAGAAAGCACAGAGAAAACCCACTAGTAACTAGGAATTGACAAGGAAGGGCAACAAAAGATGGGCAAGAAAAGCAAAGCACAGAGTGACATGTCATCCCTTCACGAAAACAATATTGTGAGAGTTTTGATGTAGATTGAGGGCAGTCGCAGTCAGCCATTTATACCATGAGAGAAACATGCAAGACCCATGGGCACAAAGGTTCTGCACTACTGCAGCTTTGTCTCCAAGGCAGGGCTAATGCTGCAGCACTGATTAGCATCAGGTTGCTAAAATATAAAGTGATCATTGTACAGATGAAAAAAAGGAAAACTTGTGGGAATACATCTCACCAAGGAACAGAATGATCCTTATCTCATCAAGCAAAGTAAACAGAGCGGCACAGATTCACCGAGAACGATAGGCAATTAGAGGTACAGTCAAAACCTATTGAAAATCAATGGAAAGATTCACAGTCCCATAAAGATTCTCAATCAGACCCTAAGTTGTGATGCACATATATCAATAACAGAGCTGGATATATCATTTTTCTAAACACTGAAATAATTCCCAGGTTAGAATATAACTACAGTCAGCTAAACAAAAAGCATTAGAAGCAGATTCTGGCTCTTTTGGGGGAGTGCAAGCATTGGGAGGGGATATAATACACTGTGTCCTGTAAACAAAGATTAAAAAAAAAAACCTCTGTGTGAAGCCAGCCATGAGAAACACATGGGTCCAACACTAGGGTGTTTATTCAATAATTCTACTTTAGAGGCTTTATAAAGTATACAAACAACTGAGGCATATAAAACATAATGAGATAAAAATAAGTCCATAAAATTGTCTGCCAATGGAGAGGAAGGGAGAAAAATTCTCTTTTAGGGAGCCTTTGGTTGCTATTAGTACTGAAACCACAGCTGGCACTATTTCTCTCATTAATGAGGGAACATGCACTCCCTCTTATGCAAAATTTGCATTTCACTGTGCTTTTTTGGGGCAAGAGAGAAGGACAGAGGTGCAACAACATACAGTGACCAGCAGTGGAAGTACTGAAGGAATTGTTGAGCATTTGAACCACAGCAGCACCTCAGAGTTCCTGCATATTTTGCTAACCACTTTACCAAACACAGTGGGTACACATTTATGGGGATATCATCCCTACCCCAAAGGGCTTGTCACCTAAGACCCAAGGAGAGGAACAGATTCAGACAGCTGTGAGGGAGGTGTATGAAGGAGATTGCCCTGATGGCACCAGTTGCCAAGCTCAAAGTTTCTTAGCAGGGCAGCCCTTACTGAACACTGAGGACAGCTGAGCAGAGGTAGCCTTGCTGCTGCTGGAGGGACAGGAGCAGAGTGGCTCAGCAGGGACCACGTCAGCCCTGGCAGGCAGTGCTCTCTCACCCTCCACAACCCCTGCTCCCTGGGCAGCAACAGAGTAATGCCATGTGCAAAGGAAGGGGAACACGGACGGCTCCTGTCACTCTCTGCCGCTGTTCCCTTGAGCGACTGCTTCCAAGGCCATGCCTGGAGCTGGCTCTGCAGGTATTCCCCATGCAGTGGCTGCCTCATCATCTCCTGGCTTGTTGCTGGCAGAGGAGAGAGCTAAGAGAAGACTGAGAATGAGAAAAGTTGTCAGAATTGTTGACCTTTAACCAGGACTCCTCTTGGATGCCAGATGTGACATGGAAGAAAACATGAAGGAGACTGTGGAAACACATGACAAATGAGCACTCAAGACTGACAGAGCAGATGTCTCACTGCTGCACTGAACGAGATACGCAGGGTATGGGTAGAATGTGAGGAGCTGACAATGAAGAGTACTTTGCACTTGGGTGGTGGAAAAGGAAGCCCTGTGAGGTGGCAGAAAAAACGTTCAAAGCAATTAGCCAGAAATATAGTATTCATAACCACATTCTTGGAACAAGGAAAAAACATGCAGCTCTGACAGACAATGAACTGTCCCAGGAGCCACACAGACTAGAATGAACTGCACAGGCTAGAAATTTTGCAGCTCACTGCTGTAGAACTTTTTCCTAGAGCCTTAACTTTGGAAAACCCAGGAGGATTGCATTTTAAGTTATGTCTGAGCTTGCGGCCGGCCAGCCACAATGGACCAGAAGGGCACAGCTGCCTTCCAGGCAGCAAGTAACAGCATTTAAGTTGTTGTCCCTCCCAGACACAGAAAAGAAACCAACCCACTTTCATCTAATTTGCAACAATAGAGTATGGTCCTCAAAGCTCATGTTCTAGCCACTACTCCTCCATGCTGCCCATTCATTTCCCATGCCACCCAGGGCTGCACAGAGCAAGGCTTGAAAACTAGTCCATTTGACTCTAAACTCGAGATTCTTTGGTCAGGATGAGAGACAGCTCAGGAAGTATAAGAACAGCAGAACTACAGTCTTTCCTGCTGTTCATCAACAACACGACCACTATATCTTGGCAGCTCTTCATCCAGAGATCAGCAGACCATAGGTGCATGGTCTACCAATCCTGCTCCACAATCCTAGCACAGAGACCTCCAGCTTCTAACACTGATTGCAATACAAAGCTCTGAAGTCCTCTCCTTGCTGGCCACAGATACATCATGCTGTTTCACAACAAATCCATAGCTAATTGAAAATACTCAAAATAGAGTGTAAATATATTTTAATAGAAAAGTAATTCCACCCACTGGAACTTGTTGCTTACTCCATACCTAACCAAATGCAGTTCTGTTTTTCACTTGATGCAAAACAATTGCAGAACTGCTAGTTCCACAGTAAGCACAGAGCTTGCAACATAATACAGCTACGACTGACCAAGGGATACGTGTCAGTGTCAGATCCCTCAGCAAATTACAGTAAATTTAGCAGGTTACTGTGTGCTAGCCCAGTCACAGTACCTGACAGTAGTTTTTCATGTGTCCTCTCAACCTGCTGCAACCACAGGAGACGAGCTATGTAGCTAAGGACTCTTACTGGCGTACAGACCAGGAAATTTGTTACCACAGCTCTGCCCACAACATGCTCAAGGTCAAAGTCAGGCAGAGACTGCGTTTCACTCCCCAAAAGGCTGTGTCTAAATATCATGCAACAATGCCACACCTGGAACGATGTGAACCACAAATTCAATAAAAAATATGAGCATAAGTTATTAAATCACTGTTGATATCTGAGGTTATTGATGACAAAATATTTATCCTAATAAGCACAAGATACATCAGTTAACTCCACACAGATTCATGAAAACTCCTCAAATATTTCAAACACATATAAAATGAATGAAGAAAGCAATAAGCATGGGAGGATGGAGGGGGAAACAAGCAAAACGTCCTACTCTGTACCTCAAAAAGTATAAATGACAGGGTGGATACTTTGCTTCAGGATAAAAATCAACTATTTTATGAGACCATGTGGTTTCTAAGTTTAATTTACATTAATGATGCTGGGACAAGATTTTATCAGTTGCTGGGTAAAAAACAAGTTGTACAGAACAAAGAATGTGGACCACAACTAGGATTAAAATCAGTCTCAGCAATTGAAAAAGATGAGTTTCATGAGCAGCGAGGTGATGGCAGCTTTCTTCCTTCCAAGCATTTAGAGAAATTTTAAATTTAACCCTAAGCTCTCCATTTCGTACCTCTTCAGCAGTCAGCTTTAGTAACCAGCAAAGCCAATTGCAAGTCTCCTCCACAAGTGCCCTGGGAATAGATGTTGCAAGCTCCTGCACCTTACCTGGAAAGGACACAAAATCTGAAACAAATACAAGGTTTTTTTCCAGAATGTTTACTTGAAGTGGAAACGAAAGAAAAGGAACTTAACTCAGAAGCAAGTTTTACAAGTCTCAGAGAACTGCATGGATCTGATATTTGGAAATGCTGGGGAAGAGTCATTATTTTAGTAGTCCTTCAGCCACCACTGACTATTCCAAGAATTATCTGTTCTTTGTGCTCTCTTTACCCATTATATGATGAAAAGAAGTCACAAGCCAAATAAATATTTGTTTGCTCTTACAAGTCACCTTTAAGATTATAATCCATCCTTACACAAGGACAAGGAGTTTATTTTCAAGTTTAAAGTAATTCATCACTGAGCTAGGATCTGAGCTGCACCAAGAATAAATGCAAGTCAAAAATATGTAGTTGCCAAGTCTTTACACAGCCATTTCAAATGTCTATGCAATCACACAGTCCTGCAGTTTGCTCCCACTGGAAAAGCTTTTACATTTACATTAATCTCTGGGAATTGTCCTACACTACAGAAAACCACAGAGATTATTGATTTGACCACACATTATTTTGAGCTGCAGCCTCTGACTTTTGACTATGTGCTTAAGCAGAAACTTTGAGTGACAGCTCTATATTCTGGCATATGGCAATAATTACCCTGTGATGAGAGCCCCAACTGTGAATATGTCCCCACTGTTTTAAAAACAAATCCTCAGGATAAATCCATGGCATCTCTACACATCCAGGCTGGGAGGTGAAAAGAGAAGGTAGCATTTTACTGATTTTGCAAAAGGACAACTGGAGCAGATAGTGTTTTGATATACAAAGCCACGTAGACACCTAATCCTCTTGAGGTCAGTGGGAGTTAGAGATCTAAATTATTTTTTGCAGATTTGGCCACAAAAGACATGTCCACAGTCACACCAATAAGATTTAAGTTTTCCTGAGCAGTTGGGGATCACCCTCAAGCCTTAGAACTGAATCACTCTCAGTCTCCGGCTTCAATCTTGAGAAACCAGATAGGTCTGAAGGCTGGAAAGCTCCACCAGTACAAGAGGTCAAGAGGACCAACTCATGCTATGGGTCTGCCCCTCTCTGCAGCACAGACAACCAATCAGTCCCTGGCCTTCCAGTGATATATATGTGCATAATTCCCAAAATCTGTACCAGAGCCCCTGAACCATTGCCTGGGAGCTTACATGCTCTCTTCTAATACATATTTTGCAAAGCTGCAGGGCACTATCCACTTGTTAAACAGGCCACAGAAACCTAGCCAGTTCCTTACTCTGAAGGGGAAGGAAGATATAAGCAGGATAAAGCATAAAGGCAGACCAATGTGGGGAAACACCATCCCCATTTTATCTATACCTGACACCTAAGATTTCAATATTAGGGAGATAATTATAAAACAATCATTCTTTTATTGGAGTTTATGTTTTAGATTAAGTTTTTTTGCCTTCATGTTTGTAAAGTAAAACTAAGTGTGACCTTGAGTGGGGTTTCACACATGAAGACCTCAAGAAAGCAACATATTGTGATCTTGTGAGGCCTACAACATCAGATTTGGAGATGCCCAGAGACCACAAGAGTGGGACACAGGGCTTCAGCCTCAGACGTTTTCTACAAAGTCATGCATATAAGAAAACAAAACAGGCAGAGCCCAAGCCATTGGGCCATTTTAGGAGCACTTTGTGTGCAGGCAGTAATTCAGCCTTGCAGGTTTAGTATACAGAATCACAGAATCACAGAATATTAGTGGTTGGAAGGGACCTCTGAGATCATCGAGTCCAACCACATTAAAAAA
>JAOXNO010000041.1:49143678-49188099 GCA_028565335.1 Limnodromus scolopaceus | reverse complement strand
AGTATCTCTGCCTTCTCCTCGTCCTTGGTTGCTAGGTTTCCCCTCGCATCCAGTAAGGGATACTCAGTCACATTCTCTGTGACTCTCTTTTTGTTAATGTATTTATAGAAACTTTTTTTGTTGTCCCTTATGTTGGTTGCCAGGTTCAGTTCCAGCTGGGCTTTTGCCTTCCTGATTCTTTCTCTGCATGTCCTAACAAGATCTCTGTACTCCTCCTGGGTTGCCTGTCCCCTCTTCCAAAGGTGGTAAACCTACCTCATGCACAAGAGCAGGCTCAGTGCATACAAACCAAACTGTAACAGATACCATCACATTCAAAGTGTCACTTCTGAAAAGGGTCTCCAGGGCACAGATTTAGGTCTGCTGGTGATAAGTCCAGAAGAGACAAGAGGTCCATACAAATACTTGACCAAATGTCAATGCTCCTGTCCATGTATCTGCAGCCTTCTTAGCCATCAAGTTCTTGTGACATTGCAGAGGATCACATCAAAATGTTAAGATTAGAATTTAAATAGTCATTATAGCAATATGACAGCATTGTGATAGTAAATGCAAACGTCATTCAAAAAATTCAGGAAAAGACAAAATTCTCACGGCAAAGTTAAAAATAACATATGTAGCGTGTGAATATGTTAATGTGCTGTCTTTCAGCCTCACAGGCTGGGCTGGATGACGGCAGGGGTATCTTTTTTGTATTTCAGGAATATTTATGACCTCAAAAACAATTCTTGCTCACTTGCTCTCCAAAGTGTTCACACATGGGATTCGCTGTCTCCAATGGAGAAGAAAACTGGTTTTGTCCTCAGAATCTTAGCAATGCTATTTCAAATAATACAATGTTAAGGTTGTCATGCTACCAGTGAAAGGTGCTGCCTCTACAGCTCTGTAAACTGAAATCCTCCCTACTGCAGCTTCAGTCTAACCACCATCATACATTGCCCTTCAGCCACTCTCTGGCCTGATTTAGCATCACAGGTAATTTGGCTCCTCCTAAGGACCATTAAACTGTTGACCTCTCCCTCCAGATGACCCAGTGTGGCTGTGCCAGCTGTAACACAATGTGCCAACCAGCTGGCCCTGGCATCACAGCACTTCATTAAAGCCACTGAAGAGCTAGGACGTGGCAGGATTAGACAGCAGTGCCATGTTAACAAGAAGTAATACTAACTTTTAGGGCTGGAAATCAGGATAGATGCATGAGTTTCTCTGGAAAGTATGTTGTCACTAAACAATAAAACCTGGCACAGAAATGGGGTGATTTCATACTGCAGCATTTAACTCTGCCACTACCAGAGGATCTGTTCCCCCTCCAGCCTGGCACAGCATAGTACAAAGCCTTGAGAATCTCCACACTGATAAAAGGTGTCTGAGTGGCAGGTTTACACCATGGACACTCCACCATGCTCTGACCTTGCTGAGCAGCTGTGAAGCCTCCCATAAATCTGCTCACCTGCATGCTCTGCTCTGTGCTACAGAAAGGTATATACAGAAAAGGGCACAGCATTCAGCCTTTGATTGGATGACAAAAACATAGTTGTGATCACAGATGCTAGTCTTCCATCAAGTGGATTTTGCAGTAGACGGCCAAACACCACCAGGCAGCAGTAATTTAAGAAAAGTACTACTCTAGTTCTCATACTGGCCATGTACTGAATATTTAAGGATTATGTGGCTGGGTCTTTGATTGCTCTTATTCAAAACAGCTCTGAAGAATGAATACTGCATTGCTTAGCCTCAGACTTTTTCCAAAGTCCTCAATACCTACAAGAGCAGCAGTTTCATTTAAGTCCCCTCCCCTAAGCCAAGATTCATCATTTCCAACTAAAGGAAAGGACAGTGTATTTGTTCTGTGCTGAAGCCCCTGGGACTCAGAAGACAAGATGAAATGGAAATTTTCTTCCCTTTTTTTTTTAAAAAAAAAAAAAAAAACCAAACAGGTTTAGACAACCGGCACGGGCCAGATGAGACAAGATGGATTCTTAAGAGGCTAGGTCCCCTGGTACAGAGCACAGACTGAAAGTTATCAAGATGGTACATGCCAGTCATTACGATGCTAATTGGCCTTGACAGGGTTCTGGTAACTGAAGTGAACATCCTAACTGTCACTACCTGGAAGCATTGCTGCAGGGAACAGCTCCAAGGAGCCTAAAGGAAAGAAGTGGGTGTGAGGAGGTAGAGATGGGGAATGTTTATAGTTCTCTACAGCTGTCTGCATTGCATATTTAAACAAGAGAAAAAATACTTCTTTCTATACCGTGCTGCTAAAAAATTCCACTAAAAAAATCACTTTGGGTAATTTACATTTAAATGGACTTTGCACATGAAGTAGATTATTTTGCTGGTCATGTTTACAATTACTTTCTCTCCCCCTTTCCCAGGACTCCATGACTCTTGTCTCCAGCACTGTCTTTTCTTTCCCTGTCTCCCAACCTCTCCAATTAAAATATCAAAAATAAATTAACTTGTCAGATTTCGCCACCACAACTCTCTCCTACTGCTCTCTTCCTGTCAGAGCTTTACTTCATCTTGAAAAATTCTGGTGCATTGAAAGGTTTTGTTCATTTGCTCAGGTGCCCAGATTTGCCATCTATGTACAAGATTTCCAGCACTTTCAAAGCAGAAAATCAAAACTTACTAAACAGCCTACTCGTAACAAAGAGTGACCATTTCTAGTTTCGGTTGGACAGCATTCTTGTAACACTGGGAGAGCACCAACAGGCAGGTACAAAACTGAGACTGGATTATCTACAAATTAAAGAGAACTCTCAGAGTTATCAAGATGTGAAATGCTGAAAAATAAATGTTATCTGAAGGTGCATTTTGTACTTCACTGCAAATAACCAGCAGCAGTGAGTAAATTTCTTGAACCAGTGACTCAGTGGCTTGGATGTGACAAGTTAGCTGTATCCTTTAAGAGACCAGCTATGAGCAAGACAACTCTGCTTACAAAATGCCAGAACAGACATTTACACCACCAGTCCTCAACCCTGAATCACACAGGTCAACATTTCATGCAGTCCCTGTGCATATGAGATGAAATCCAGAAAAGCTAAAATCACATTTAATCTATGACAAAAGCCAGGGGACTCTTGAATAATTTCCCTAGGCACAAAAAAAAAAAAAAAAAAAAAAAGTGTCTTCTGACAGCCACAATCAGCTGTCCGCTTTTCTTAATCCTTCACTACCATAATATCTAGGCAACCCAGCATATTATCTCCCTAGAACTTCAGGAGGTGCAGACTAGAACCAAAGTGACAGGTAAGATCCGCTCTCCATCCCAAACTACTTGGGTGTTCCTGCACAGCCTATTACACCCCATAAATGGTCAGTTCTGTGGTCCAAAAATCTGTAGTAGATGAGAAGATCCTGGTAGAAATGAAATAAGAGCTTCCATGTGTGAACACGCTGATGAATACTTGCAATGCAGGTAAGTCATCCTTCCTCTCTTGCATGCCACATGAATTCCTAGCCTTTGAAAACATGCATACAATAAGATTGTGTCAAGACTATATGACTAAGGTGATGAGGGGAGGGGAATCATCTAACTCCAACAATTCTGTGATTACAAGGGACCTTCTAGAGATCATCTCATCCAACTCTCCCGCCAAAGCAGGATTGCCTATAGCACATTACTCAGGACTATGTGCAGGCGGGTCTTGAAGACCTCCAGAGAAGGGAAAGGGAGAAAAGTAACATGAAACTAGATTCAGTTACTGGAACTTCAATAGTGTTTCCTAAAATGACTTTAGAACATAGAGGGAAGGAAAAAAAAAAGGAGGGGGTGCAGAATCCGTGCACTGTCTTTTGTACTGGCATTGCAGGAATAAAATTTCTTCTTGAAATAGTTTGCAGTGCAAGCAAAGAACCATGGGGAAAAAGAGACACAGAAGCCACAAAGCAGCTGGGATTTCCACTCTTCTAGCACCAGCGTGGATAACAGGACCACAGTTCACCATCTTCTGAACTAAACCCTTCCCAGATGGACTACAGAAGAGAACATCTGAACACAGCCAGAAGGATCCTGGAGAGCTACAGAATTTGTGCCTCTTTGCTGCATGCTAGATCTCATCTATACAGTTAACATGACTCAAGAGTGTGTGCTTCCTATTGTCACTTCCATCAAGTCCCTGCAACCAGCTCCACTTTCTTTTGTAAATAGGTTTCATGGCTTCATAAAATGGATGTATTAGTCATGAATAAAAACCAAAAAATTACTGGGGAGGGAAGCAATACTCAATGTACCACAGTCAATAAAGGACAGAAGAAAAGAAAAATATTAGCTGGAGAGTTCCAAGAAGGTTAGTGTTACAAAGAAACAAAATATTGGCTCTGACACAGGAAAAAGCTCTTCTGAATACCAATGTTCCATACAGTGACAAAGAAGCTATACTTACCTCAAAGGAGATTAAGTAATATACCGTAGCACCTGAGGAAAGGGAGGAAGGTAGAAAAGAGAGGCAAAAGCAAGCATAAACACAAAGAGAATAAGGCCCCTGAAGTCTGTTTCATATAGCTTCTTCTCCTTCACAAAGGAGATTTATATCTTTTCCTTGGAAATTCAGCATTCAGGAAAGTGGACTTAGAAGTATAACTCCATAATAATACCCTCTTTTCCAGTCCCCAGGAAAGCATAATACTGATTTACTGGTCAAAGAAATAAATGTGCCTCAGAGTTCCATACAAGGCATTTCTGCCTTTCTGAAGTTAATCTAGCTCTAAGATGGATAAGAAAAAGGCCAACACTAGTGGAAAAATACCGCAGAAAGTATTTGTGTAGATAAAAGGAGCTTTCTAAAGGCCAGTGTGCCTGTCATGATGGAATAATTTTCATTCTCTAGATAAAGAGCTGAAGAATAAAAGTAAAGAAAGTTACAGCACACAACCAACTCCCCGGGTACCAGGACATGTTGGCCGGTTGAGGAGTATGCTTTACGAAAATGCCTAATCAGTGAAATTCAAAACTGGAAATCTTTCATATGGGATTCATTTGAGCAAATGTTGACATCAATGTCTGCACTAGTTACCCAGATTGCCACCACAGTGGATGGAGAGAATTAGGCACCTGCAGGGCAGGGCATCTGTTTCTAAAGCATTTGTCTAAAACAGGGTCAGATGAACTGTGTCCTAAAATATCTATTTCTCTTTCCTGACTGGAAGAAGAGTCCATATAACTCAGTCAGACGCAGACAGCTAGTTAGTAGGCATCTGAAGCTAATGGTGGACTCATTTCACCGAGCATCAAAATGATTGCAGCACCTCACTTGAGACTCAAGTGTAGACACCAGATTTGCAAAAATTATTCCACTTTCTTCTCACTATAATGACTGAAAATCTTACTCTGGAGATTGCAAATCTAAGTCCCAAGCTTCTATACAATCTAGGTTACCAATTAAAATGAATCAAGATGCAGCCCTTATAGTTGCAGAGATAGCCTTTTAAATGCAAGTGGGAGCAACACTGTATTCCTGAGCCTGCAGAGATACAAACAGGACTTCAGTGATGCTTAAGAGCACAAACTGAGCCATTGGAATAAAATTCGCAAGACTGACAGTTTTCCTTATATAATTTCCTTATATAATTCTCACTTAGATTCATATCAACAGAGCTGTCCCTCAGCTCCTAGTCTTGGGTTTAAATGCAGCTTCCAGGAGGAAAGGGGAAGATAAGCCCCAGATTTCTGGTAAAACAACATATTTTTTTTGTTGGTGAACAAGGCTAATGATTTCTAAAATAGAACTTAATGATGTAGACTGCAAGTGTACAAATCCATGGTCTGGCAGAAGAGCTCATAGCCCTACCTGACTGGTCCCTGATAGATGGGGAACTCTAAGCTGTTTCTTTACTCCTCTCCTGCCAAGTGCTGTTTTCTCCCATAACACAGGTGGCTGGGAGCAAGTTGCAAGAGCAATCCACACAGCCCACAGCTCCTCTCCCTTTTCATTTGCAAAGGGTTCTCTGGGAAAAGCACAGGCAGGACCAGGACTTCTTCACCAGGATGTCAGCAGGCCACTGCTGGTCACCATCTTCCTCCACACACTACTCAGGAACAGAAGCATCCTGTGTGCGTGTTCACATCTAGAAAACATTAGACAACTACTACTGACCAACCAAGTTTATTGTGTATGCAAGAAGAACAGCTCTCACCAGCTTGCAGTATAAACTGTGTGTTCCCTCTACCTGGAAGGGCTGGGCACAGCTAGGATGAAGTTTCTATTCAGGCAGGAGCATTCACTAATGCAGCGGTCATTTATTCCACTTGGGCTGAAACTTCACTGATTAGGGACCATTTTCTTGTCCTGCAGTAGTACAGTGCTTACATTGCATGAGTTACCAGTTGGGGGCTTGTGAACACTGTTGTGGTACAAACAAATAAAATCAGCCTTATTTAGACTAAAATCCAAAGCAGAGGCTGTTTGCTTGCCCACATTCGAGATTAAACACAGAGGGCTGGGGTAACCTCTCAGTTCAAAGTAAACAAGACACTGGCCTTCTCTTGGCAAGGACAAATAGCTATATGGAAGCTGCTTCAGGACTCAGAACCAGTCATCTATTAAAACTCAGAGATTACTCCTACCAGTGAAAGGCAAGAGGACTCCAGAAACATCTCCTCCAGCACACGTGAGAAACTGTCCAATCTTAACCTCCATTTCAAATGCTAATTACTTTCCAGAATACACTTCTGAATTGTTCCTAGCTTCCACAGAGGATAAAAAAAAAAAATAGACTTGTACAGAGATCTTCATCTTTCCCTTTCTAAATTTATATAAATTATCTAATTGCACTTTTAAAGGACTATAGCAAGTACTGGAAAAGAACTGCACAATGAATTAATACTACATGTGACAGATCAGGAAAATACTTTTTGAAAGCAGAAGAGCACTTTATTCCCCAAAAAAACTTGAAAAGAGAAGATAGAAAACACTATAACTGCATATATGAAAAATTATTCAAGGACAATGGGATGTATGGTGAGTTATTTTAATTGATGAGTTTATGATATACTTTAAATGATGTAAAGGATGCCCAGAGCACAAAGATGGCTGCCACCTTAGAGAATATGAATGCACTTAGAGATACATGCTTTCTTAACATACATATATAATAAATTATATGCATATACTGACAGTGTAATCTAGCAGAAGGGGCACATAGGCATTTTATAAAGGCAAAAGCTTGTCATTGTGAAAGGATTTATTAATTATTACAAATAAAATTATGACCATGGAAGTCAAATGCCTGAAAGTATTTTGCCAAAATCATTTAACTCTGGACTAAAACTCCAGGAGAAGAGGAAGGAAAGAGAAATTCATTTTCTCATGGTAGGATTTCAGTTAACATACAGAAGGCAGCTTATACCCATTGGTTTAGGCTTTGCTTTTTTTTAGAGAGGCATGAGGTACGTATCCAACTGATGTTAGGACAAATGTATTTGTATTATTACACCTTAATGATGGCTTTAGTGTAAGGCACTGAGAAGCAAAGGAAAAACAGTCCTTATCATAGAATCATAGAATGGTTTGGGTTGGAAGAGACCTTAAAGATCATCTAGTTCCAATCCCCCTGCCATGGGCAGGGACACCTCGCACTAGACCACATTGCTCAAAGCCCCATCCCAGCATGGTCTTGAACACATCTGGGGATGGGGCATCCACAGCTTCTCTGGGCAACCTGTTCCAGCGTCTCACCACCCTCACTGTAAAGAATTTCTTCCTGATGTCTAATCTAAATCTACCTGCTTTCAGTTTAAAACTGTTACCCCTCCTATCACCACATTCCCTCATAAAGAGTCCTTCCCCATCTTTCCTGTAGGCCCCCATAAGGTACTGGAAGGATGCTAAGAATATGCTAAGGGTAACACAATGTCTCCCCAGGAGCAGCTCCAAAAGGCCACGACAAATGTTTGTAGTCTCTCCAACAGGCAAAATTAAGTGCATCCTGAATATAAGAGGAGTGATGTATGATAAACAAAGAGCTCAGTCTACCAGAAACTTTGTGTTTGGCAAGTGTCCATTGCTCCAAAAAGGTTAGAAACCACTGGATTAGACTATGTTACAAGAGACAGCGTGGAACAAAACCCAGAGACTGTGAGAGCACAAGGAACAAAAAATAAAACCACAGCCAGCCTGACTAGCATCCTATCATGCACACTCCCAACAGCGAGAGTGTTAAACTCAGCCAGGTCATCATTTCAGATGGGGTTGGGGGATCATGAGCTGATCTTCACTAGCAGCCCTGTGCTACCATCACTGTAAGCCTAATGGCTAAACAGTTAGAGTGTATCACCAGAAGGGTTTAGGAAAGCACAAGAGCTCAGCTGGGCCAGGCAAATTGTCATTGCTGCCAGTTTAAGGACATATAGGGAGCGATTGTGCAGTTCACTCACGGACAGACAGAGCGTCTGCAGCACAGCCAGGTAACAAACCCTGACTTAGTGAACGGCAGGATGTGCCCTGCTCACAACCACATCCTGCTATTCTTCAGCGCCAGTAGAAGGAAAGCGGCACTACACCAAACAGTGGGAGAAATCCCTCAAATCTTCATGATATACAAAGCCTGAAGGAACACGCATTATAGAAAGATTTAGTTTGCTGGCATGAAATCAAACGTATAAGCCAAAGATTATTCACAAAGATCAAGACAACCTTCAAAGAACCCAGAAATCTAGGGGGAGGCAAAGTATTTCCAAGTAGTTCCACTCTCCTCACACAAGCCAGGGAAGCTCAGAGAGAGGGTCATAAATAATGGACTTTATTTTCATTCTTTGCATATACTCTTGCTGGTGCAGTGCCCCGTGTCATCCAGACACAGAAGTTGATAGTGAGCCATTTCAGGTTACTCAAAGATACATTAAAAGAGACCTTTTCTTCGAGTAGGAGTACCAGTTTCTGAAATTCAAACTCTTGTGATTTACTAATTGCTTTACGTAGTCTTCAAGTATAACAGTACTCCCAAGAAAAATCAGATTTCTGATAATAAAAGCCTTTGTAAACTATCAATGAAAGGCATTTCAAGATGCAGTGGCTAAAAGTAGCCTATTCAAGTTAAGGTACCTATTTAAACATCAACCATTAAGAGAATGCAGAAAAAGTCACCATTACTTTATGTCTTCAAAGCAAGACCAGAGGATCCTCCTCAAATATATGACCTAGCTTAAGCCACAGTTAGTGAGTAGGTGCTGAAGTTAGTGTTAATGGAAGAAGCTCTTTCCCAAACACTCTTATTGTGAGCAGTTCTGGTCACACCAAAATTCAAAGACGACTAACCGAATCAAGAATAGATGCACAAAAGTGCTAGTAAAAATAAGAGGCTTAATCTCAGGAAAGCTTGGATTGTTCAAGCTGGCAAAACACAGCTTGACAAAGGGACAGGATCACTGCCTGCAAATACATTTGAGCAGGGGGAGCAGCAAGAAATGACGAGAGCCATTTAAACCATAAGAGTACCTTGGTGCAAAAATGAGATAAACCAACCATGAATGCTTCCAGGCTGGAGGTCAGAAAAATCTGAGCATGGAGCAGTTGGGACCTGGAGCAGCTGTGATCAGGAGCTCCCAGCAGGAGAAGTAGAAGAGGAGAAGAAAGCAGATAAAAAGAGAGCCTGAGAGTCCACAGAAAGGGCTGCCCCATCTTGATCCCTCAGCAGCGGGGAGTCTTCCCTGGGACTGAGGCTTGGAAAGTCACGTTGTTCTTTCCAGCTCTGAGTTCATACACAGAGTTCAATAATTTGGTAACCAGTTATTACTGGAAGAGAAGGATTTACTGGGGTTTCTTTTTGCTGTTTATTTCTAAAACAAAAACTTTTTTTATTTTCTTTAGACACAAACGTAACCTCTGTTTTTCATCAGTTCTCCAACAGCTCAGGAGAACACACAGCATGAGCGACACATGGCAAGAAAAGATAATTTAGGATCCAACCTTGAGTAGCCTGTGGAGTCCGACATGACAGCATAAGCAGTTCTACACTCCTTCACCACCAGAGGTGGACTTCACAGATGTTGTATTCTAAAGATCCTTCAGCTCTTATCAGAGGGAGGGGAAACTAACAGGTACTGAAGAACCAACATTAAAGCCCAAGACATTCAGAGATACAGAAAAAGCAGCAGTGCTCTGCAGTGGCCAGGCAGCACTGGCTGCTGGGTTGTCAATCAAAGTATGTATCCTTCTTTCTACAGACTAGATGCACGGGCCCTGGATTCAGCAACCCTTTCTGCAGCACACCAAAGTCAGTAATCAGAAGAAACTTAATGTCAAAGTCACATCCATCTAGTAAGGAAGCTGTTAGAATTGCTCTTGCTCTCTCTACTTCAGAAGCAACTTAGAATAAAACCATCAAAACATACATACAAGAACTCAGGACAGCCTAGCTACCCTTCTGACAGTCCACCTCCTACCCTTAGTCTCATCTCTTTAGGTCAGGTTCCATCACTTACCAGATATACATGGGGATATCAGGGAGAACATCTATTGTTAGTGGCTTAGCAACATCTAAATGGCTTTCCTGCTTATACCAGAATCCTTCCCTTCATCTTGCAATATGAGGCATTTGCTGTTGGAAGCTGTGAGAGAAAACTATCCCCAAGCCACACCATTCCTTAGAAATAACAGACAACCCTAACAGAAGTAACGAGAAAAAAAAGTATTCATGAAGGAAAAGTCATAAGCTTTCCATAACCACTTCATTGTCTCAGAGGCCCTCACTCTCCCCCTCTGTACACAAAGCTTCTCCTCTTTGGAAAGTGTAAAGAAACTTTTGTGCGCTCAGAACTGTAATGTGAAAACAAAATTGTGTGTGGATGATCCTGAAATGGATTCAATGAAGCGGTTTCAATTCCACCCTTCCTTCCTCCCAACTCCACCCTCTCCTCCGAGAGGTAAATTTGTTTGGGTTAATATGGAAGGGAAAAAAAGCAAGCTAAAAATAGCCTCCTTTTTGCCTTAAAAAAGTTAAGACTACGAATAAACAGTCTGAAAGAGGAATGCAATTAATCTGCCCACCAAATTCCTACACTGCTTTCTTGTTCAGTTTTTCAAAACATTTTCATAAGGATCAAACACACTGACTTCTTTCTGCAGAACCAGTGGTATCGCAGAACTG
This sequence comes from Limnodromus scolopaceus, assembly GCA_028565335.1. Lineage (NCBI taxonomy): Eukaryota > Metazoa > Chordata > Aves > Charadriiformes > Scolopacidae > Limnodromus > Limnodromus scolopaceus. Next base: position 49,177,005 of record JAOXNO010000041.1, on the reverse strand, counting down.
CCAGCTTCCTTGCATGTAAGGTAGCTGGATTTGGCACAAGGAGGAATAGGTTATGAGACTGGAGGAACCAAAGATATAATCCAAGATTTTTAAGTACTAGAATATTTGAGAAATATTCTTGCATCCTAGAAACCAGTATGAAAAAAAAATAAAAATCAAGAAAAACGCACCAAGAAAACACAAGAAATTTCTGTTGTTCCCCTTTACCGTGGAACAGACAAATTGCATTATCTCCTAAAATCTACCTTCTCACTAAAAAGCACTTGCACTGTTATCCCTATCTTAGACCCAAGTCACATCTGTCCCTGACAGCAATAGCTGTCAACGCTGAAAGAGCAGGATGATCAGCCATCCTTTACACCCTGGGCTGGGAGCCAAAGCAAGGTTGGCTTATATATTTGTAGTGCAGAGCCAAACATACTTCTTTAATCTATTCTGTTCCCTCTGCTACGCTATTAGCAAGCAAGCAGATCAAAACCCAGGGACTTTCCTTGCAATCTGAATATTTGCATCTCAACTTGATTTTACCATATTCCTTTTCCACTGTATCACCAATGAGATTCAGGTAATGCCATAAAAGTCACATGTACTATCAATGCAGACAGAAGCCTCTTGGCAGCATTGCCTTTCATTCCCATACTCCCAGTTTCCCCTAGCGTGAGGCATCACAGCACGCTGCCGTGGAGTCCTATAGACACTGCTATGATACCTGATACGAGTTACATTTTAAAAAAAGAAAACCACCTCCCTCCTCTTACAGCAGATGTGCCCTCTGGAAGGAGAAAGGAAATGCCTCACTTTCATCTCAGAGTTCAGAGGGAATGTTTTATAGCAGCCAATGCTATCAAGGTCCTATTCATTGACACACAAGGGACAGCAAGTATTTTGAGGTAGGTTGTACAGCCATGAAATTGCCAGGCTCCTAGAACAACTTCACCCAGTGACACTTGGAAAGCAAAGTGAAAGACTTTCCTGCAACCCTAAAGTAAATGCTTAAAGCCAACACACACCAGGCAGACCAGCTGAGTTAAGCAGATGTGATTATACAAGGCAAAGCCACATGAGGAACAAAGCAGCACCTCCTACTGGAACTCCAGGTGAGGAACACGAACCCAAGCTGTTTGCAACCTCTGGTGTCCCAGATCCGAGCAAGCACTTTCACTCAAGAGAGGTGAGAAGCATTCAGTGATCAGAGTGGGACAGTGGATGCTGGGATCTCATGCTTTGACCTCAGTATCAGTGGCATGTTACAGAATCCTGCATTTCCGATCCACACACAGTGCTCATCAGCTCGTTTTGACTGCTATGAAGACTTCAGGGGTAGCATTTGTGCTGTGCAGAAATATTAGAGAAAGATGCCCTGGTTAATACTTATGTTACTCATGCACTATACTGGAGCATTCGCTGGCTCCATGTTTACCCTCAGTTCCTGTCCAAGGTGGAAAGTGTTCTTTCACAGAAAGGAAATTGGCACAGAGACTAAGTCATGCTACTGAATCAGAGGGAATTTGCAAGCAGACCAGGGAGCTGGTAGCTAACTTGCAGCACTCTAAGTTAGCTACCAGATCGTTCTCTTTTCAATAGGCATACCAGCCAGCATACACTCGTGCACCTTACTCACAAAGCCTGGTTGCTAAACAAAAGAACAAGCAAGTCAGAGCATAAAGTCATGGGTGGTGTGGGTCAAGGTTAGGAGCAGCTCCATCAGCAGTAGCAGCATCCAGTGCAGCATCTACTATGCATCCAGCATCACACCAGGGCTGACCTGCTCCCCAGGGAGCCTTGCTCAAGCAGGTACAACAGCAGAGTCCTGCCTTCTCAAGGGTGCAGCAGCCAAATGTTATAGCATAGAAAGGCCTTTGACATCACTCATCTGCAACCTCACCCTTTGCTGCCAGCTAGTTTTAACAGACGTAAGTGTAGGTGACTTCCATGGGTTCAATAGAGATTCAGCTTTCCCAGGGCACTGTAAAGAATCAGAAGGGAATGGACATTAACTCAAGAGAAATAGAAAGCAGGCTTAAGTGTGTGGAAGGAATTCTGCTTTTGATCTGAAAGCCAGAAAGTTCAAAAAGCAGCCTAGGCTGTATCTTTGCAGAAAAAGTCTAAGGCTCCTTTACAGCTCTCAGCTCAGTGTATCTCAGATTGTGTGTACAGTCACTGTTCCCAGTGACACACCTTTACATTCACTCTTAAGAAAACATCCACAATCACTACAGATGATTTGTCACGAATGCAAATTGATGTAAACTGGCATGTTTTTGCTACAGCCAGTAGATTCAGCCAAATATCTGTCCATACACCAAGAAGCTTCTCCTGAGCAGTGTTCTCTGTCAGCTGACATTCTGCAGGCAGAATTGAGGACCTAAGTGATTAACAGGGGAAGAGGGTGTGTAGGGGAAGTCATAGGCAACCTCTCTGACAAGATCATGCTACCTTCCGCAGAGGCAAAGCTTGTTTGCAGGTTTACTAGAGGACCTCAGAGAAGAGTACAGAGACTAGGCTCCCTACAGATTTTTAGGTTTTTTGCGATTAAAACAATCGCTTCTGCACAATACTAAATCAGAAGGAAAGAAGGGCCAAGCTAACCATCTCACACAATGCTGAGTTCCCCATCACACCAGCACCAAGTGCTTTGTACTTGGTCACAGAGAAAGTGGAATTCAAAGAATTAAGAAATCTTGATCAGGAAGAACAGTGGTAATGCAAGGTACAGCTATGATCACGATCAGTATTTCTATTTTCTAATACATAAAATATGCATCTCAGGGCACGTCTGCAGCACTGGAAGCAGTCTTCCAGCTGAGCAGTTGTTTTTTCCTTCGACCTAGCCTCACTTTTAACTGCTTTTGATTAAAACAATTACTTTCACTCAATATTCAATTTCTGACAGGTATTATTCTCTATATATGCTACAAGCTGGCTCTATCCTTCCAGGCAAAACAAAACAGCTCACTAGAAGCAACCTTTCTTATTTTTACAAGTCATATATAATTTATGCATCTGCAATATTGACAAAGGCTAGAAATACAGATTTTGTCCAATTCTCTTTCCTATAACTTTCAACAGAGGCCTTTTCCTTTTAAAGCATTGCTTCCTCCTGCTATTGCCATTAGCTTTTAGGAGAATCAGTTATCTGAGCACAATTGCTTCCCTTATATCCAACCTCATAATCCAAAACGTAGGCTATGTCTATGTTCAATGCCATTTAATTGTAAAAGTGTCCTACACTCCCTTAAGCAATTACCTTTTTTTTTTTTTTGTTCACTGAGTCCTCAAGTTTTCCTCAAAGCAAAGACTTACAACATGCATAGTTTTGCTCCTGCCCTTCTAGTCTCGCAGGTGGATTTCACACAGGAAACACACAACTGACATTCAGCTCTTCCAACCAGAACAAGACAGGTAAATAGTTTTCTGAAAGCCAGAGATGGCTTTGCAAGCAATTGTTATTCCATTGTTTTAAAGACTGAGAAGTATCAATATCACCTGAGTGCGTTTTACTGGGTTATTGGCAGAAGAGAATTATTGACAACAGAATCACAAGCAAGTTACATGGACGTTCACAGATAGCTGGCAAGAGTAGGAAAGCGTTTTCTTCCCTGTATTTCTCTTAGGTAGAAATTAAAAGAGCTTGAAGGAATTAAGATTTTCAAGAGTTTTTGTTTGGTATCCAAATAACACTGAATTAGCTAGCTCTCTTACACTCCTGAGAAAATTCCAGCCTCTCATTTTAAGAGTATACCTAGGAACAGACTCGGGAACACTCCAACACCGAGACACCCTCTTCTTTCACCTGCCAGTGCCTACGACTAGATGCCACACATGTGTGATGTGTTTGCTTCTGCAACTCTGAATGAGTAGGGAAGTTTAATCTTCTTTGCCCAAGCAATAATTTTCTTCCCTCTTTATTTAAATAAGTTTTTCTTTCCAAAGCTGCTCTCAGGAACAAAATATTTTGTCTAATTCTCATTTTGGCCACTGGATGAATAACCAGAACACACACTCAAAGTGCATAGTCTTCCATTGTCCTCCCACCACAAGGTGTGCAGGTGGTCAGAAGAGTTTGCAATGCTGAGCTTCTAATATGAGCTTTTGGCACTGGGGGCAGAAGGTATGCATCTTGGGACTGGTAAATCAAATCTTTTTGTAGTAGTAAGTGAACTGACAAAGTATAAATAGAGAAAAAGATTATTATCACAGATTACAGTTAACAAATCCTCATTGGGGAAAACAGAGTGTGTGTAGGATGAAACTCACTGTGACTGGTGGTTTTGCAGATAACACACACGATGAAGTTGGAAGTAGCTTTTGATTTCCCACAGCAATATCAGCCAGCCCTTCAGTGATGCCACTGCAAGACACAAAACAACAGATTCATGAGTAAAACAAGCAGGTGGTGATCAGGAGTCACTTCAGGAACAGACTTTTCAATGCAAGATTAAAGCTCCCTGCTTCACAATCTCCTTCCCCTCCCCTCTGTACTACCCCACACACTCTTCAACCTCATTGAAGTTTGTTACTAAAATGAAACTCAGGTCACAAAATAAAGATTGATACATCGGAGAAAATATCTTCTTGCACATTTCCAATACAGAATTTAAAAATATTTAAAAGAGGTGACTTTTTTTCATTGAATCCATGGCTAAACAAATAAAGTGAGAAGAAACACGCAATGGCAAAAGACTAAGGCATGCTGAGCATGCAGAGGAGAGTCCAGGTAAGGAGAGCCTACAGAACAGCACCCTGTAATTTATGGTCCACCAGCATCCCCAGAAACAAGCTTCGTTGCTCCCAGGGAACAATGCACAGAAAGCATTCACAAGAGAGCACAAGTTTATGTTTCCTATGCACGGAGAAAGTCATGGCAAGGGAGAATAAAATTGATAAATATTTCTAATCATTCAAGTTTCTGAGACTGATAAATGCCAACAAAGGAAGCTCAGATGGTGGAAGCATTTTATGCAAATAACCACAAACAAAAAACATCTTCTGCTAGGAGTTGTAAAATTGCACAGTGATGCTGCATGGAGAAAAGTAAGGTTATAACTATACTCAGATGCATAGCAACATTCAAATGCATAATCGACCAACAATTTAATTCTACCTACAGAAGCAGCAGTGAGGTCTGTACTGTAGACAAACCTTTTCAAAAAAACCATCTCCTTCCTTATCCATTGCAGCTTTATCATTACAGTGGATAATAAATTACACCACTGTTTTATGTCACAAGATTTTTGCTAGTGTATAAATCTCTTTAGCATTAAGTTTGGAACTGCAGAAATATTACAATTAGCCCCACAGTAAATTACTTAGTGTTAAAAGCCAACCCCTATAAAAGCACCATGACATCCTTACTGACCACAGATAACCAAGCCTGCAGTTTATCTACCCACTTGTAAGACGTTGGGTCTGTAGATCAACTGTGCCTTGTTTGCCATAGTGTAACTCCTAGGTTTCGTTGTTTGTTTGTTTGTGGTTTGTTTGGGTTTTTTAAATCTTGCTATTTCAGGTGCTTAATGCCACTAATTTCCAGATGGTCTAGAAATGAAGCACAACAGAAAGCAAGCTATATCCCTGTTATGTGCAGGAATATTGCTGTCTGACATTTCACTGCCACATAAATCAAGCAGGCCCCAAAGGAGAATCAGCAATGCATTCCCTAAACATTGCTTTGTTTTGGTTTTTCTAAAATAAAAAACTAAGGAAGTAGATATCAACTGTTTCTTGAGAAGAGAGAGAGCTGCCTGTGATTTTTAGATTTGGGTTTTTTTCCTAAACTTGACAAATACCAGAAGCAACATCACCTTTTAAGGCAAAAGGCAGCTGAAAGCAAAATCCTTCTTTTAAGCCAGAGTGACTCATAACAGCAAAGATTCTTCCTAGAAAAACAAATTCAGTCATGAAGAAAGAACAAGCTAGAAGCCTTTATAATAACAATGCAAACGAATCCTTCTGTCCCCAGGACTTTTGTGGACTGGTGTTGGCTGGTTTAGCAGGTGCTCTTGGCTACTGTGGAAAAGAAAACAAGCTAGAAAGACTACTGCCCTGACCCAGTGTTACCGTTCACTTGTATCCCTAGAGAGTACAGTACAGTAAACACGAGCACAGATGTACAGGAACACATTTCATGCCTTATCTTTTCCATAGGAATGCAGGAGGAAGTAAGTATCTGGAGCTGTATCTACACTGCAGTCACACGTGCTTTCGACACAGCTGACAACCATCTCAAGAGATAAGTCAGAGAAGATACAGAAGCATGCACACAACACTGCCTCCAGTAAGCCTGTGTAGTCCTGTATAACCCAGTAATGCCACATCTTTATCACATCTGTTAAACAACATTAATGAAACCTAGGCCACGTACAGCTATTCAGACCTCAGTCCTGCCTCCTGAAACAGAGGTTGGCACTGCCGTCAAAAGTGACAGCATTAAACTAATGACAGGATGTGATCTCAGCAGGCTGCATCTCAATCTACTCTTCAAGTCTAGAAGACAACCAAAATCCTCCTCTTTGAGTATCATAGTCATTGCACAGATTTTCCTTGACCTATCCAACACGTGAGCCCAGGCAACCACAGTTTCAGCAAAGGTGGTGCTGGCACCACCAGCAGAGAGACCAGGGCTCCATTTCAATCTCCACAAATGACCTGCTATATAACCCCAGGCAAAACATTTTGGCTGCTTGTGTCCCACTTTCATTTGCAGGCTGTTGGATTGGTTTTTTTCCCCTTTGTCTCCTCTTTTGACCAGGGACAATCTTTTAAAAGATGTTTACATCTATTTATCATGTGCCGCTGAGCACAACAGGGCCTCTAAAGCATGAACTTTAATAACAACAGGAATGTCCACTGCAGTGTAACTCTAATTAATGCTACAAGGCTCCCACCAAACCCAGCTACACCAGACATCCTGCTCCAGAGACCAGAGGCATGTGTTTAATATTTCTGTCCTGGATTGTGCCAAATGTTTCCTGTATCTCTGGCATGCACCACACAACCTGGAGTCCAACTAAAGAGAAGTCTCTTACAATTCCCAACCATTTAGGATAATTTTTTTCCAGACCAACATTACAGGTTCTTAAGGGGAAAAACTACAGCTTAGCAAGAAAGAGTGAATTGAGTCCTAACACCCAAATGCAAACTAACTGATTATAGACATGTCACAGACAGCTCAGCTTTCCAGGAACTTGGACAGCCTGAGCTAGGCAAGAGTCCTGCTCTCTGATTTTCCTGCTTTGAAACAGCCGTGCTTCCCGTCCCCTCTCTTGCATTCTTCCCTTGACACTGCAGTCAGTCAGAGATCAAGGTGACTTTCTGCTGTGACCCAGGACAGCTGTTCCTTGGGGCTTATATTTCTCTGCACATTGGTCAAGAAACCTGGTTTCTAGCTGCAGGATCTCTCTCAGTGCCCTAGTACTGTCCAGAGCTTGCTGCTACTCATAGAATGGTTTGGGTCAAGAAGAGACCTTGAAGATCATCTAGTTCCAATCCCCCTGCCATGGGCAGGGACACTTCCCACTAGACCACGTCGCTCAAAGCCCCATCCAGCCTGGCCTTGAACACCTCCAGGGACGGGGCATCCACAGCTTCTCTGGGCAACCTGTTCCAGTGTCTCACCACCCTCACAGGAAAGAATTTCTTCCTGATATCTAATCTAAACCCCCCCCTTTTGCAGTTTAAAACCACAATGGCACATAGGATATACATGTGTAGAACTACTAACTTCCTTCTCTTGAAGAGAACACAGAAATTCCTTGTGCCACACTGCCACCTCCACCAGTGGCAAAGGGCATTTTTCAGTCTCTGCTCTGCTTTTAACTACTGCAACTATAACAGGAAATTTACTGACTGCCTGTGCTCTTGTATTAGCAGACAGTTACTATAACAAAACAAACAAAAAAAAAAGCTATTCAGCTATTCTGTGAAGTCCTGCTAAACACAAGAGGCTGTGGAAAATGCATTTTAAAGCAAACATTAACACTGCTTGCTCTTGTTTTTAAGAGAAAAATACCACGAAGAAATGTCAGCTAATTTCATCTCAAGACCACCCAGTCTCCCACTCACCCCCACTTTTTTTTTTTCTTTTGGTTTTGGTGGTGTTTTGTTTAATTAAGGTAACATTGTATTTCTTGCCCACATGCTCTGCCCTCACACAAAACTCCACTTGACAACTTGTAATCATTCTGTTTATTTGAGATCTCTTCCTTCAATTCTTACTCCTTGATGAAAGGAAGGTCAGAAAAGACTACAACTCTCCTGCCATGCCCATACCCATCACCATGTACTCCAGCCCCAGGAAATTTGCCAGATAAACTATTTCCAGCTGATATCTGTGCAAGCTTTAGTACTTAACTGCCCTCATGGATTCCCCTATGGCCTTTTCTTTTTTAATATATATATAAAACATAGGGAAGTATATAAATAGATATTCCCTTCCCACTCCTATTTTAGGACTTCCTGAACTCTACGCTATTCATAGAATCATAGGATGGTTTAGGCTGGAAGGGACCTTTAAAGGTCATCTACTCCAATCCCCCTGCAATGACCAGGGACATCGTCAACTACAGCAGGTTGCTCAGAGCCCCATCCAACCTGACCTTGGACATTTCCAGGGATGGGGCATCCGTGACTTCCTTCAGCAACCTGTTTCAGTGTCTCACCACCCTTATAGTGAAAAAAATTCTTCCTGATATCTAATCTAAATCTACCCTCTTCCAGTTTGAAGCCATTACCCCTTGTCCTATCTCTACCTGCTCTTTAAAAAGTCCCTCCCCATCTCTCTTGTAGGCCCCCTTTAGGTACTGAAAGGCCGCTATAAAGTCTCCCCAGAGCCTTCTCTTCTCCAGGCTGAACAATCCCAACTCTCTCAGCCTGTCTTCATAGGAGAGGTGCTCCATCCCCTGTTCATCTTCATGGCCCTCCTCTGGATCAGCTCCATCAGGTCCACATCATTCTTGTACTGAGGACTCCAAAGCTGGATGCAGTACTCCAGGTGAGGTCTCATGAGAGCAGAACAGAGGGGCAGAATCACCTCTCTCAACCTGCTGGCCAAGCTTCTTCTGATGCAGCCCAGGATACGTTTGGCTTTCTGGGCTGCAAGCTCACATTGCCGACTCATGTCCAGCTTCTAATCCCCAACACCCCTAAGTCATTCTCCTCAGGGCTCTTCTCAATCCATTCTCCACCCAGACTGTTTTTGCGCTTGGGATTGCTGTGATCCAGGCACAGGACCCTGCACTTGACCTGGTTGAACTTCATGAGGTTCACATGGGCCCACCTCTCAAGCCTGTTCAGGTCCTTCTGGATGGCATCCCTTCCCTCTAGTGCATTGACTGCACCACACAGCTTGGTGGCATCAGCAAACTTGCTGAGGGCACACTCAATCCCACCATACATGCCACCGACAAAGATGTTAAATAGTACTGGTCCCAGTACTGACCCCTGAGGAACACCACTCATCCCTGATTTTCCCTTGGACATCAAGCTGTTGACCAGAACTCTTTGAGTGCAGCCATCTAGCCAGTTCCTTATCCACTGAGTGGTCCATCTGTCAAATCGATCTTTAGAGACAAGGATGCATAACTTCCTTATATCAGCATTAACCCTGTCAACCATATTCCTGCATGATGTGCTTCACTCCTGTCTCTGGAAACTATTGGATTGATTTTACTCTTTGGAGTTATTCTTTACAAAGTCCATAATATAGGACTGTAGCACACTTGCATACCAGCTCAAACTGATGAGCACGTCTCCATGTTTAGAGTTAGTGCAAACAGAAGATCACCACTCAAGCACTCTGATCTTAAACATCCATTTGCACTCTGCACCCTGTGTGAGCTTGACAAGGTTTTGTCAAGTATTTGCATCTTGTGTTTCTACTCACAAAGGCATCTGTGCTCAGCCCTAACACTGAAACCTGCAAGATCTGTGATCCTCCTTTGGCTGTTCCCAAGTCTCAGCCTGACCTGAGAGAAAGTTCCATCTTCTTCTGCAGATGAGCTTTCACTTTAATCACTTTTATTCACAAATACAGAGCAGAAAGATGAGGCTTTAAGTTCTTACATACCCTGGGCACTCTAGATGGAATCAGCAACACAAACAACCCATCCTTTGTGTAGGACAAGACTGTCCCAGTGCAGCCTAAGAAGGCAGTTACTTCTCAAAGCAGGTAAACCTGCAAGTGAGGTTGAAACGTAGCAGACTCCTGAAAGCTCCTCTGCATTAGCCATTGCTTTCCATCATTGTCACCCAACTCTCATTGTCTGCCTTCGTATCTAGTGTAACGAGATCCAAAGGATCTAGTGCTATATTGTTAAATAAAATAGGTTACTTTCAGACCAGAAATTGTTGAAGGATTTTAATAATCATGTGAAATCCAAACTGTTGTGATAGACAATTTATTTAGGTTTCCAGGCATCACCACTCTTACCTAGGCTAGCACAAGTAGGCCTACAGAGCTCTGTGAATATCCAGCACTGGACCTACAACCAGAGATTACAGCACCAATCCAAACAGTAGCTTGGGGCACAAAGCCACCTTTAGTCACCACGGAAAGAAACAGAGGTTCTTTCTCTGTGGGACTTGCTACATCTCACCAGAGGATATAGGAGCAGCTCCCACAACACCCTTTTGTACCTGCCAAAAGGGAGTGGCTGCCTGAGGCTGACCATTCATTCATAATTCAGACACTATTATGACCTGCACTGATAATTTAATAGTTTCAATATTCATAATTAAAATCAAAGTGATTAAAAGTCAGAAATATGAAACCTTGATTAAGGTCAGCATCTTTAAACTTGGTTGCCATTTTCAGACGTTATGCCTGAAAGAGGGCTGATTCTCCCTGCTTAGTAACTATGAAAACATATAAATGTTTAGATTAAAATACCTCATGCACTGAAGTTCAGCTTGCAAATTTGTTGAGGAAGATACATCACCATTCATTGAACTTAGCAGTTATGCAATAAATTATACATCTATTTAAGTTTCTTTTTTTTTTTCAATTTTTATATGAATGAACTATATTTATATGAATTTCTACTACAGTTAGGGCACAGGGTTGGTTTGTTTGTTGTTTCTTTTGTTTTGTTGTGGTTTTTTTGTTTAACTTTTACTTTATGTCAAGCTGTCCTTGGAGGAAAACTGAATCCCAATTAAAATCTGCAGTCTCTATTTACTACCTAAACTGCCCCAAACTTGATGGCTCACCAAGAGAGGAATGTAGGTTTAACAAACTTTACATTTAAAATTGGTTTTAAAATAGTATTGTCTATAGTGAAAGAAAGTAAGGAAGCATGACTGGGTCTACCAAAATAAAGAGAGTATCTCACCATCCTTTATTTAGACTTTCTTCCTTCCCTCTCTGACCCAAGCTACATGGCATTCTCAACTCCTGATCAGTCTCACAACTTCACAAGTCACCCGTTGTGGAATTGATATTGCTGTAAAATTTAAGTGACAGATATTCTCCCTACACCTGCAGAATAGGCTATTGCTTTCACAGGTTATCCTGACACTGCAGTGAACTCCTTTTCCAGACAATTAAACCATTGATTTCCTGTGGTTTGAGCACTTTCATTTTCCTTTAAAGCCCTAGCCAAACCTACACTGGTAAATACTTTTTAATCTAAGTGCTACTAAATGGTTAGGGAAAGTTTAAATCTTAACTTGATTTGTCATTATTTCAAATTCACCATTGAAGAGATTTCAGAGAATACATTTAATCTCATATATACAATTATGCACACACACACACACAAATATAGACATAGCACTGTTTAAATGCATTGATTCCAACACTCACCCACTGATTCTTAAAACTGTTCCAGGGCTTTCAGAAACATAAGTTGTTTTTAAAATATGACAGGTACTTAGCTCCCAAAATATACTGTCAATGGACATAGCCAACTTTCTCTCACTGTAAGCCTTTAAGCAGAGATTGTAGGTATTTTCTAAAGGAGTTACACCAATTTCCAGAGAGCTGATACATCTCTCATAAAGATGAGCCAAGTACCCTCGCACCCACAGTGGGCAAGAGCCAGGCAGACACCATTCTACAAGCATGCCCTGAACAAACATTCAGCAGCACTTGTGGAGAGGGAAAAATCAGACAGTGTAGGCAAAGAAAGTTTTGATGTTACCAACAAAGTTTACATGTCAGTTAATTTCCTACCCCAATCAATCAAGTGAAGCACTTAAGGATACAGCACTAAGTTTTCTAGTGCTGTAATTCTGTAATTCCTGCAAGGTACTCATTCCTCTTTTTTTTTTTTCTTTTAAAGCTTTTCAGCTTTCCCTTTTAAGCTAGTGACTTAAAATGACCATTATCTTAGTTTTGTTGCTGTGGATACACCAAGACACACGTTTTGCTTCCAGTAAATCTCCAAGGCAGTAAACTACATCATAGCATTTTTACCACAGTATTTCCAATGAGAAGATACATCTATCCTATCTTTGCCCTTTGTGGTAACTTCACAGAGTTAAAACAACACATTCCCAATTTTGAGGCAAGTCTAGATCTTTTGCTGTCCTAAACTAACCATCCAAAACACACAAACCAAATAGGTTTTCCGTCTTGCATTGTAGCAACTCCCTCTGCTCTGATCCTCCGTCTGGCCACAGAGTAACTGAATCTGGCCACAGGCCCTGTGCTGGCAAAGCAAGGTAGCGTTGGTTGTGAGCACGTCAGCCAGCTATTATAAAAGAACACTCTCTTGCTGGGCCAGAATTGCTGCAGCTATGGCAGGCACTTTGTGGTAAATGAAGAGCTGCTGTGAAGTAATTTAAGAGCACTAGTGTCTGGCAACAGCGTGAGCACTGGTTGTAACCTAGTCAGTGGGTGAAATAAAGCACAACTCAGATCTGCCTGGGCCAGGACACTGTTCAAAGAGTTCTTAACTTTGACAAGAGAACTTTCTGACAGCCTTAACTGCTGGATTTCCCCACAGACTTGCAGGCCCATGTCCCCTTCTGTCTGGAGCACTCACATTCAGTTTGCTTCCAGTCAAACCCCTTTAGACACACACTTATTCCCCCTTCTTGTCACAGAGCATCCCCAGGAACCCACAACCTGCGACTCCACCCTTCTCAAGTCTTGCAAAATTTGGATGCCTTGGATAACACTTTCAAGCACGTAGTCCCAGTGACAAGATGAGAGACTCATTATAGCATAACTGCACAGAATGCATAGAAAAATTGTTTGTGATCTAAACAGGAGTCAAATTATCACCTTTTAGGCAGGATCAGTAACAGTTTCCAACCCACACTTATTTGCAATGTTTAGAAAGCATCTAAACCAGTACAGGTACTAGGCATCTATACTGAAGTTACTAAACAACTACACATATTGCTGGTACCTCAAACGCCTTCCCTCTGGAGGAGGATTTAAGAAACTCCTTTAATGGGATTGTTAGCACCGCTAGGCCTAGGGAAAACCAAATGCGTCTCACGAAGGATCAACACCGCTTTTTGTGTTTGCTCTAAGTCCTGCTGTAGAAATGAAGGTTGGTTTAAACCACTGCAGATACATTGGAATATTTTACACTCAGTCAAGTGTTCCTAAATGGTTAGAGGTTTTCAAAAGTTTTGTGCCGAGTCAGTTGCAGTAAGGCCACATCACACCACATTAGTTAAAGCAACTTGACAGCAGATGCAGTTCTTTACCTCCTCTCCAGATCCCTATTACACAGGCAAAGCAGTTATCACTGGGACTTGAGTCGTCATTTCTCTGCCCCTCAGTTCTCACACACAATAGAGACAACACTTCAATTAATTGGTCTATCTTGAGACCAAAATCTGCCCTTTGATAGCAGAAATCATCTCTCACAATACTTATTTACTATGTCTAGCTCAGGAAATTTCTGGTTTTGTTTGGGGCAGACTGAGCAGTACAGCATACAAATAATTATCTGCCTATACTTAGAAAAAAATGGGGGAAACCAGGAAAAAAAAAAGATACATATATTACATATATAAAAATATGAAATAAATAAAATATGTAAAGCTCCATGCAAGTCTATGACAACACAGAGAGCCCATCTTGGCATTTCAGAAATTTACAGAAGACAAAAAAGCATCCATCCTCAGGAAAATTCGAATTTAAAGCATTGCACTTGGATTCTGTCTTGTGGTTTGCTACAATCACACAAGAGTTGGTCAAGTAGATTAAACGCTAGAGACGAAGATTAAACTTGCAGGGATAACAGCTGTTCACTGGCCACTGTTATTTTAACAGCATTATACCAGCATATTTAACCAGCATACGTCTTGTTAGAATAACACCAGGCCCACAAGTCAGTAAGAACGTTAATGTCTTTCTTTACCTCTCCCCAGCAGTTTCTGCCATTTGCCTTCATTTTTCTGTCTCATCTTCAGCCTGGCACAGCCTAAAACCACTCTCTAGTTCATACTTCATATGCATGTTGTTATTCAATTTGTACAGCTAGTGCTGTACTCTCTTGCAAACACAATGCTTGGCTGATGCCCATCCATTACAACAAGCATGCACTACTCTAATGAAAACAAGACATCTCTCAATGCAGAATCCAAAAGCAAGCAGGCATCTTCGGAAATGCCCGCTCATACAGCGCTGTAAGCATTGCTGATGCACCGGGGTTGTCTGAAGCCCATGGGTTAGCTGGTCCTGCCCTGAGCAGGTGGGCCAACCAAAGCACATATTTAATTTTCAACTATGAGAAATGCTGCTATTGCTACCTACAGTGAGACTATATTTTAGAAATATGCTCTGGCTGTATCAAAACCTCGTATCACTTAAGATATAAGTAAACTCCTGCTATGAAGATAATATCCTCTCGCTTCTGGTCTGCTTTAACATTAGGCAGTCCATGGGAGGATAAGGCACAGGGATGATACCTCACAGCTGGATGAGACCAAGTGCCAAAAGTCAGCCACAGGAAGCCAAGGGAAGTCTGGAAACGGCTGAAAAAGTAATTCCTCATTATGGACAGGCTGTGAAGTATAAACTGATAAAAGTTGCTCATGTTCTACAGAATAGGAGAGAGGCTTAAGAAACAACACCCACATTTAGAAATACAAGTTGTTTCTCATACCTGGTCCATGCTTTCCGTGTACACCAATGCCATAATATTCCCAACACTAATCCAGGTACACAATTTCATCTCCAGTCAACACAAATCCAACCAACAGTTCCACACTATCTCCTTTCTATACCTTAATCTCTCCATGTAGGTGACTCATATCAACCATTACTTGTTCTCACTTACTTCCACTTCCCTGCAAATATGATGAAGACACCTTCAATTATATGACAGCTCCTGATACAAGGAACTGGTGATATTTCTTCACCACACACATAGCTGTGTCCCTCCTGTACCCCTCCACTGGAGGGAAATCTAACCACTGGGGTAGGCAAGGAGGAAGAGTGCGGGGAAAGAGGAGGATGAGACTCAAACAACCTGGAAGCCATCCTCCTTCCCAGCAAAGAAAGCACCAATTACTCTGAAGATTCATCTGTGCCAGTCCAGCACATCAACAAAGCTACCAGGGACCTCAAGCTTCCCCTCAGCCCTTCACAGCCTTGCCATGCTTGCTAGGACGCAGGTTCTCAGGTAGGGTGAAATGCATGAAACTCCTCCCAGGTCCACAAAGCAAGGCCACTTAGTTACACTGACTAGTGATATGGCTCAACGTATGCAAGGAACTGACACACTCATTAGGCATCCTAAACAGCAGGATATCGAAGTAAATTATGACAGCTGCTGTGTGTAGCTTTTCAAAACTCTTTTCTACACCTTTAAATACAGCTAGCATTGAAGATGTCCTTTACTACGAAAAAGGCATCTACAGATCAGCTTCCCTGCACATAGTCCAGCAGTCTCTAACAGTGTTACTTGCCAGCATTTACAAAGCAGTGATGCACACGGTGTAAAGGTTTTGCTAACACCAATTCACATGTATTGCTTTCAGTAAAAGCAAACTCAAAAACACTCTCATCATCCCCAAAGTAAAGTCTTACATCCTCCATCATACATGAACCACCTTGTTCTCCTTTTTGCTTTTAAAATACCGCAATTCTCTCACTTTTTAAAGGCATATGAATAAAGACATAGCCTAAATTTACAAAGGGGCAAAAAAGTTTTTCTACACTTTCTGAAATCTCTCAAATTCTAAATATTTGTAGATATTCTCTTGTGCCCCTCTACACTAATACCCCTTTACAGTCCTCAGAGTGTCACTCCACCTCTCCATGTCTTCCAGTCTCTCCTTGCTGCTGTATTTACTGCAAAATACTTGGCACAAGGGAGCAGACAGGACAGGATAGCTTGGGCCCTTTCACCTCCTGTAAATTTGTGCAATGTGTACTGTCCCTGCCTCACAGGCATCACAATTTAAACAGATGAGGCTGGGACAAAAGAAAAACAATTTACCTCATTTATAGGTTTTCAGAAAACTAAGAATCTTGCTTGTGGTCACACAAAGAAGTTTATGGCAGAAATAAGAACTGAACTCCTAAATCTCCATTCATTAGTATAATTCCAATAACATCTTTCCATTCAAGATCAGTGTGTCCAGTCATTTCTTGCCTTGAGAGGTCAGGAAGGACTTTGGCTGCACACAGAAATTTTTCTCCCATTCTCTCCCACCTGAGAAGTGATCATGTTTTCTTGGAATTCATGACTTGAACTCACAGGTAAGTGTCACACACTTAAACAATTACAGCTCTATCTGCAACAAATGATGTGTGTCCTGTTCATACTCACGGTAACAGTTCTCTGGAGCAGCGTAAGAAATTCCCTCACAAAAACACCCCAGTGGAGTCCCAGACTCATTTGCCTGACTCTTTGCCTTGTGAATAAATGGATTTGAATATTTATCACTACATGGAATGTTGGCACATATAACAAAGGGGACTAATGAAAATAATTCCAGCAGGCCCATTCCTCTTGGAAACTCCTTCACCTGTGTCTGCAAGATAAAGTAAACTAACAGCCTACAGGTCCTGGGGAGAAGAAAAAGAAAAAAAAACAAGCAACAGGGCAAGGAGGGTGGGCAAGTGAGAAACGAATATAACAAAAAAAGCTGAGAAAGCCTTGCATTTATTCCCTCATGGAAGCTTCCTGAAGGGAGCTCAGGGCTGATACCTTTTTGAGTAGAAGATTCAAGCAAGCAAGAAAAGAACAGGAGACTGAAGCCCACTGCCACTTTGTTATAATGCTGATGGAACACAGGAGGAAGCGGGTCTCGCCAGCTCAGTACAGCTTTTCCCATCTTGTGCTCTCATAGCACAAAACCAGCTTCACAAGACTAGTGCAATGGTTCATGCCTCCATGCCGTAATCACCACTGTGGCAGCATAAATCCTGTGCCATAAAGCTACAGTCGCAAGGCAGCACGCTACGAGGAAGAAGCGATTCTAATTACAGCTCTGATTCCTTCACTCCTGCATCTGCAAGAAAGTCAAGTTTAAGAAGTCCACTTTACCAGTCATGCCTTTGCCATGGTATGCAAAAGCCATCCCACTTTGTATTCTGAACTAGCCAAGTGGTGTAGTACATTCTCTATCTCCATATCCAAGAGCCTCCCAGCAACTCTAGCTGGCCATGATCACATATAAACTGCTACAGAGAACACGATAGGCACTTTTGAAACAGGAATGAAGTTAGCAAATTATCAAACTTGAGGACAATTTCCATAACCTCCTAGTTAGCATCTACTGCACAATGTAAAAATCATAATGTGCTTTTTCAGAGTCTTTCCTGTTTTTTTAGAGGCTTTGTGAGAGTACCAGTCCACACACACACATCCCCGTGTCACCAGCTGGAGGCACTTCACATACCTCAGTTCTACCCTCACACCAACAACTGCAGTTAAAAAGCCAGAGCACAGACACAGAACAAAAAACAAATTCATCAAGTTCCTCTCATCTCTCACTTGCTAAATGGAACTATATTTTCATTGGTCAGCAGCATCTGTCAGGGAACTAATACAAAAGTAAGCATTGTTTTGGCCAATTTATCAAGTAACAAGGATATTTTCTGAACAAACACTTCCCTCACCTTATTAGTTGCACCCATCTAACCACTGCGCAAATGAAAACATACAAAAGTCTCTTCAATAAGGAGAGTCACAAGAATGAAACAAAGGGTTACAATGGGCTCAAGAATAGCCCTTTCAGAAAAGCATCAGTATGTTCAAATAAAGATACTAGCTTAATAAAAGCAAATACACTGCAGTACTTCCCTTCAGATAAGAAATAAGCAATGTTTAATTGCAGTAATCACTTTGCACTGATGGAACCAGCCCAAGAACAGGAAAACAAAAAACCCAAACCAAAAAAACCCCACAGTGCACCAAAAAAGC
The DNA here is from genome assembly GCA_028565335.1 of Limnodromus scolopaceus. Classification (NCBI taxonomy): domain Eukaryota; kingdom Metazoa; phylum Chordata; class Aves; order Charadriiformes; family Scolopacidae; genus Limnodromus; species Limnodromus scolopaceus. The sequence goes on along the minus strand of JAOXNO010000041.1, from coordinate 49,158,667 downwards.
TTTCCAGCTCATTACCACCAGGGTCATCATCCCAGAGTAAGAATGCCTGATACTGGTATAGCTTGTACTCTTACAAGAGAAAGTTAGAGTAGTACATTTATACTACTTCAACAGGCACAGTAAGTGTTATAATCTATTCAGTATTCACTCTCCCCGTCAATCACATATTGTGGGATGGTCCCATTGCCAGGCAAGGAAATGCTAAACTATACGGATGTGAAGAGTTGGATTCCACAAAAGGAGTGGCCATTGGGGAACAGGAGAAAGCATGCTTTACCCTCTAGGTCCTGTTTTCTTTTTAAGGAGCACGCAACTTTTGTGAATCTTGCTACTGGGCACATTTTGTAAGGCAGAAAGTAATTCCATTATAGATTTATCTCTCTCTTCTGCTAACAATTCCTTTGTAAGATCAGCAAGTAAATTTTCCGTAAGGTCAAAATTGGCTTTTGACCTTCTAGAGACCCAACCGGTCTTTCAAGCAGTTTAATAGCCTTTATCTCCTGAAAACATTTCAGTTGTGTGGGTGGCTCCTCTGATTCCCCTTGCATTATAAATATATCTGCAAGCCCTGCAGACAGCACAAGGCACACATTATACAGCACAGTCACCAAGTGACATTTTTATGTTGAATACACATAGATTACAGGAGCACATGCCAAGGATAACATCTAGCTTTGATAGGCACTAGAGGATAAGGAGACCAGATCAGCTCACAAGGCAGCCAGGCTGGTTCTGTGACAATATCCACGCAGCTTCAGCTTTGCTCCCCCTTTAGGTGCATCATAGCACATTTTCTATGCCTGTAACACTAGTTGTGTACACATTCTTCCAAGTAGACCTAGTCCTGCTTAGAAGTACCAGAGAGGTTCTTGACTGAACGAAACTTTCACCTCAGGAGAAGCAAAGTTCTGAAGTCCAGCAATTAAAGACATTCACTGGACAACAGGAAAACTCTGTTCTGTATGTGAGGTTCAACATGCTCCAATGAGACCAGCTTCTAACACAGACCGGTCCTCAGTCTACAATACTTCAGTTACTTCATACTGCAGTGAAGAAAGCAGGCACAACAGTGTGGAAATGTGAACTGATAGCGTGCATGTTCATGGGTACACTTCTACATATACATTATTATAATTGCTTCTTTGTCACAGGTACTACGTAGAAGATCAGTATTATGAAAGAACATGATGCCTTCACACAAGGCACCATACCTGTCCACCTTTAACATGCATGGGTTAATTTATACGTGCCTCAGCCACAAGCTATGATTTTTGTACATCTTAGTCTTACTGCACATTTTCTCACCTGTGAGGCATAGGTTCTCATCATTACAAAGACCAGAAAAATCAGACACACTCTGATTACTTACACTGCCTGTGATGCTGGTTTGCAACACTAGTTTGCTGGTACAAACTCAATCATCAAAACAAGTCTGAACCATGTACTCCAACAAGCTCAGTTGTACTTGGGTACAGCGAAGAGCATACAGACAGAGTCAGGAGAGCCTGGGTCTCAGGCAGTTCTATGGTCACTCTAACAGTTGTGTAGGATGCTTCTGAAAGTCAATTTGGTCCACCTTCCCCTCTACCTACCTGATCTTTATCCATCTCCTCTCTCATGCTAACACTAGCATTCAGAATCAGCTGTGAAGCTCGTAACTCTGGGAAAAAAAAATAATAATCTGGCATAAAAAACACAGTGAGGAAAAACAGCCACAGGCAAGAGGAAGTCAGGACCACCCCTTTTTGCAGTACTCTAGAAGTACACTGCAAAAGCATTTTAAGGTCATCACTAAAAGCAACCCCTGGAGCTATAATCCAAGCACATTTTCAAGTGTCACACGGTAAGTCCCAGACAGAGCATATATGAAACTTCAAATAGGGCTCCTATGTCTGAGTTAACACACCTACAGCTTATACAATAAAAATAATCACAATCCCTAATATATAAAGGTTACAACTCAATCATGCAAGCATAAGGTTATAGAAGCATTCAGTGAAGCCTGAGAGTTGAAGACAAACTTGCTATCTGAACTATAAGTCAAAGCATCACTTCAGATTCAAAGTTGGTGCCAGACTGTGTTTAGTTTTTGTCATTGACACTACTTGAGATTTCAAAAAAAAAATATCACGTGTGCACTCAAACTCTGTCTTCAGAGATTTCTCAATTTTGAACAGATTAAAAAAAAAATTGAGAAGTGGGCCAAAGTTTTCATTTGCTGGCCCTACCAGCATCCCTTTAAATCAACATCAATAACTATTAGACAGTAGCAACTGTAAATTAATGGCCTAATAATGTTTAATTCCTGACATTTATGATAACAACATAATCTTGATAAAGTCATTTAACATTAATAGTGCCATTGGTCCTTAATTCAGCTAAAAAAAATTTCCCCCTGCAACTCAATATTAAACATACCAATTGATAATTGCCATCTTGAAATATTACTGATTTTTCCTACACTAAATTTACAATTAAACTGTAAACTGTAGTGTTAAAATACTATGCAAAATAAGAAAAAAAAAAAAAAAGCTGAAGTGCAATGAGAGAAAAATGTGTGTCTTCAATTAATCTAGAAAATAAGGAAGTCCTTAGAAGGCTCCGAATAAGACACACACCCTGGGTTCAACTCTTGTGGTCTTTACTTCCATTAATAACGTAATTATTATATGCGGTGCACAGAGACTACTTTGTGCCTTCCAGGTTCCTGCACATGAACTGCCAGAAGGAAGATTGAAATCTGTACCCATGCACGGAAATTACACTTTCTGTGATCTCTTTGCTGTCTAACTCCCCCAGGTGCTGCAAAGCCAAGTACCGCACCAACCCAGCCCCTTTGCAAATCACACCACTAAATCCTTGGTTCCGTTCTTTGCATTTTATTCATGTATCTATGGATAAATTATGTCTCCTTTTCCACCGCTGTTCTCTGTTTAAACTCTGCATTGTTTTATGGAAGGGACTGGCTCTTCCACATGTGGTAGTTCAGACCTGCTAAGTGCTCTTGCAATTTCAATGACAAGGACTTAAAAGCTGTTACAAAAATGAATGAATGACAAGCCTAACCCACAGTTATGAACTGTACATGGCTAATGGAGCACGTTTCTGGGGCTCCCAAGCGCTCCCAGAAGGGGTAATTTATAATTCAAAGTACTAATAACACCAGAGCAAGCAGAGCACAATCATGGCCTATGCAGTGCCCAAAAGAGTCCTTTCTGGCAGGAGCTCGCTCCTCCAGGTTGACTACTCCAGCTGATTCCTGCATAGAATTGCCTGGGTTGGAAGGGACCTTTCAGATTATTTAGTCCAACCATCAACCTAACACTGACAAAAACTATCACTACTAAACCATGTCTCTAAGCACTATGCCTGCCCATCTTTCAAATACCCTCAGGGATGGTGACTCAACCACTTCCCTGGGCAGCCTGTTCAAACCCTTGTTGTTAACTTGTTACTTAACAACCTGTTACTTAGGAGAACAGACTAACACCCGCCTCTCTACAATCTCCTTTCAGGTAACTGTAGGCAGCAAAAAGGTCTCCCCTCAGCCTCCTTTTCTCCAGGCTAAACAATCCCAGTTCCCTCAGCTGCTCCTCATAAGACTTACTCTCCAAACCCCTCACCAGCTTCATTGCCCTTCTCTGGACAAGCTCCAGCACCTCAACGTTCGTCTGTAGAGAAAGGCCCAGAACTGAACACAATACTCGAGGTGGGGCCCTACCAGTGCCAAGTACAGGGGGACAATCACTGCCCTAAGTCCTACTCACCACACTGTTCCTGATACAAGCCAGGATGCTCTTGGCCTTCTTGGCCACCTGGGCACACTGCTGGCTTATGTTCAGCTGACAGTCAACCAACACCCCCAGGTGCATTTCTGCCAGGCTGCTTTCCAGCCACTCTTCTCCAAGCCTGTGGCGCTGCGTGGGGTTGTTGTGACTCAAGTGCAGGACCCGGCACTTGGCCTTGTTGAACCTCATACCATTGCCCTCAACCCATCATCCAGCCTGTCCAGACCCCTCTGCAGAGCCTTCCCACCCTCAAGCAGGTCGACATTCCCATCTCATCTCATACTGAAATTGGTAAGTGACTTACTCTTAAGGGAAGGTTGCATACTGTTAAACTTCACATATCAAATCCATTCCATGCCAAAAGAAACTATTTCCTACAAGAGCAGCTGAGGGCATGGAACAGCTTCCAAGGTAGATCTGGATCTTGCTGCACTCTCTGCATTAGCAGAGTCTTCTGACTGAGGCAGAAGATCAGTCTTTCTGCAGCTCTGCCTACCACCACTTCCATAACACAGGAACATCTCCGAGAAGAGGGGTGAAAAGGTTAGATTTTGACACATCGGATCAAGGAGTCTGATAATTGAAAGCAGTAAATTAAATTCATTTGGTAGGATTTTATGCATCTGGTGAATGAAATTTTCTTTCAAACACAATCTGGATAGTAAGTCTTAAAAATAAATTTGTCTGCTTTGTGTGCTGGTACAAGAGGAAGGGCCTGTTCTTCCAAATCCTCTCTCAATCCTCCTTTCTATTACTATGCATTGCTAACGCCAAAAGGCAGGTTCAGAATCTCAAGTTAACATATGCAGAAAAATGGAGAAATAATTTTTACTAAGCAGACATCAGTAATGCAAAGGAGCAAATGAGATCCTTCTGATGGAGATTTTTCTGTAACCACATTCAACATCTCAGTGCAGAGTTACATAAAATCCTAAGCCACACCACTGGCACGTTAAGGGCAAGATTTTGTGATCCAGGCAAACAATTTTTTAAGAGACCTACAGAAATGGAACAGAAGACGACACTTTTGCAGATTACATCCTGCTACAGCCATTGAGCATGAAGTGCTCTAAGCATATTACAAGGACATATTTGTCCCTGCTGAGGGCCTTTTACTCAGTGTGGCTTTGAATTTCCCCTACACACCTTAATAGAGCCTGAAAAAATACGTATCAGCTTCTCCCAAGCTTATTTGGGTGTTGAGTATTTCAAGCTTTTGGTACCTCAAAACTTTAAATACAGCAAAACGAGTTTAGTGTTGTCATCTACTTAACTCTGCTGACTGCAGAAAAATATCCTATGAACCCATTTCCTCACTCTGCTAATTCATCTTCCCGTGTGGCCATACAACAGCAGAACAGCGTGCCAGTGACAGGCATAGATGCACTGGCTTTTAGTGTTGATTTCACATATCTTGTTGGAGTGAAGCCATGACAGATGTGTTTGTTATTCCTTCTCTTCCAAGCTTGTACCGAAACACAAACAAACAAGGTCTTCGCTGTAAGACCAGTAAAAGGCAGTTAGTTTATTTCCTTTAAAGCAACATGAAGTATCTTTACTTAATTCTTATTTTTAGAATGCAAACTTAGTTTTAAATCTAAGAGGATATTCTAAAAGGAATTCTGCTACAGCTTAATTCTTCCATATTGTACTGAGGACATTCAAATAACCTTTCCAGTACTCCAGAGAACAATGCTCACCCCAAATTTCAGTGTTAGAAGGTTCTTTTTAAAGTTGCACACATAATACATCTTTGACTTTTGAGGTTAACTCAAGCTTTATAAATATAGCACAGTGTCAAGCACTGCTTTCAGTAAGTACCAAAGAGTGAATGCTCCTATTTGCATTTTCCCCAAATGTCAATACTTCACTGGAGTTCAAAAATGAGGACAGTTTGTTTTTCTTTCCTGCTCTACAGCTACAAACAAAGTGGAAAAGTCAGAAATCTACTTGTTCTGGAAGCCTAAATGTTGTAGGATCTGTCTTTCCTTAAATTACTGCCTAGCTGCATCTTTTAGTGTCAAAATATTTTTGTAAGTCAAGCTCCCAGAAACAAACACCTAGTAATGGTTCTGTTTAAAAACTTAGTTAGTGTTATATGCAGGACACATTATGACAAATCAATCTTTCTCCCAGCCCTCTTTCCTTAACCTTCATTCAAAACATGAAAGGTGGAGGAGGGGCGGGGAAAATAATTTAAAATGAAATGAAAATTGAAGTACTGTATGGGTGTCATTTCAGTCTCCATTCAAATGCATTCAAATCACCAGTAATCAATTCAGCTATAGCAACCGATAACAAAGCTAGCTGAAAAAAACCATACAATGCAAGATTTAAGGGGTTGTTGAAGTTTTATTTGTCAACGCAGATCACAGTCACCATCAAGGATCTTTGTCTCTGGCTTGAATCATTATCCTTGGCTCCACACAACAGCCATATGTTTCACATTAACAGACAACCAAGGGTCCTTGAAGGATCAGACACTTTTATCTTTTTTAAATCATGCATTCATCCCATAGTTGCATAACTAGGCACAAATGGACCTCTGCTTCCCTCTGATTTCGCTGCTGCTAACATCTGACAGCATTCCCAAGGTGGACACCAAGAGATGAGGAAACAAATGCAACATCTCAAAATAATGGGGAGCAAGTGTCATCTCCAAGTCTCCAAGACTGGCAATACAGAGGACTACGATAGGTGAACTGGCTCCCATCCTGCAAGCAGTTTGGCTTTGTCAGTCAGTAGTGATTTAGCAATCTCTGTTTGTTTCCCACAGACCTCCACTGGTTCGGGATTGTTGTTGACCTATTGAGAAATACTTAATGAGCACCACATGTTCCCCAAGAGTTCTGGGATGTAACCTAGCACAACAGAAAAACAAGAGCACTACACAGACAGCTTAATAAACGGCAATACAAGCATTCTAGCTTTTATGTGTGTCTTGCAGTAAAACATGCAGTGACCCATGCTCTCTGTCAGCTTTGGAGAGCCTCTGCCATGAATGTGACTGATAGCATCACCAACAGTAAATCTATCACCCTAGCTGGGATGAAGCGCTCCCATCTTTACAGCTGGAGCCCCTGATCTGCAGCTGGATTAAGCTATACCAATCTCTCTCTGGCACTGCAGGCCATATGCAGAATTTCTGAGCATACTATGAATGTGTTATGCAGTTACATCTAAAAATCTTATCATCAATATGAAGACAGGTAGCATAAGAGGAATGCTAACAGAGGTCCCCATTTTCAAAATTTATTTAGAGAATTAAAAAAAAGACACTGATTTAAGAGTTTTCAAACCAGCCCTGAAAAAAATCTTACATTCAAAGAGACCCCTTAGTTCACAGAGCAAGCCAGCAGCCGAGCTCAGTCTCCTCAGCCCTGCAAACCATCATTCTCACTACTACAGCTGCAGTTATGCAAAAGATATACACAGCCATATGCGTTTACAAAATTACACAATAAACCAACATAAAAATCAACGCTAGGTTATACTGTGGGAAGTGTCATCCAGATGGCAGGCGGATTTCAAGTTACTGCTGCAGGTGGCCAAGGAAGACCCTGGACAGCGAGATGCGGCACTGGCAGGCAGATGAACTAGAACAGCAGCTCTCAATCAGCAGGACCAGCCTTTTAAGCAAGGTGCTGATGGAGTAGATATAAGGTATAGAGGCAGCCTGCAGTATCCCAGAGTTGTACTCCTGCCACCAGGATCTGAAGTCAAAGCATCTGTGCTGAAGAGTTCAAAGTAGAAGGAAGTGGATTCCATCAAGGGGGTGGGGGATAGAGAGGAATAAAAATTTAAAAATCACCCTTTTTCACCAAAGGGTCTACAGAAAACATGGGAACCATTGGGCAGAGGTATCTGAATGGCTCTCCTCTATGCATGAGGGAGCTCCCAGAGAAAGTAATACCTTTGCATGTGCGCCAGAGCAACCTGCTTATCTACGTCTCAGGAATAGCTACGAGCAACCTGACATGATGCAGAAATCAGCTGAGACTTTATTGAAATACTACATCACCCTTAAGATACAAATGTCCACTCAAAATCAATCGATCTGATTGAACTGGCCCAACATTCCCATAGCCCCTTTTCCCCCCCTTCATTGACCTACATTTACTGCCCCTTGCAATCCATTTTTCCAGCCTGGTTCCTCATGATACCGTAGAACAGTCACTTGCAGTCACAGTTAAGGGTAACACAGCTTGCAAGACTTGTTTGAGCACAACTCTAAGTGGCATAGAGTCCTTTCAATGCCAGGATTTAATCCCACCTTGCACAACAATTTAGGAACAAATGCGATGGTCCCACCACAGGTCCCATCCAGGACCTAACGCAAAGCTCACCAGAGACAGGGGTCAATGGAGAGTTCCAGTTGTTTCAGGCACTTTTGTCTTTTTATATTTTTTTTTTCCTCAAAGCTGTCAAAATAAACTGTCAACAACTCTCAAAAAGTCACAGTGTCGGATACTAGAGATTACCGTTATGCAATAATGGAAGTAGAGAAATGAATACACTGCATTATCTCAGAGAAAGATAGACAGAGAACTTCAGAAGTAAAATAGGCTACAGCATCACTAAATTCAGCCTCCAAAGGTTTAATCATCTCGTGCATACTCTAGACAAAGAATGCATTATTCTACTGCTAGCTTGCTGAGGGTAATTTTATTTTCTATAAAGAGCACCCATAAGACACGATGAAACAAATGTCAGGAACAAAATTAGTGTATGCTACAAATTTCAGAGACGACTATTTCCCAGCAATCATTTCATCATTTGCAAGGTTTTATTGCATTGGGCTAATAGTATTTTTTTTAATTACATAAACAAAGGCCTGCAAAATGCAAAAAGAAAAAAAAAAATCACTGGGAAAAAGTAACAACCTAACTGGTACTCAAAACAAAACTTAATTGACAGATTAGCTTTTTCAAGTAGATTTATCCACACGCTGCTTCCATTTGACACTGAAGTCCTTAGCATTTCTACTTAAAAACAAAGTCTACAAGTGGATATCCTTTACCCTACTTACTGAATTAGTAAATTTGCTAAAATTTCCTGCATGATCCTAAATGACATCATCTTCATACTCACTCACCAACAGACAAAAAAAAAAATTTGGCAATAAGAAACACCAGAGACAGCTTCTAAGGGGAGATGCAGCTTCCTTAAAGCAACGTACCAGTTCCCAGCTATCGCATCAAACCTCATTACACTCATTGCTTGGCACACAGTATTTCTTGCATAATTATTCTGGCAATCTCTTCCAAAGCTTACTGGAGCTAGTGGGCTTCAAAATCAGGTTCTAAAACAGAGTCGGATCCTAAAATGAGCAGCCCAAAAGCAAGTTATTCAAACAGAACACATTGTGGGAAACAAATCCATCAACTTTTTGTTCTGCTTGAAACTTAAGAGCTCTTTCCCTCTACCACTGAGCTATCTGCGCAACAGGACTGATTTCAGCTCTGAACCATGGAGGAACATTTCTGAGTAATCTCAGTGTGTGTGCTGGATTTCATGGATAAATCATTGCACTTTTTTTGCACTAGCTCTGCCATCCATCTCGACTGTTAGTCAGTTAGCAGGTAAGAAACAGAGATACAAACACTAAGGTGAATCCCTCCCCCTAAAATACACATCCGTTTACAATCATGTTTCCATTGGCAGAAGAAAGTGAGGTTGTAATTGTGTGCAAGCTGTATGATGCTATCAATCAGTGTAAGTATATTTTAACATTCAAATAACCTCTCTTTTTTAGAAACTTTGTTTGAAGAAGGGATTTTCTTAAATGCAACAGGACAAATGCCAACTACAAAATCCACAAGCCCTCTGTGTCTAAAACAATTATTCTGAGAATATTATACACCTGCACTATTGAGGGTCAGATTTAAACCTGGGACCCACGTGCATTTACACAGTTACAGTCAGCGTGCAAGTCTCCCAGATGCAATAAATATACCTACAGAAATAGAGACGGAAGTCAGAGACTCCAGACCTTGTTCAAGTCCTGAATGCTGAACAACGGGCTCTAAGGATTTCCAAATTATTGAGGAGATTAAAGGCACACAGACAGCTAAAGAGATTTTCAAAAGCACCTAAGGAAGTTAAAAGCCTTTGAAAATTTTACTAAGCACCTGTTTACATCTTTAGAAACTTAAATACATTTGAAATCCAACCGCGAGAGCATGTTAAAGGCAAATTCAATCTGGGGAACTTAACAAGCATACTAGACCTCATATTCTCCAAAAATTGTATTTATTCACACTTGTCTTACTTGAGGAAAGCTTTTTAGATGTCTCTCTTCTAGACTGCCTGGCATGAGAAAACAAGAAAAACTGTGCATGTGAATGAGTGATGACTCTAAGAACAAGAAAAGACAGTCACTCTAAGGGACAGCATGCTTAGCAGGGGTTCAGAAGAAATTCAGTCATGCAACATGACCTGGACAGTCATTTTCCCACCCTTAGTCATAGTCTTCCCAACATTTTTCAGCCTAGTGAGTTTACATGACTTTTGGATCAGAGAATGTCTCTTACTATATACTTGTACAGGAGCTAGTCCATAGCTACCGCGATCTCTACCAATGCCTCTAAGCACTGCTATAATTCAGATACATACAACCATTTGATTTCTAGACGATGGCTCTCAAACCTCCCCAGGTCTAGACCCATTTTCTGATGGGAATCTGGTTAACCACGTAACATTTAGAATAACCTGTGTCTACCACTGGCTATAGTTTTACCATGTATTTCTTTATGTAACACCACTGTTCAAATTGGAGGGTCCTTAAGTATACCTAAAACATGTTTAAACATGGTTTAATGTGCATTTCTTTATATACATATATACTACTTCTTTTTTAATATAGACATATAGACACAGAAGAATGCAAGCAGCAGGCTCTTGGATAAGTAATTGGCATTTTATAAAGGTCACCTTTTCATGTAGAAAGAAAGACTGCTGAAGGTTAATTAAATTAAATTCTACATTTATCCAAGCTCTCCAAAGAAAGGACTTTAATAACATCCTTAAATAACAGCCAGCATTTTTAAAAGAACTTTGAGGACGTGATGATCAGATAAGTCTTGGAGCAAGACAGAGAAAATCAGCTGCACTGTACATGTTTTATTTCTCAATTCTCTTAGAGAGGTTTGTTGTGATTGGTTGTGTTGTTGGTTGGGGCTTTTTTAATTAAAAAATTTTTTAAAAAAATTTTTTAATTAAAAAAAAAAAAGTTGGGCGTAGTTTACTGCTTCCGAGTTTCTGCGGTTACCATTCCAAAGCTTGGATATAACAATAACCATTCACAATTTAGCATATACAGGCCTTTGGGTGGCAATGACAGCCTTTCAGTCAGGACCCTTATGCTGATGTGTCTTAGCACAAAACCCAGCAGAAGAAATCCTGTAGTAACAAAACAGCCAAAATCCTGTCAAAGGCCAAAGTAGTTTCAACCATTACATTTCTGGGTGTTTGCTGTGAGTGTGCAACAGAGTGAAGCATGTGAGAGCTTATTCCTGTCTTAAATTCAAGACAACACATAACACATGCATCCCAACTGCATTAGGATACTCTATCCTGTACCTGCCAGGGTTGTCACAGGCTCCGGACAGGGTGCTCTTATTCCTGTGAACTCTCATGAAGAAGAGAAGAAAGAATCGTTGTGAAAGAAGCCCAGTGGCATCTGCTTCTGCCAGGCAGGAGTAGGAGTATCAGCTCTCATGGTGGTAACGGGAAACGGCTACACACTTGCCAGCTGAAAAGGTTAAAGACGTTGCGACTTCCCCCATGTCCTATAAATCCCGTGCTAAAAGTTAACACTAGACAGCTATGATTTTTAGTCAAGCTTTGTTACACAGCACTAATTCTGATGCATTTACTATCACCAGCTCTGCAAAATGACGCAAGGAGACACTGCCCTGCACTGACATCAGGACAAGAAGAGAATCTACAAATGTGGCTTTTCAACCTTGCAATTTAAACACGTTGTTCACAGAAACAGAATGAAAGGAAGGTAACAGCCCTGTGCAAAGGACAACTAGCACAGCAGAGAACTCATCATTTTTTAGGAAATAATGTTTTAAAGTTTCTCGCTCTGGACGAACCTGATAGATAACCTACAAAGAGAAGAGAGAGCAATAAGCTGGCACCTGCTTCAGGGTATCTTCTCCAACCAACAATGCTGGGTCAACCTGTAGAGGAGCAATGGCCAAGACGACTAGTGAGCCAGGAGAACCATGTCTTCCTCTTCAGATTTTCTTATGAATAGTATACAACAGGGTCTGGTTTCATAATTTCTTCAGAGGAGTCAGAGGGAACAGCCACAGCCTTTTATTACCTACAGAAACCCTGGTAACAAATTGTGTTATCAGATACCCAGCTGTTCCCATCTAGTAAACACACACACAAAGCCCACCAGGGTCTATGCCCTGTACATAGGGCTCAGAGTATTTAAATTATTGTTACAGCAACACTGTTAAAAATAGACTACTTACCAATAACGATTCCCTACCACTGACTTCATTAGCAGCAGACAGACTAGTAGAATCAGGTATCTACTGTCCAGACCAATTAGAGCAATTAAAAACTCTGTTTCTGCAAAGAGGAACTATATAATCTGTAGGAGGCATACCATCCTCTGTGCATAGATCCAGCGTAGGCCAGATCCTATTATATGACTTACTGGGGGGGTTACTAGCAGATTCCTAATGAAATCAGTTTACACCAAATTGACAGCAGGGGAAGTCTCTCATTTCCCATGTTGTTGCAAAAACGTCCATCCTTCCACTAGCTCTACAAATTTAATTAGATCCCTCAGCATGGTGAAAGAATTCACTGCAGTTCATTGAACTATATGTAGCTAAGACACCAGCATCTGCTCCTATTCTCAAAAGGAGACAACAGTCACTTCCAAAAATTGTTCCATATGACCTGCCCTTCCTCAAATGCTGCAATGGCCTTTTCAAACTGGTGTAATCTATCAGAAAGTTTTTGGCATATGACAGATTCCTCACAAATGGGGGAAAGAGGGAAATCAGAAATAATCAGCATATCTCCCAATATACTACATGTACACATATACATCTTCACAAATACCTTGTGATTTGCAAGGAGTGGAAGATGATTCATCATGCTGCTTGGTCAGATGAGGTAGAGACAGAAACAGGACACAGAGAGGTAGTCTCTGTGCTCTGCCTAGCTCAAAATCTTCAACTATGGATCAATATGGCCGACCGGACTACCGAACTTCATTAACAGGCACTGAATCCTGGAAGTATAAATATTTCCCAAAGTTTACAAAAGGTGAAAATACAGTATTCTTTAACTAGAGGCTGGACTAGTTCATTAGATGGAGCTGCATTTCATATAAATTTGTGGAAGTTTATTTTTATGCAATAAAACGTGAGACTATTTATGAAGAAACAGAAATCCTCCTCTAGTATTTTCTAATACATAATTCAGACTTTTCTCTCCTGAAGAAAGGAAATTATCTCAGAGGATCCTTGTCAGAAGCTAAGAATAAGAATCCTTGTTATTCCTACTAATTCTCTTTGTGCTTGTCTTCTTGGAAGACCTCTATAGAGAAATACAGAGACAGCATAAACTCTCAAATTTCAGGCAAACAATGCTTCCACCAAAATAAGGTGGTGAAAAACCACCTAACTAACCCAAAACTACTGACGCATTTAGGTTAAGTTTGCCTGGCTTTGTTGGCTTAGAAAAAACAAACCCAACAGAGCCTCCCTTGCTGTCCCTGTTGTGCCTGTTTGATTCTCAAGTATCTCAAAGACTGAGCTTGAACTGATGCTCTTCCCAGAGCCAGGACAGTTGCAACATCTAGGTCAAACCCTTCCCATATCAACACAGGGCAGGGATTTGAGCCAGAATTTCTCACAATTTAGGAGAGTACATTAACAACTGGGCAGCTCAGAGCAAGCTTCTCAATTGCTCCCAGAGAAATTGTGCTCTTTGGCATAAAAAACTCTACACTTGGTGGTCAGAGGGAAAAAGAGAGAAAGAAGAACATGAGTGCATGGTCAGCCATCAGGATGTTCATTTGCAAGGTAAGAATCCACATGGCAATCTTTGCCATAGATGACCACTCTAATGCACAGGCAGATTTCATTTATGCAGCTCTAGTCATGCTCCCATTAGAATTTCAACTGAATTTGTAGTGCCAGATCCTCACATAAAGAAAATAAAATAAAAAAAATCAACACTTATTTGAGCCAATAGGGCAATATAGACACATAACTGAAAATTTTTAGTTATCTGCTTGGCTAACCCAAGAGCATCTCTGTCTTCTCTGGAGCTCTGGGTGTTTATACCACTTAAGCAGCTGACCTTATTTTCTTCTTGGGTCAAAAAAGTCTCTTAAATATGTCCGCTGGAATAAAGCCACACTAGTCTTAGACACAGAAGAGAAAACAATATAAATAGTAAACATAAGTAGAGATTATCTACATGACCTAAGATGTTTATAAGATATGCTCTCTTATTTATGCTCCTTATTGGGAATTCTAATATTACTCCCCTGGCAACCCTGCTTCACTAGTAGCAAATGCTTCCCAAAGAGTTGTGAGAAGACAATTTGATTTTAGAGGGTTGGCAACCACTAGCATTTGCGTAAGATTGATTTGCTTGTTTGTTGTTAACTAAAACACACACAGAGAAAAAAGGGAGCAAACTGAACCAATCTGCATGTTAAAATCACGTCACTTAATATGCTAGTGGATGCTCAGATACTATACTAACAAGGAAGAAATACCAAACAATAATGAAATTACTTTAAATGTACAGTTATAGGGGAAATCCCAGAAACACGAACTTCAGTAGAGCTACCATTTCATCCAATGTCTTCATTTTCTTCAAATTCATCTGCCCTTAATACAAAAAGCAACCTTTTCTCCTTTATCACACACTCAAGACATCAGTAAAACTCAGTAGCTAGCAAGTACTCCAATTAAGCTCCTAATCAGTAAAAGACATTTAGTTCTCCCGTTAAACATACACATTTAATCACTCTTCTTTCTATATACAAATGAAATCAGTTCTTGTGGTGTTTTATAAAGGGGGGGGGATTGCGTGGGATTTTTTTTTTTAATGCATTTATAAGTGTTGCACCATTACTGGAAAAGCAAATTTCTTTGTGAAGTGCATAAAAGCTATGAAATAATAACAGGGGTAAAAAGCACGGGGGATGG
>JAOXNO010000041.1:49124712-49143578 GCA_028565335.1 Limnodromus scolopaceus | reverse complement strand
AAATAATAACAGGGGGAAAAAGCAGGGGGGATGGGAGGTGGGGGAGGGAGGGAGGAACAGAGGACAGACAGAGCACAGAGAATATTATGTGGCCAAACATGGCTTAGGTGCCTGAAGAGAAAAAAATATAGAAGTAAACAACAGAATAGTTCTAAAAAGAAAGATGGCCTTTAAGCACTAATGAGTTCAAACCCTTCAAAATATATGAGTCATTGGGAGCAGATTCTCCATACACTGTCTTTAATTTTGACAGTATCTTGTTATGCTCATAGCCTGACATTGTTCTTGCTATAGTATGGTTTCCAAGCTTTTAACTGCCACTGCAAACTTAACTATGAAACAGTATCTGATATTTAGCAATGGTACTTACAAAATTATTTTTTACAAATCTAACGACAACTTTAGTATGGTTTCATTAATATTCTTATCTGGTTAATATCAGATCACAGAACAAGAGAGAAAACTAACAAAGCATGCATCTTGTTCTCAAATTAAAGATAATCTATAAAACATGCTACACAGTCACTTAGTTCATCTTCTCAATTCCATTCAATTCAAATAGCAGATTATCATAATAGTCTTGATACATACCACAGTCTTCAATGCTGAGGTTTCACTGGCAAGGAAACAGATGTAAGCGGTAAACACTTGGAGAGGAAGGAAGTTTTCCAGCATTGTATAGTTTAATTTATGTCTAGACTATAAGTCTTTGAAAGCATAATATTCTTAAAAAGAAGGGCTATTCATATGGTGAATAATACTTGGGGTGAGAGGAGGAAAATAACCCCAAAAAAATTTCACCCAGTGCAGTCCTGTCTACTCCTCCCACCCATCTTTCTCATACTAAAGGAAAAAAAAAAAGTTCAATCCACTTGCTAGTTCCACAAGCCACAGGTGGAAGTATTCTCAATGTATTCAAAATACTAAGTGATTCACTACCTGAAAAAGCAATCTGTCAAAGCAGCTTTCGCATGTCCGTAGTCAAACAAGCAGGAATCCTATATTCTGAGTTCTACTCAGAATACACCTTGACGCTGGCAAAGTCACCTGGAAAACTGAGCAAAACACTCTGCAGCAGCTCACAGCAGTGCTTGTGGAGGCCCAGGAAGAACTATTTTCAGGAAGTTGGGTGGACAAAGGCACTTAGAAAACCAGGCCAAAAGAAAGCACAGCAGCACTGTCACGTGTGCCAATTCTGATTGCAGAGAGAGCAGAAGTCCATTAGAAAGGGTTTCAGCTCTTCTATACTGTCACCTCCCATGTCTCCAGATGTCAGTTTCTCTCTACTTCTATCAACTAGGTAAAAAGATATCAAAAGCATGAAGGGTCAGAAGCATCGTGCCACCTAAGCAGAAATGGATTTAATAAATAAACCCATAAAGAGATAA
Organism: Limnodromus scolopaceus; assembly: GCA_028565335.1. Taxonomy (NCBI): domain Eukaryota; kingdom Metazoa; phylum Chordata; class Aves; order Charadriiformes; family Scolopacidae; genus Limnodromus; species Limnodromus scolopaceus. Next base: position 49,142,190 of record JAOXNO010000041.1, on the reverse strand, counting down.
AAATTAGGAGGTCAGTATTAATTACACAGTTACTAAAAAATGTAAATCCTAGAAAAGCACAGATGCATCTCTGCCATTTCAAAAAGCCTCTCCTCACAATGACATTTTTTCCCACCACCCACACAGCACTTCTGAACCCAATACACAGTAAAGCATAAACAGTTGTGCATGCTCACAGCAGGCACTTGGCAGTGGGGACAGTATGAATGGACTCCCTCAGACATCCAGAACATACCCTGAAGAAAAACTAGCTACTAGACAGCATGGTGCTTCTGTGACGAGATCAGGGCACTGGCACTGTAAATACCTTACAACCCTACCAGCACTTACCTGGATCAAGATACAAATTAACTCACCCCACTGGTATACACTTTGTAATTGAGTCCTCTCCCTACAATAGTCTGGTCCTTCCAAGAAAAGCCAAGCATAAACTTATGTTCTACTTTAAACAGTGGAAAGCCTCTTAAATACAACACTTTGTACTTCCAGACCCAAGTTCACAGGCACTGCTTTGTAAGCCGTGCTATTGGGAACAGGCACAGAGGAACCTCATCGCATTCAGAAGAAAGCACTTGTAGAACACCACAAAGGTGGGTATAGGCAGCTGAGCTTAATTTCTCATTCAAGAGTGCAGAAGACCCTCATGCAAGTGACTGGGTGCCCCACAGATCTGTGCTGTAACCACTCTGCCTGCAGAAAGCTATCAGGAACTCAGTCACACAGCGGCTGGTTGGCAAACCCATCTGCCCATGTTCTTACAGGCCAAACTGGCAGCAAGTTGTTTTGCCCCAACAGCACATCCTACTACCTGCAGTCACCACAATTGAAGGCCATCACAGAAGAAAGAACATCACTGAACACAAACAGAACTGAGCACTATAAAAGCACCTCTGACACTTCTTGTATTGAGGGGTGGAGGGGAACAAAAGTCAGCAGGAGTCATGTATGAGGGAAGCAGGGAAATCCCACAAGTGAGATGAATCTACTCTGACAGCTTCATAATAAATACTCAAATAAAGCTGAAAGTGAAATGATCTTCAGCAGCACTCACCAAGCAGCCAGTTACTTGCAACAACTTTCTGCAGGTCTGGGCAGCTCAGGCAGAAGGAAAAGCCACAGGCCCCTCCCTTTTTAGGTTTCTAGCAGCAGCACTGGCACGGAAAAGCAGGTTTTAGAATCAGACTCGTTTTGGTTGGAAGAGACCTTTAAGGTCATCGAGTCCAATTGTTAACCTATCACTGCCAAGTTACTGCTAAACCATGACCCTAAGTGCCATGTCTATCTGTCTTTTAAATCTCCAGGGGTGAGGACTCCACCACTCCCCGGGCAGCCTCTTCCAACATTTGATAACCCTTTCAGTGAAGAAATTCTTCCTAATATCCAATCTAAGCCTTCCCTGCGCAACTTGAGGTTGTTTCCTCTTGTCCTATTGCTTGTTACTTGGGCGAACAGACCAACACCCACCTCACCCTTTTCCTCATCCTTAGTCACTACGTTTCCTCCTGCATTCAATAAAGGATGGAGATTCTCTTAAGTCCTTCTTTTGTTGTTAATGTATTCACAGAAACATTTTTGTTGCCTTTTACAGCAGTGGCCAAATTTAGTTCTGGTTGGTCTTTGGCCCTTCTAGTTTTCTCCCTGCATAGCCTCACACAATCTTTGTAGTCTTCCTGAGTGGCCTGTCCCTTCTTCCGTAGGCCATAAACTTTCCTTTTCTTCCTGATTTCCAGTCAGAGCTCTTGGATTAGCCAGGCCATCCTCCCCTCTGCTGGCTTGACTTACAGCACATGGGGACAGCCAACTCCTGCGCCTTAAAGATTTCCTGCTTGAAGAACATCCAGCTTCCCTGGACTCCTTTGCTCTTCAGGACCACTTCCTGACTGACTCTGTCAACCAGTCTCCCTAAACAAAACTCCAAAGTCTGCCCTCCAGAAGCCCATGGTGACAATTCTACCACCACCTCTCCTTATTTCTCCAAGAAACGAAAACTCTATCACTCTGTAATGTCACCACTATACCCAAGTCAGCCTCCAACCTTCACATCACCCACAAGTCCTTCTCTGTTCATGAACAACAGGTCTAGCAGGGCACCTTCCCTAGTTGGCTTGCTCACTAGCTGTGTCAGAAAGCTATCTTCCACACACTCCAGGAACCTCCTAGACTGTTTCCTCTGGTGTATTGTATTTCTAGCAGACATCTGGTAAGTTAAGTCCCCCACGAGCACAAGTGGTAGTGACTGTGAGACTTCTCCCAGCTGCTCATAGAATATTTAGTCTGCCTCTTGATCCTGGTTGGGCAGTCTGTAACAGACTCTCACCATGATATCTGCCATCTTGGCCTTTCCCCTGATTCTTACCTATAAACATCATCATTACCTCAAGACAATCAAAACACTCCCTAACATTCAGAGCCACTCTACCCCCTCTCCTTCCTGGCCTATCCCTTCTGAAGAGTTTATAGCTATCCAATGCAGTACTCCAGTTATGTGTATCATCCCACCATGTTTCTATATTATAGAAAAACTATATCATAGTTTTCCTGCTTTTATAGGAAGCACAACAGCTTCCAGCTCCTCCTGCTTGTTGGCCATGCTGCATGCACTGGTGTAGATCCACTTCAGTTGGGCTATTGACCCCAACACTTTTTTGGGGGGGGAAACCCTAATTCTTACCTGACCATTCCCAGGTGCTTCCATGATTTCTAGCTTGTCAATATCCCTTTGCGTCTTTGCTATCACATGGCATTCCATCCCTTACCTCCACTGAGATGTCAGACTGAAGGACCATGCTAGCATGCTGTCCACAAACATTGATGTGCCATCCCCAGGCTTGTCTCTAGTGAGCTTGGTTTTATCCCTTTCCCCCTTAAAATCTAGTTTAAAGCCCTTTCAATGAGACCTGCCAGCTCCTTTGCAAAGATTCTTTTCCCCCTTTGAGACAGGCATATCCTGTCTGTTACGTGCAGGTCACATGCAGCTGGTCATCCTCAGAGATTGTGGAACCTATGAGCAGACTGGGAATCACCCAGACCTCCTCTTTGTCCTTCCTCCCCAGTTCAACACTACAGCAGCATTTATAGCCTCTTTCCCCTCTCAGTCACAGAAAAATTGCAGCTTGAGTACTCAATGAAGGCGCAGCAGCCAGAGCAAATCAATTGCACGTCCAGGTTTGCTGGCCTTTACACTCACAGGAAAATATATAGTCCTGGCACCAGCACTCACAGTTCTGTGGAGAGTCATCCCTCATATAAATGGCCATCACACAACTATTTCTACATATGCTGGGTATTGCCCTTTAGCATGTTAACCCATTGCACCCATCCCCAAGTGTGTACACAAAACATCTGTGCCCATGAGCACCCGCTACTTCTCCCAGTCAGGGTCTTCTATTCAAAGGGAAAAAAACCATGAAACCAGCACTCTTCCCCGTCCACTTTCTCTGTACTTCAGATCTACGGTCTTTTTACCCTCTTTTGCTTTGGAGAGGAGGAGGTAGGGTACATACAGTCTCCACACAAAAATACATTACTCTAAAGCAAGCCTCAAAATGACAAGCAAACATAAATGCTGCACCCTCTGGAGTGTGCAAAAAGCTTAGAGCTGATTGTTCATCTCACTTTCTTGAGTTGTATGTGAAGTTTATTTCACAAGCAGGCCTTGGTAGTCACTGCCTCACTTCTCTCCTCCAGTTTGACCTCTAGTCTGAGTTACTGCACCTATAAACTGGGAACAACAAACAGTAAGACAAAGCTATCGGGCACACAGCGCCGCACTGAAATCCTGCATGACAAAACTGAAAAGCTCAGGCGTGGGGTTTTGAAATTCCCACCTCAGTAAGTTTACTCTCAACAGAAAAGGAGCTCTCTTCACATTGTCTGTGTGTACAAGCCATCAGACTGCCTGAACAAATTCAATAGGTCTATAACAAGCACAACAGCCAGCACATTTCTGGGCAGCTACATAAAACTTCAGGCTGAAGCAAAATGAGGTACAGAGTAAGGACAGCCTTTTCAGAAAGGCAGATAGTCTCAGAGAAACCTGTTGGCTTCATTATCCATTGGTGGGCATTGCATATGCCACCTGGTGACAACAGGGAGAAGAGCCCAAGGAGACTTACTGGATGTTACAGCAACAGATAAATGAGTCAAGGACAAAGTACTAGTTCTGTCCTGAGTTTTAAAGCTATTAGTTTGAATAGATGCTTATTATCAATAAACTGAATGATGTATCTGAGAGGGCAACCAGCAGCTTTTTAAGCAAAGGTAATAGATGAATTTTACAATAGCTATTATACAGATCCTACTTCCATTTAGGATTCACAGGGTACATGAACTCTGTTCCTTTCATTTGTACAGTTCCATTGCTAACAGTAAACACAGCAGATAAACAATACTTCATGACCCTTCTCTCACACAAAAAAAAAAAACCTGTTGTCCTTCTGCGTGCTTGACAGAAAAGAGTAAGCTCCAAGAGATACTCCATTTTGCTGTTTTCTTTAGGTTTACTACATTTTAGACATACAGATTAAATCCGTCTTTACAAGGACCTTAGAAATAGCTGCATTCCTTCAAAGGCAGATACATGGATAGCTTTCTCCTCTCCCCATTTTATGAATGGCATCTTGTGGTGATATAATACATTTATTCTTAACTTTAATGGACAGTCATACCAACTTGTTCCAGCTGAAAATACATTACCTAACATTGTATTGTGAAGAAGCCTGAAAAATGACACTGCAGGAACAAGGCATAGAAGAAGTCTGCTTCTGTAGAGAACAAGCTCCTGAGGGTTGAAGAGGTAAGAATGATGCACTGTTCACACACTTTTGTGTCAGGGGAAATTGATGGCATTTGGTTGACCTCGAGTACCAGTCAATCAAAAGTCAGTAGAGAAAAAGCAGAGGGAGAGGGGGAGAAACGAAGCTAGAGCTGCAGCAGTCATTTGGAGAGAGAACTACGGCTGAGAAGATGGTCCAATCTTTTGGGGATGCCTGCCACAAGCTGGCTCGGGGCAGTGCTGTGAGCCATCCTCTGTTCCATGTCACAGAAATCTTTCCTTCTTAGAGGAGAATGCAGTAGCTCATAGGCAAAGCATCAACATGTGCATGTATGTGCAAGAAAAACAGAACGGGACTGGCCTGCAGGTCTCATCTGGCCCAATTGCTGACACAGTTGAACCTCTGAATTACATTGCTAGTTCATGCCTATGTTTGTTATACCTTCCTATCTATCTGATTCCCCAGTGTTCACATTACAATACTCATTTTTTAAAATATATGTATTAATACCTACCAAATTACAATTCACCTAAGAGTTAGAGACATTAAATTTTTCTCTTTGAAAGCTTGTTGCTAAAGCTATGCTCTATATACCTGGAGTTGTGTGCTTCATTATGAACTGCTATTACATGTACTATGACCATACATTCATAGAATGGTCTGGGTTAGAAGGGACCTTAAAGATCATTAAGTTCCAACTCCGTGGCAGGGACACCTCCCACTAGAGCAGGTTGCTCAAAGCCCCATCCAACCTGGCCTTGAACACTTCCAGGGACGTGGCATCGACAACTCTGCACAACCTGTTCCCTCACCAACCTCACAGTAAAGAATTTGTTCCCAATATCTAATCTAAATGTACCCTCTTTCAGTTTAAAACCATTCCCCCTCGTCCTATCACTCCACTCCCTGATAAAGAGTCCCTTTCCCATCTCTCCTATAGGCCTCCTTTAGGTACTGGAAGGCTGCTATAAGGTCTCCCCTGAGCCTTTTCTTCTCCAAGCTCAACAACCCCAATGCAAGCTTGATACATGCAGAAAGATAAGTCAACAGGATGACAAGAATAAAAGAAGCAGCTGTTAAGTATCTGGTCAGCGTGCTTTCCGTTGCACTCCCTCATCATGAGAGTTTGCTGCTTTTGAACAATTGATGAAGACTTGCAAAACCCCTACTAGACAGACAGCTGAACACCACGGCAGCAAGTCAGATACCAGAACCTGAAATCCACTGAAATCCTACAACTGATCACTACCAACTCCAGTAAGCCTCGGATCAAGCCCAGCCTCCAGGTCTCATTAAATTCATTTTTATATAAAAATCCCTCAGCTGGGAGAGAAACAATGGAAGCACTTCTACAATCAGACTTATATCTTACTCAGGCTAAAAGTGTAAAGAGTTCCACAATGAGATTAATCAAAGTGAAGGAGTTATAATAGCCTTAAAATGAGAGCACATTAATAACTGCTCCCTTGTGGTAAACAGAGCTGGTAATCACGCACAGGTTTAGCCGAACTCCTTATCCATCGCTGAAGCAGAATTAGGTCTGTAGCAACATGAATGAGCAATTGATTGGCCTGGACATTCACAGGCCAGGGTGGAAAGGCTCTGCAGAAATTCGATTCATCCATTAAAAACCCAGGAGAAGCAAAAGATGATCTTCTCTTAGAAAAGAAATCACGTTTAACAGTCATTTCAGTCCAAAGCTCAGGTTTCTCTGACCGCCATCAAGACATTTTGCACTGCCAGCACCTAGCACAGCAAGGATGATATGACAATCCCTCAAAGCAATCCCTTCTCCGCTATTACTCCAGGCCTAGCACAGGACCCCAGGCTCCAGCTGGAATAAGCCACGCTTCTTCAGAGCAATTCATTTGTGAAGACCAATTGATAGGCGTCCAGTTTCCTTCTTCTGTTCCTGTGACAAAAACATATCCTGACAGTTCTTTGCTGCCTTTGTCTTGGGTCATGAAATTTGCCTGGAGAAACTTGCTCTCCTACCGATCTTTCTTTTGTTAGCTTAGCAGCCTGCGATGCTGAGATGCTCTTTGAAATTTCACAGAAAAACCAAAACAAATGAAATCTCATCTCTATTCAAAGTTATAATTTATCAGTGAAATGTTCTCAGAACTTTCAAGCTAAAACACTGCAGTGGGAGAGCAGAAAAGAAAGCAAGACTGGCTATATGTGACTTTTCACTAGAGTTCTGGTTATGCAGGAACATGTAATATCTTCCCCTTCTCCTTTCTCCTATAGGCAGGGCACTCAGTATATGAACTCAAAATCTTGACCATACTTACCTTCAGAAGCCCCTTGGAGACAGGTATCTTCATTTCACTGACTGGTAAGTGGTCTGACAGACAAGCTGGCTTCACAGAATCACAAAATGGCAGGGGTTGGAAGTGACCTTCAGAGACCACCTAGTCCAACCCCCTGCCAAAGTAAGTTCAGCTAGAGCAGGCTGGACAGGAATGCATCCAGGCAGGTTTTGAATACCTCCAGAGAAGGAGACTCCACCACCTCTCTGGGAAGCCTGTCCCAGTGCTCTGGTACCCTCAAAGTAAAGAAGTTTTTCTGCATGTTCAGACAGAACCTCCTGTATTCCAGCTTGTGCCCATTGCCCCTCGTCCTGTCACTGAGCACCACTGAAAAGAGTCTGGCCCCATCCTCTTGACGCTCACCATTTAAATATTTATAAGCATTGATGAGGTCCCCTCTCAGTCTTCTCTTACTCAGGCTAAACAGACCCAGGTCTTAAAGTCAAACAGTGAGTCTGAAGCTGCATGAGATTGAGTTTTGCTTTTGTTTATCTACCATGTTTAGCATTTTTAAATTCATTTGAGAAAAAAAGAAAAAAAAGAGTTGGATGAGAAGAAAGGAAATCCACACCATTATGGAAGAAGAAAAAGCCCACGTGAGAGGCTATAAAACCCTCCTGAACTTGCTTGAGTCTTTGCAGCAGGGCCCCTCATGCATGATTTAACCAGCTCCAGGACCCAAGACTGGAAGTGAGAATATACCTACATTGACAAAAAAAAAAATATATAGGTAGAACAGCTGGATAGCTACTCAGTCCTATAGCTGATCTTCCAAATGAGTGACAAGCTACCAGGTGGAATGCCAGCTGGACCCTGAAAAGTCTGTAAAACTTGGACAACAATGGAATTACTTACTGAATTCAGGGGAGGAAAACACACTCCAAAATCCAAAGAGCTGACTCCCAGCTCCAAAACTTTTGATTTTATATAAGCTCCTATTTCAAAAAGCCCTTTTTTTGTTTTTAATCTAGGATATGTTCACTCCGTTTTCCATGAAAATGTTGTTGTACTGCGCTGACAAAATCCACCCTTCTTCCTCATTACTAGAGTAAGGAGTTAACTGTCCAAGCAAACAGAATGAGCTTCTTCCAAGCACGTTATGAAGTCTTTGCAAATAGACTCTGTCTTTCCAACAGGAGGAGCAGGTTCTGAAGCTGGGTCTCCTTCACACAGTCACCATTACAGTCAACTAAATACGTGTAAGCTTACCAGCATGAGAATCCCACAAACTGAGCATCAGCCTCCGAAGTAAAATATCTCTGGTTGCAAACACTGTGTGGTCTCAAGACACACCCTCTGTAACAAAGTCAGTTGTTGCTCTGAGGACTATGCTTGGGATTCAAACCACACACACAAACGCCTGTATAAAACTTGAGTCGTTTAGCTGCCAGATGCAGTCTCTGGGAGACATCTTGCCTCCCGCACAGCCAAAGGAAAGAAACAGCAACCCCAATATAGCTCATCTTGAGGAAAGCCCTGTTTGAGGTGGATGTATCTCCCTTTCCAAGTTCCCTTTCTTTTCCCATTTCATCTGCAGAAGGAAGCCCTAAATGAATGGTTAGGTGTTTAATTCTTAGACAGCTTTAATTACACAGAATTAATGTAAGTTGAAGGTTTTACTCTTGACCTCAACCTTGGAAAAAAAGTTGCTCTACAACTGGAACAGTCCCTGTAGCAGCCAAGCATCTCCTTTGCAGGAAAAGCTACTTTTTGATTTGAAAACAACCATGGATAATAGGCAAAATACAGTTTGGGGCTCTAAAGAGAAAGAGATTTTGCTCTTATTAATCAGACTACTCCTCCCTTTCTCCCCCCAGTGATGTTTTCGTCATTGATTTGGAACATTAAAATAAAGGTCTGGGCCAATTATAAATATAATGTAAAGCATGGAGTTTCCTTGATCTTCCTTGATCTTCAGAGATTTTACTTATTACCTGAATTGCCTTATTTGCCTGATTAACATAATGAAGGTTTTCAAAACACCACTTTGTTCTTAAGTGATAAAAAAAGCAATCACTATAAACAACATCCTCAAGTGTTGCTTCACCTACTAAGATTAGATGCCAATTTAGATGACAGGAAGCTGTAACACTTCAATTTCTGTGTACTATGATATTTTTACTAGGTTGCAAAGATTACCTACATAATTCTCTCTTCATTTTTTAAACCATAAAACTATCTTCTGTCATATTTATGTGATGCCTTGAACAAAGCTTTTCAAACTAAGCTACTGGAGCTTGCTCACACTGCACTTTGTCTCATTCTTCTGTCATTTTTATGTTGCCCTTCCAGCACAGCAGAGAACATCATACGGTGTCCCAATTCAATACATGACTGTGACCCTTGAAGAAGGGTTTCCATTAAACAGGGTTAAACAAAACAGAAATCAGGTAAGAATTATACTGCTTCCTTGTTTCTGTACACAGGATAGGAAAATAAAGGCAGAGAAATTCATCCAAGAAAAAACACCTCCACATAATTGTCGGTTTGAAGACATTATCATATTTTATGACAGTACTGGTTTCAGGCCTCTAAAAGTAAAAGCCTCTTTGAACAAGACACAGGGAGAAGCCTATCTTTGACAAGAAAACAGCACAGGAACGTGCCCAAAGTGCTAACATACAGTTCCCATGCAGACATTGCATTTTTAAAGATCAAGTTTCTTAAATTAAAACAGTGCTTCTAAAGCTCAGTCTTGCATGGCTAGGAATATGAAGTTCCCTATCATGAAACTCTTTTATAAATTAATTCAAAAATCAAACACCCAGATTGAACAGAGTAGCTTTGTTACGTGGGGGTGAAGAAAAGATGGAAAAGTCTTTTAACATCTTTCCTGTTGTCCAAAAAAAATAGATAACGACATTTGATTTCAGAGTAAACATGAATTTCACATAAAAACGGTGACCAAGAACTTGGTATATAAAGCATGTGACACCAGCACCCATTGCAATATCAACATGCTTTCGTCAGTTGGCTGCCTTTTCCACTGCAAGTCCCAAACCCAAAGTAGCCTACTCTGTAGGCATTGTGGAGACAGTGCCCCCCCACCTTCCCAGATTCAGAGTTGATATATAAGCAAACCATTTCTCTCCATTGCTTATAAGGCCTCATGAATTGCCTGTACAGAATTGCCAGCATCTTCAGGAGGATGCTGTAACAGCATCCAGATGCTCTCTAGATAGCACCAGAGAATCAATGCTCATGGCCCAAAGAAAGACAGTGACAAATAGGTTCCTAAATCACAAAGAAAGTTTTCGAAAAATCCTGTCCATAAAAATCAATCAAGAAATTGTATTGTATTCATGGATTCATGCTTTCTTCGATCAGCAAACACCACAGGGATGGCAGGAGCTTGGCAGCTAAGCTGAGGCGAGTTTTCATAGAATCATATAATCATCTAGGTTGGAAGAGACCCTTGGGATCATTGAGTCCAACCATCTACCCTACTCTACAAAGTTCTCCCCTACACCATATCCCCCAACACCACATCTAAACCGCTCTTAAACACAGCCAGGGATGGTGACTCAACCACCTCCCTGGGCAGCCTATTCCAATGCCCAATTCTGGCAGAGATGGCTTGCCTCCATCTTAAAAAGAGCTACTTCCCTACTTTCTTGCATTTGCTGAAGCCACAAGGTGCTCTAGCTGTATTTACAGAGTAGTTGGGGGCTGTGGAGCAAAAATGCTTTTGGCTTCGGTGCTTAAACATAGTGTGCTCTAGAGAAATACTGTAGTGAACATCAAACACAATCTGCTGGCACAGACACTTTCTCTTCTGTGCTGCATCACTTCTGACACTGCCTGCATCACTGTCATATCCAAGTGCCTCCCAGCAGTGCACTAAGTGCTGCAGCTAATATCTGATGTTCAGTTTATTCTTCTTCTTCCCTGAGGGAGAACCACATGCACCGCAGTATGAATTGTTTTGAAAGAGTATAGGTTTTAAACAGGTACAAAGAGCTTATTTTTGAAGCTGAAAGCATGTGCTCTGAATGTTCGGACACATCATGCGCAGTAAGAGTTCAACCCAGACTTGCGCCAATATTCTCCTCTCCCATTAAAACAGTCTTTTCTGCAAAGAATGGAGTTATCCTTTTAGAAAAACATTCCACTGAATGAAAAGTCAAATCATCAACCACTGTCCTACCATAAACATCCATGGAAGTTTTTATGACACATACTAGTGCTAAAGTACACCACGACTGTACAACCAAATCATCCACTGATACTTGTAAAGTATTTTGGAATCCCTGAATAAGAGGAACTATCTGTTATAGGATACTAGCCTTTGTTGTCTTTCTATTCTGCAAACTACCTCATTTTGATGTCACCTGCACCAAATGTTTATACTTTCCCTGAACTAGAACAACTCTTTTCCAGTTCCTTGGCAATATTCTTACTTCTCACTCTCATTTGGCTTCCTTCAGCAGTGCACATCTTTATCCTTACATCCAGTTCCTGAAACAGGCCTGCCTAGAATACTTGATAAAATCTGAATGAAATTGCCTGAATAGTAATGTTATTATGAAAATGCCATATCTCTAGGGAATTATATAGTTAAGTTTTCTTAATAGATTCTGCACTTGATGGACAGAAAACACTTCCCCTTTAGAAATGAGCAAAACAGATTAAACAATTCCAATAACACTGGAACAAAGAATTACATTTTTCAATGTAGAACTTTAGCACAGGACAAGAATGGTTTCCAGAGGTATTTGAGGGTTTTGTTATTGTTTTTTTGACAAGTCATCAAAATCTACAGGCGTTAATACTAAACTATTCTTGTTTGCAGACTAGATTTTTTTCTGTATTGAGAAAAAGACAAAAAAGCCAAGAACAATTACAAAAAATTCCTACAGAGACAGCATAAGAAAAAAATAATCAGTTCTGCTCAAAAACAGCTCTCCTATAATTCCCCATCGGACTTACAAACAGCAACTGATAACAGTTCGTAACTTTCCACCTGTTGATGTAGCTTTCCTCTCCAGGAAGAATTAGAGTCCACACTACCAGCAGAAAAGAAATTAAAAAAAAAAAAAAAAAAAAACCACAAGAAAAGAGACAACACCATCCCTGTAGTCTTAATACTATTTCAGATTTTCAATAATAAAAAGTCTTCTAAGAGCCAGAAAGTCACATTTGAGTCCCATATGTAGGTCAGAGACAAACTGTTCTTTCTAAAAGAAATTAGCAATTAAAATTTAGAGATTTGATTTAGCTTCACACAAAAAAGTTTCAAAGAAGCACATCTGCCATCTCCGCTGTACTGGTGGACTGAGATGCCATGAGTGCTAGAAGCACTGTGAGCACAGGAACCTAGAGATCCTAGAGGTCTAGAGCTCAGCCCCCAAGCTATTAAGCCCAAAGCGACTGAACAAGTTCCGGTGACAAGCAGATGTTTAAACCATAGGGGTGCAGCATGATTAACCATCTGCTTTTCATGGATTAAAAAAAAAAAACCAAACCAACCCAACCAAAAAAAAAAAAAAACCACAAACACAGAAGTGCAGAAGTGTGAGGTGCACAATATGTTCCTCTCATCATAGTGACCTTCTCCAGAATGAGCACCTCCAAGTCTCAGCTGAGGACTTTTCTCGAGTATTGCAGCAGGTGAAATTACTAGCCAACACAAACACAACAAGCAGGAAAGCGGAAAGGATAGAGATATAAATATGCAAGGAAAACAAATTCTTCTGCAGTATATGAATGGGATCAAGGTGACTCAAAAACACAACAAAACAGAACAATTCCCAGGGGAAACTTATATCCCAAGTTAAAATTCTTCTACCTGTACCCACTTCAGGCTGTCTGACTTGTTTTGCCATGCTGTCCTCTCTATCACAGAGCCAGTTTGATTTCATAAATGCTTAACACACAAAACAGTTATATCCCCATGTAAATAATAGAAATACTTTTCTTGCAAGAAATATTCAAAATCCCAAACCTCTGCAAAATGCTCCAACAGAATTTGCACATATCTTCTAGTTCTGATGACATGACAATCCACTTTGAATTGGCTCCCATGGTAACCGCAACATTAAGGTCCCCAGAGAGCCATCTCACTCACACACACAAGATTGGAAGGGATGTGTCTGTAGCTTTGCAGCTAAAGAGACAGAACACAAACTTGATGCAAGCAGGGAGTATCTCCACAACACTACCCTCTTTTCAGTTAACAGGATTCAAAAAGACATAATTTCTTTCCCTTAGGAATGGGATTTAGCTCTCATGTCATCTCCAAGACAGAGCACGTGCTTCTCTTTAGGATCTAACCCCTGCTACCCTCTTCCCTCAACATTCCAATGCAGCCTAACTGATTCAGGAGCAAGGGAATGAAATACATCTCCCCTGCTTCATCAGCTTGAGAAGATGGAGCAGTAATGACTAGACTGCAAGCAATGAGGCAGTGCTTACCACTCCACCACGTCACTGTGCTGTTCACTGCCACACAGAAAAAAAAAGTCTGTTCCTGTTTCATGCAGGATTTGGTCTAATCAGAACTCCCCCTAGAAAGGGAGATGATTTTTAAAAACAAAATAAAACTCCATACTTAGCTGTCAGTAACTTTCTGATCTCTAGGTTGCCGTGGGGTACACACTGTGACACGGATGACAGATTTTTATGGAAAAATATCTCTTTGTGTAAAGAGTATCATCATTTTAATGGAACACCCCTTAATTTTAAGATAAACAGCCCTAGAAGAGGCATTTTTACAACATCCCACTGACAGACACAACTCCATTAGTGTCCTTCCTTTCCAGCCCATTGTAATTTATTGCAGTATCAGAATTTGCAAACTCAGAATCTAGCAAGACAGAAAGAGGCAGGAAAGTAGTTTGAGCGGGACTTATAGAAAATGAGAAGGAAGTGTTTTCAAGGAGAAAAACCAAAAAGTGATGGTTCACTCTTTGCCCCAAAAGAGGTTATGAATCTCAGCAATCAAACCCTTTTGCTCATCTTCCAAACATATTTTGGCTGCGTTTCCAACTTTTAGAAAAGAGGCAGGAAACAGCAAATGTATTATAGTATCATTAAAACAATAGTAGCCTAGAAGTTTCTACAGTTTCATTTAAGGCTTCTGCTGTACACCTGAGGGACAGGATACCATCCAGAGGGACCCAGACAAGCTCAGGAAGCAGGCCCACGTGAACCTCAGGACGTTCAACAAGGCCAAGTGCAAGGTCTTGCACCAGGGTCGGGGCAACCCCTGGTATCATGCAGGCTGGTGGATGAAGTGATTGAGAGCAGCCCTGCTGAGAATGACTTGGGGATACTGGTGGATGAAAAGCTGGACATGAGCCGGCAAAGTGCGCTCACAGCCCAGAAGGCTAACCGTACCCTGGGCTGTATCAAAAGCAGCATGGCCAACAGGTCAAGGAGTGATTCTGTCACCCTACTCCACTCCGTTGGGACCCCACCTGAAGTACTGTGTCCAGCTCTGGAGCCTTCAGCACAGGAAAGACATCGACCTGTTGGAATAGGTCCAGAGGAGGGCCACAAAAATGATCAGAGGGCTAGAGCACCTCTCCTATAAGGACAGGCTGAGAGAGTTGGGGTTGTTCAGCCTGGAGAAGAGAAGGCTCCAGGGACACCTTATAGCAGCCTTTCAGTACATAAAGGAGGCTTGGAAGAAAGGTGGGGACAGACTTTTCAGTAGGGCCTGTTGCGATAGGACCAGGGTAATGGTTTTAAACTGAAAAAGGGTAGATTCAGAGTAGATATAAGGAAGAAAATTTTTATGTTGAGGGTGGCGGAAGAGGTTGCCCAGAGAAGTGGTAGATACCCCACCCCTGCAAGTGTCCAAGGCCAGGCTGGATGGGGCTATGAGCAACCTGTTCTTTTTGAAGATACCTTTGTTCATTGCAGGGGGCATGGACTAGATGAACTCTAAAGGTTCCTTCCAACCCAAACTACGCCATGATTCTATGTTGGAAATAAGGGGGGGTTGTCTACTATTTTCTAAATTTGTTCTACTTAACGTTTCTAGAACTTCAATTCCTTGTAGATAAAAACAATGCGCACTATGCAATGAAGATTACTATGAACATTGCCCTTCCTTTGGAAAGTATCTTCAAGTAGATGAGCCATAGATACTTACACAAGCAACAGGTATTTCTGATTCAGTTTCTCAGAAGTGAGAAACAGAAGAGAATTTAAAATTCCTGCCCATTTGGCACAGGGGTCTTTCAGCCTTCCTCTGTCTCTCAGCCATGACATGGTAATTTACAAAGTGAATTCAAGTCCTGAACATATCTGCTATTTTACATCTGGTTCCTGTTACTTTAACCTCAGAAGCAAACTAAAAAAAAAACCCACATGATTTCTGCTGATTGCTTATACTTTCCTAAAGTTCCCTTCCTTTGTTCTATCATGCAGGTTATTTAGAGGGCATTACCCTAATCCAACAAAGTACTTAATAATACAAATATTTCCAGTGAAGGCAAAGGCTCTAATGGATCAGAATGCTTTATTTATTAGACTTCATCAGCTCCTGCTTCATATCCTAACTACTCCACTGAAATACCCTTACAGTTTCATTATTGTGCCTGTTGTATTACTGGTAAGTCAGGTATAGAGCATGTACGCTCAACTTGGGAGTTCAATTCTTACCTTCCTAGGGGCAACTGTTCATACATCAACTATCAGATTCTTCTTCCTTTAAACTTTTACCACAGCTTTGAACAATTGACACTGGGCCAGTTGCCTCAAAGGAACGAGCGGTCAGAGTGCACATGCAACATCCTGTCTGCCTCAGGGAATAACCAGAAAACTAGCAGTACAACACTTATATAAAAAACAGCTAGTCTGCTGCTGCTCTCTGTCCTCAGTGCAGTCATGACTGCCCAAAGCAGACTTACTATCAGATAACATCGGACCAGGCATTCCTCAGTTACACCACGGCAGTTCTACTCACTTCATTGGGATTTGCTCATTTAGATCAGAATATTCTGCAACTTTGTACGACCAGAGACTTACCCAATGCAGTCAGAGAGCAAGATCTGCAAGCAAATTAATGAGTTTGCAAGGAAATGTTAGTCACTAAAATAAGCACTGCTCAAGGAAATTCCCATGGCTTCATTTGGCATGTCTTGTATTGCCTAATAGAAGACCACATGAATTCAAAACAAATGGCATTAGCATTGCAACATTCAAGAATTCAAGAGAAATGCACGATTAAGACAGAAAGGTTGGTTCTTGCATCACCGCTTCTTTGTTGTGTTCGACATCAGCTGTCACTACTTCCACAGAACCTGCTCTATTCTGCTTTTGCTCTATCCCATACCAGTTACCCAACATGCAGGCCAGGAAACATCACCTCTGGAATAAAAAAGGGGGGCGAGGGGGACCTCAGCATCTTCTTTCTCCAGGTTATATTACAATACCTCCACAGTAGCTTCTGCTTCTTGCTCTCCTTTAAAAAGAAAAAAGCAAGTATTACCTTTGTCTGTGGGTGTCAAGGAAATAAACAACCTCAAAGCTCAAGGGAAGCAAGATGCACTTTCACGTGGAGTTCCCTGTAGTCAATCCTGTAGCAAAGGGGCAAAGCTAATGCTAGACAGCTGTTACTACTACTGGAGCCTGGACCCTTTTGCCAGCTCCTCACAAGAGACACATCCCACTCAGACATGCCTGTGGCAGGTTCCAGGTACCAATTCAAGCCAGCACTGCTATCCAAAGCAAAGACCCTTCCTTCCTTTACTGCACATCACTCTTGCTCCCAGAACCACTCCCTCACATGGCTGTTTGTGTGTTCCTGTTTTGTTAAAATTAGCATCTTTCCCAGAACCAAACTCCACAAAAAAAGGACCTTGGTAAAGAAACAGTCATTAGCACAGGACAATCTGACAGGGCAGGGGGAAGGAGGGACTACATCTCCCCCCATGGAGAATCTTCTAAAGCTGAACTGCAAGTCCACAAGTCAGCCGTGACACAGAGATATCCCCAAAGCTAACGAACATCTGCTTCTTCTCATAGCTCTCAGGTTCCCCTATATTTTCCTTTTACAAAAACGTACAAAAGATCTTGTTTTCTTGCAAGAGAAAGGAAGAGGAGCCTAGAAATTGACAGAATGTATCAGTGCAAAAAAATATCATTGGGTTTCTTTGGACAACTGATGTAGAATTCATGTATTGGTGATGTAGTGACAAGGTACCAAAATATGTCAGTGCTCTTCAGAAAGCAGGAAGACAGTACTTACAGTCTTTATTGCAGCTTGTTCATTTAATCCTAGGCCAACAGGAACTTTAGACATTTTCCAAGCATTTCATAACTAGGTAGTAAAGCTGTTTTACATTAAATGGGGAAAAAAACCCAACAGCCTGCAGGGAACCAGCCGGGGGGACAATCCCAGTCACCCTTCTGCCTGCACCATCCTGCCTGCTGGCAGCATC
>JAOXNO010000041.1:49109054-49124551 GCA_028565335.1 Limnodromus scolopaceus | reverse complement strand
GAGGGGAGACTACAACACCCCATTGTCCCCTAGAAAGGCTGCACTTCCTTTTCCAGGGGGGCTGTATTCCAATTCTATGATAACACGCCCTGCAGTTTATTAGGCTCTTCTCATACCGAAACACCAAAACCAAACCAAAACCCCACACTTTGCCAAAGCAAAGAGTAACAAAGAGTCCCAGTCTGTACTCCTGTGTGTCCCATGAAGCTTCAAAGGGAGCAGACCTATCTACATAAGGAAACATGTGGATCCTGCAATTCCTGAACTGATTGGCCTCACTGATCCGGCCTCAGGGTTGGACTATACGTGTTGTCTGTTGTTCCATGGCGGTACAAGCCAGTAGTCTGGACGAAAGGAAAGCAGCAGTTGACATCCATGAAAGTCAGAGAACATTCTTTATCTCAAGGAAAAAAGGAAAACCTTATTTAAGGCAGTGCGACAGTCACCACCACTCACCAAAACAGCTTACAAACTTAATCGATTAAGGCACGCAGTCTGATCATGGTGTGAGTTTTGAATAAGAAAATGTTTGAATAAGAAATGTTTGAATAAGAAAATGAATAAGAAAATTACTCATCTTTACCACAGCATAAAGAAAACAAAGTTAAAATGTTGACAAAAATGTTGCTTGAGAGTTTCATGTAATGGCAGCTTCTTCCTTACAGCCAGGACTGTATTTTGAAAAGGGGGAGAAGGGGGAAAAAGTCACACCACACATTCACAGAAGATGACCCTGATCAGACACAAAGGAGAGGCCGAACTTTGAGTGTATCCTGTCCAAAACAGACATGGACACTTGCACCTATTGGGTCTCCCATGCTGGCACCGGCGCACTAAAGTCAGCTCTTTCACAAAGCTAAAGCACACAGGAAGGATACTTGGGTGGCAAGGCAGGACCTCCACTTTCTGAAAAATTTTATTAAAATTGGCTGACAGAGTCAAATATTATCAGGATGGAGTAACGATCTGCATGTGCCTAACAACCTCACACGTAGCGTGATCATGTAAGCTCATTTTTTCAAGTGTAGGAAACACGGGAGGGAAGGGCATTTTCACTGGCACTCAAAGCAAAAGCAGAGTTTAATCTGGCACCTTTCACAAGTACTCAATTAGTTTCCAATTCAAGAACAGAAAAGAACAAATTAATTGACCAGCAGAGTCTTAGAACAAGCCTGGTACTGTGCCTTGAAATGGAAGTGAGGGAAATCGGGCTACAAACAGCTCTTCTGCAGGCATCCAGTGTCCTCCTCTGCCAACACTTTTCCCACAGGACACCTTTTGTTCTCACCAAAAGAGCCAATATAGTAATTGCAAGTAAGACAATAGATTTGAATGCGTGTACCAAGAGAATTTCCAGCAGTCAAAATCCACACACACAAAACCAGTGAGCTGACACACAGACACAGGCACACAGACCAGACTACCAAGTGGTCTAGCCTACACAAACGTTAACCAAAGCACAAATCAGTACTGTTAAATGCTAAACAAAAGTGGATGGATGAAAGCCACCAAAAAACCGCACTCTGAAATCCATCTTTACACAGGAGGTTAATCAGAATGAGTAAGCGAGTGAACATTTTCACTTCTGTGTGCAATAATCCCCAATGGTTTAGTCATTACAGCAAGAACCCAAGTCTTTAAAGATAGATCTGCCTAAGCAGCAGAACACTTCAGAGAGCAAAATTA
This sequence comes from Limnodromus scolopaceus, assembly GCA_028565335.1. Classification (NCBI taxonomy): domain Eukaryota; kingdom Metazoa; phylum Chordata; class Aves; order Charadriiformes; family Scolopacidae; genus Limnodromus; species Limnodromus scolopaceus. Next base: position 49,122,865 of record JAOXNO010000041.1, on the reverse strand, counting down.
ACTTGGTGGTTAGCTTCCCCTCCCAAAGACTTGTATTAGACAATTATGTACAGAAGTCAAAATCAGGCCAACATTTAAGGGCCACAAGGGGAATAATACAATGATTGCAAAGGAAAAAGCAAACAATGGCTAGGTGCTCATATTTGTTTGAGTCATACACACAGTGGCATTCATAATGAATACTAATTTTGAGTTCTGCTTTATAAGGCATATTCCTAAAAGGAACTTATTTTCTAATTATGAGCTCCAGTGACCATGCACATTAAACAATGAAAACAAACAGCACTAGATATTAACGTTGTGACAGTCCCATTATCTCTTAAGCAATGCAAGAGGATAAAGCTGTTAGCCATCCTCATAGGCAAAATTTACTTGAAACGTCACTTTTATTCAAGTTCCTACAGCTGTCAATTTACTTTTCCTCTATCTATACCAAAAGGAGGTAATTAGAGAAAACTGAATTACAGATTAAAAATCTTAGTTGCCAAGAATGTCTATAGTTTAGAGATCACGTCCCTAAAGTGTTCTTGCTAGAGCAAAAACCCAAAACAACCATTTTCAAAAGTGGTTGGGAAAGGACTAATATTTTTTTCCTTCATGATGTTCAACTTCTTAGGGATTCCCTGCTCTTTGTCCTCCTTAAAAACGCAGGGGCAGCAAAGACTTTATCTTCTAGGTTACGTGTTCTTCAAGCACAGTAGGCATTGTTATTTTGCCACAGAGCACTTAACAGATGTAACAGTCCTTCATTACCAGTACTGCATTTTTCAACTGAAAGGCTTTAAGTATCTTCGAGATCACAGAATCATAGAACAGTTTGGATTGGAAGGGGCATTAAAAGATCATCTAGGCCAACCCCCTGCAATGAGCAAGCACATAACCAGGTTGCTCAGACCCTCATCCAGCCTGACCTTGAAGGTTTCCAGTGATGGGGCCTCTGCCGCCTCTCTGAGCAACCTCTTCAGTGTTTCACCACCCTCAGCATAAAAATTTTCTTCCTTGTATCTACTCTAAATCTACCCTTTTACAGTTTAAAACCATTACCACTGGTCCTATCACAAGTCTGTGCCGTTCTTCCCCCCTTTAAGTATTGAAAGGCTGCTATAAGGTCTCCCCAGGGCTTTCTCCTGCCTAAACAACCCCAACTGTCTCAGCCTTTCCTCATAGGAGAGGTGCTCCAGCCCCTGATCATTTTTGTGGCGTTCCTCTGGACCTGCTCCAACACACCCATGTCTTTCCTGTGCTAATGGCTCCAGAGCTGGACACACTACTTCAGGTGGGGTCCCAACAGAGTGGAGTAGAGGGGCAGAATCACTCCCTCGACCGGCTGGCCATGCCACTTTTGATGCAGCCCAGGATACGACTGGTCTTCTGGGCTGTGAGCACACGTTGGCAGCTCATGTCCAACTTTCATCCACCAGTATCCCCAAGTCGTTCTCAGCAGGGCTGCTCTCAATCCCTTCAGTCTCCTGGCCTGTACCGATACCCAGGGTTATCCTGACCCAGGTGCAAGACCCTGCACTTGGCCTTGTTGAACCCCCCGAGGTTCACATGGGCCCACTTCCTGAATTTGTTCAGCTCCATCTGGATGGCGTTCCATCCCTCAGTCGTATCAACCACAGCACTCAGCTTGGCCTCATCTGCAAGCTTGCTGAGGGTGCACTTGATCCTATGTCTTTGATTAAGACATTAAACAGTACTGGTCCCCATACTGACTCCTGAGGGATACCACTTGTTATTGATCTCCATCTAGACATTGAGCTGTTCACCACTACCCTCTGAATGCGATCATCCAACCAATTCCTCATCCACTAAACAGTCCACCAATCAGATCCATCCATCTCCAACTTACAGAGAAGGTTGTGTGTGGGACCACGTCAAAGACCTTACAGAAGTCCAAACAGATGACATCCATAGTTCTTCCCTTGTCCACTGATGTAGTCATTCCATCACAGAAGGTCACTAGGTTTGTCAGGCAGGACTTGCCCTTGATGAAATCATGCTGGCTATCTTGAATCACCTCCCTGTCTTCCATGTGCCTTAACATAGCTTCTGGGAGGATCTGTTCCACAATCTTCCCAGGCCCAGAGGTGAGACTGACAGGTTGGTAGTTCCCAGGGTCCTCCTTTCTACCCTTAAAATGGGTTCAACATTTCCCTTTTTCCACTCACTACAGACGTCACCTGACTGCCATGACTTTTCAAATATCATGGAGAGTGGCTTGGCAACTATGTCAGCTAATTCCCTCAGGACTCTGGAACCTGATAAGATGCATCCCAAAGACTTCTGCATGTCCAGTTCCTCAGGTGGTCTTGAACCTTATCTTCTCATACAGTGAGAGGGACTTTGCTCTCCCAGTCCCTGCCTTGAGGCCCATCCACTCAAGAGATGTGGGGAGAGAGGTTGCCAGTGAAGACTGAGGCAAAAAAGGCCACACAGCCTTCTCCTGGTCCATTGTTTCCAGTTCACCAGTCTTGCTCATTAGGAGGCTTAATGTTTCTTTAACCTTCCTTTTCTGGCTGACATACCTATAGAAGCCCTTATTATTTTTTGCATCCCTTGCCAAATTCAGCCCCAGCTGCGCCTCGGCCTTCCTGATCCCATCCCTACAAAACCAGGCAGCATCCCAATACTCTTCCCAGGATACCTGTCCCTGCTTCCACTCTTCTGCATTTCCTTCTTGCCCTTTAGTTTTACCAGCAGGTCTCAATTCAGCCATGCTGGTCACATCAAGGCTCAGCTGAGTCCAAGCAAAAGCAGAAGGTTGGTGGTCAAGAGCCCCAGCATACACAGCTTCCTAGGCAGGGTCTTATTTTCTAATTTATTAGATACATCAAGCAAGAATGAAAGAGGCATAACAGTTTCCAAAGAGATTCACCTACAGCTTCAGCCTTGCAACAGGTGTATTTCAAAGCCAAACGGTATTCTTGAGAGCAAGAAAACACCACCTGATTTAGAAGCGGCAGGAAAGTAAAAGATGTGTAGCCTATGGTAAAGTTAAAACACCCTCCTTGTAAGACAAAACCATGTTACTTAATGACTTTGTGCCTGCTGCATTACTGCTCTCCCCGCACCACAAGTGATTCCAGACAGACATCAAGCCCATAAATAGAACAAAAGCCCAGAAGTCTCAGAGGAGGTAAAACCTAACTGCTTTATCAATGGCATAACCTATACGTATTTTCTAATGCAGCTTTTAACTTAAACATGGAATAACTGGTACAACACCACCATTGCAGGGCTGAAACCAAAAATAAAAAAAGCAACAAGACCACGGAGAAATCACAGGCTTCTCCCAGGACATCACTCAGGACATCACTCGGGACAGACACATGGACAAAGAAAAATTATGTTTGGAATACGTTCAAGTTATCCTCACACAGTGCAAGCAAGAGACTTGCACTGAGAGAACAGCAGCTCATTTCTATTGGGGGAGCAGGATTGCTCCTCAATATCCAGAATGTTAAAGACTAACCTCTAGCAAGCCTTCCGGTGATTACACAGAACAGACTTGCAATGACAATAGCATGTGATGAAAGAATATTCAGAGACAAGAACACATAAGACTTTTTGCCTTCTATGCGCTGTTGCATCTTCTTGCCAGGGGTAAAGGATGCAAGCTGGCCCTCGCCTTAGTCTGAATTCCTGAATAGAGACGCAAATAGCAGTAATACAGGCATACGCTTAAAAACAGGATTCCTATGCTGATTCATATTGAAGCCAAGACAGAGAATGATACATGTTCTATATAGCACATTTCAAAAGTTTTGAACAAGACATCTAATTTACATTTCTTTTCATAAAAATAGATCTGCTTTACTCAGAATTGCTGCTATGCCTATTGTAGTTCGTAAGAAATGCAAATTCCCAGAAGAAAAATGCATTATTCACTTCCAGCGAGTGAATCAAGAAAGATTTGCATATATTAGATTGACTCAAGGGTGAGTTCAACTAATGCAAATCACATGAAAAATTAACCATAGGATCTACTCATTACACAATAACAGTGACTAACATCATGTAGCAAGAGAAAAATCTTGACCTATCATATGACACTCCCAACATATAAGGATTTCTTTTTCTGTGTGAGCACATAAGTGTAACCTAGCAACAGCCAGAGTCAGTACCCTCTTTCACATGCATTTGACCCCAATAAAGCACATCTTTTGTCCCAAAACCTACCAGGTTTTTCTGGTACAAAGTAGTAAAAGAACATGGTTACCAAGAAAATTATGAACTACACACAATTATAAACATATTAAGAAGGCAGAATATATTCCAGTAGATTAAAGGTTTTGCCAATTTATCTTTTAGTCCAATGTTCCCTGGGTGCTCAATATATACAACCAAAACCCTGCTTAGCTCCAGAAAGGTTTACTGGCATGTCATTTCAAGTCCAGGATTACAATCCTGCTTTTTGTCTTGTTTCCTCCACTCAGGATCCTCAACCCCAGACCACTCACCAGCTTTGTTGGCCTTCTCTGGACAAGCTCCAGCACCTCAACGGTTTTTTTTGTGGTAAGGGGCCCAAAACTGGACACAGTACTCAAGCTAGAGGCCTCACCAGTGCCAAGTACAGGGGGATGATCACCTCCCGAGTCCTACTCGCCACACTGTTCTTGATACAGGCCAGGATGCTCTTGGCCTTCTTGGCCACCTGGGCACACTGCTGGCTCGTGTTCAGCCGACAGTTGACCAATGTCCTTTTCTGCCAGGCAGCTCTCCAACCACTCTTCCCCAAGCCTGTAGCGCTGCCTGGGGTTGTTGTGACCCAAATGCGGGACCTGGCACTTGGCCTTGTTGAACCTCAGAATCCCAGCTTCTACTCGTCATAGAAACACAGATTCTAGAATCCCAGCTTCTACTCGTCATAGAAACACAGATTCTAGAATCCCAGCTTCTACTAGGAACCTGGGGTCTCGCTTATTTTCATTCCATTTATTTGCACACCCAAGTTCAAAAATTCTCCAGCTGAACATCCACAACAGAACAGCTATTTCCAGAGAGCAGCAGCTAAAATATGTAACACATCAAGGAACAAAAATCAGCAGACCAACAAAGACTGCCACACAAGCCTGTGTGCCCATCAGCAGCTGGGAGGCTGGACTAAGTCCTCAGGAGACCTGGGCTTTATTCCCAGCTCCAAGAATGCTAGAGACAATCCCTGCTCATCTTCCTCCATTCAGAGGACGTGTGCCTAAGGACAGGAGCTCTCTTTCCCTGTGCAGTGCCTTAATGCTACAGGGTGTCCAATAACCAGTAGAGCAAGGACCTAATTCCCTCCTCTTCGTGCCTGCAACAGGAACAGGTTGACACAAAACTGCAAGCCATTAGTAACTGTAAAGAAGAGAGAAAAATACATAATTGAGGCAAATTAGATTTGGAAGAAAACATTGATGGGAGAGGAGTAACAGCACTCTTCATCAGACACCACTTAGTCATGATCTGGAGTGTTCACACCTGCTCCGCTGTCACAAACTCCCACAGCTCTGAAACGCACTACAGCAGCACCCCGACACCTCTCCTTCTGCCAAGCCTAAGCAGCGTAACAGGATCATTTTGTTATTCAAGTTCTCATTTAGTTAATCACTGTAACACCTTCAAATCTCTATGGTGTATCTCATGCAGAACATCTGCACAAAGTACAGCAGCCTTGTGGGTCTGCCTCCACCAGCCTGGTGCAAACTCCTGAGCCGCTAAGCACACGGGCAGCCTTGCCACCAGACAGCAGTGGGCTTGGGCCAGTAGTACAGCAAGCCTCCTTATTTATCTGCATGCTTGCACAGTCATTTGGGCCTACTAACAACCCTGTTCTGGTCACCATTTCCCATCGCTCTTCTTGTTGATCTGTTATATCACAAAGGCCTGAGTTCAGAGAAATACTTTGACACGTGCTGTTCTGCCTTGGCTAACCCAGACCAATATGAGACAGATCTAAGTTCAAGGACAGAGATTAGCAAGGACATAGCAGGAAATTCTTCATGGACTCTGTGAGTACAGAGCATCTTAACACACACATTTTGAAACCCCTTTGAAGTAATGCTCCCTGTGCCTTCATTGACTTGAAACCCTTTGGAAACGCACCTCTGAATACTTAGCTGAATAGGGATTTGTCAGTACTTTGCTGAGTAGGGACCCAGATTACAGGAGAATAAGTAATATAGGATCTTTATGTTCTGTACCTTGAAAATTCCTTCACGGTTCCCTTTTCTTTCACCCCTTCAACAGTGACTGTGTTACATCCACGTGGACCTGTTCAGTTCAGCTCCTACTCCATTACCATAGGTTTGGCAGGTGATACAAGGAATGTTTGTTGTTATATTTTCAACTACCTAAACAAAAAAGTGTACAGTGCACCTTCCAACAGCCAAATCAGGCCTTTATTTGAGACACAGTGGTGACAAGAAATTTCAGCAGCATAACCCTTCTTTCTCAGTTACAGCTCCAGACAGCCACTTGGGTTAGTGCCAGTAAAATGTAAGCTTCTGCCTCCATGGAAGTGAAATAACCTCTATAGACTGAAAATTGGAGGAGGAATAAACAGAAACCAATGTCAGGTCTTGTAACTCATATTAGTGCCTGCAAGTGGTCAAGTGTTAAAAGTTTCCAAGGCATGACAAGGGGCAGATTTAATAACACCTTTTTGAAACTGCAATACAATTGCCAGATTCCTCGTTTTCAACCCTAACTGTTCCAAGAGTCCTGGGTTCCCCCATCTTATTTGGTCAGATATCCTCTTCTGACTCTATACTATAGAAACAACAGCATTGTCATGATTCCCAACTTCTGATCTTCTGTCACGGACTGAACCTCTATCCTACATCCAAATGGTCTAGGCAAGCACAGAACCACCTCTCCCATGTTTCCAGAACTTGGGTATTTATCCAAGCCAAACACTATCATTGTCTCTACATGTGAACTTGTAGCCCAGTTTGTAATGAATCTTTGGCAGGGCTAGCTATGAACATTACACTTGTTCACACTTCACAGCTACGTGCTTAATTTACAAACGGAGTTCCAGTTAATGTTGCTGCAAGCCTAAGCCCTGTACACAAGCCACCAAGCAGCTGACCAGAAATGAGAAAACTTTCAGCTCCCGTATAACTCTAAAACATGCAGCTCTGCATGGGATAAAAGGTTATTATCCTGCAGCTGATTTGCAGTGTGTTTTTTCTATCCATTGCAATAGTTGAGTGCTGCTATCAAACCAATTCAGAGAAATAAAATACTACTATTATTCAGCCTTGAACATGACATACCCACCTTCGGTCATCTTATAACAATCACTGCCAGAAATCTGTAAAATCTATTAATCCCAGGTCTAGGGCTTGTTCCACCAGACGTCTCTCAGCAAAGCACTGAATGATTAATATCCTGACCACTCCCAAAATTTACCAATATCTCCTCAGGTACATTCAAATCACAGGTTGAGTCCAGTAAAAACCTATCACACCATTTATACACCATAAAGGTGTACAGAACCCTGTGACAAATAGCACACAAGCATGTGATGGGACCAAACAACGTGTCAGGCTGCTGGCAAACTTACCTATTGAATTTCATTCAGCATAACCACGTACCCACTCAAAGCCAAGTCAGCAGTAAAGAGCTCGTGGTACGAGTCAGCTGTTTCACCACCTCTTACACTGCAAGTTTTCCATCAAGTAAGTTAATAACAGCAAAGAAAGCTACAACACAGGTACCATCACCTACGAACCACTAAGATGTCAACACTCCCCTTCTTTCCATCTTACAACCATTTAGGAGAACTACCCTATAGCAATAGAAATTCATATTCTGTGTTTCTTCTGGCCTTAATCTATGAATGAATTAATCCAATTATTTTTCTATACTGCAGATTAACTACTGGAAATACTACTGATTAACCATCCAAACACAAAATGCTGGCTATTACAGCTGGGTTCTTTCCTTCACTTTCAAAAGATATTAGCCACAGTTCAGATACTTAAGTGTATAAATTCAGCCAGGCATGTTTAATAAAAGCTTTACCTTCTACCATGGCATTTTTGAAGTAGACAATAGGCTGTCTTACACCCTTCCAACATCATAATGAAAAAGTAACTCTTTCCATGGAATTGAAGAAAATACTATGGCTGAGTTCTGTTGAGAGACAGATTAATTATCTACTTGAGTGTGCATGCAAGAGTAAGCTTGGCATAGCTCAGAGAAAAAGAAAAAAGCCAATCATTTAGGGAAGGGTAGCAAAGCTGCTGTGCTAACGTCCTCCTCCCTTAGACCTTCTGCACAGCAGCACAGTGCAAAGAGAGGGGTATGGTGTTCAGAAACAGCAGCCAATCAAGATCAGGCTAGGGAATGAATTTGCTGCCCTTTGAATGGGACAAGACAGGTACTACTTGCAACCCACAATGCCATCCCACTCCGTTTTTCAGGAGCAGGGAAGCCACATTCTGAGTGTCCAACCTAGTAGGGAACACAATGCCCTTCAAAACAAGAACAAAACTGCGGCCTAAAACAAGCATAACCAGAGTGCCAGCTTTCTAGGGACTACATGTTGCCTGGAGCTCCGCATAGCCCAGAGACACCCAGTGGTTGAATCATTACACCACAAGCATGTATAATTAATGAGAAGGTTACAAAGAGTGGTTTCCCAGCTCATTTATTTACTACAATCTCAGATTGATGTGATGCTGCTCTGCCCACCTCCAGCTCTCAGACTGGGGATGGGAATGGATAGGGAAGTCTCAGAGAGAGACCTGATTCTGAATAAGTGACAAACAGCAAGAAAGTTCAGAGAAAGAAGGAATCTGCAAGGTTTCACACCAAATTTTATCTTGTGCCTGTAGACGTCACTGACATCTGGCCCTTCCTGTGCTCTGCCATTCCTGAGGAAGCCCATACAGGCAAGGCTCTGCCTCATTTGAGCTCTCTGGAGTTTGGTTTGGAGCTCAAAGGAGTTTGGGTAACCATTACCTGCAGTCTGAGATAGGGCAAGTGCTATGCCACACTGAAAGCCAAATGGCAGCTAAACGCTCCTTGTTGACCTGCTACCTTTGCCAGCAGCTGCTACGTTTTCTGGCTTAAAGGAGACTTAATGATCAAAAACGACTCAAGATCAGGATGGATGTGCAGAACAGAAGGCATCACCATTCACATTACTAGCAGCATAGGACCAGACTCTATACTAGAAAAAGAGAGAAGGAAAATAGGTCCAACTTGAAACAAGCTTTTAGCAGCTCTACAAAACTATAAGCAAGAGTCTCCCTTAAACCCAAGGAGCAGAAAATCTGCAAAAGGTGACATGCGCAATGGGTCTCCCATGCAATTGCATGGGCTCTCCAACACTAGGCTTTGACTCCATCTGACCCAGCTTTAGGCATTCATGAAATACCCAAGTTAGGCAGATCATCATAGTCAGCTTCCTCTAAGATCAATGGAGAGAGATGGACATCTCTTCCAACTAAGATGGAAGTAATCATTTAGACAAAAGCATCCCTCCATCTCTTATTTTAGACCCTTCAATTGTCTTTGCAGTCTCCAAAGTGTATTAGGAACAGCCAACTAAACAGGACTAATATCATGCTCCCTTACTTGGCCTGCACTGTTGCTAAATCTCAGTAGTGATGCTCGATTCAGATGAAAGTAATTGTGAGAGCACAGTAATCTCCAGAGAGACACAGAAATGCGCATTTTAAGCTTCTTTGTGGCTCCTTCTGGAAAACAGCAGGGAAAACTTTGTTTACAACCCATAGCACATGCACAAAGACAAATGAAACCTTCGGTCAAGTTCCATCAAAGAGAACTTGTTTTTTTCTACAATTGAATTGTCATTTTTCAAAGGAAACAGTGCTGTTTCGGAAATAGCAACTATATTGTAGTAAAGGACAAACATCAGGGAAAAGTAATAGGTCAAGTGCAGGAATGGGTGACCTTACTGTGATCATTCTACCATAAGAGACTTAAGAATAGTTTCATTCCCTGATAGAAAGCTCAGAAATGCAGCAGCACCAGTAGCTCAGAAACTCTACAGTGACTCATTTGTGTTCAACCAAGGATCAACTCAGATGCTCAGGGGAAACAACGAAGGCATCAAACAGGACCCAGGCTAGCCAAGTGGATGCAATATGGCAGCACAACCTGGACTCGAGCCATAGCTCCTACTGACATGATGAGCACCTCACTTTCTGCCTCACTTCTCACATCCCATAAAATAAGCGCTCTTTTAGCAGAGGTCTGACCTACAGGTGAACATTACAGATAACCAGTAGGCGTTCTCAGAATACAAGCTGATTGTGGCATACCAGTGACAAAACGATTTCATGTTCCAACATGCCCCAGCCATAATACACATACTGAACACAGAGAGAAAGTGAGGGAAACCCAGGGAGGTTGTGGAGATTTTCAAGACCTGCCCGAATGCAGTCCTGAATAATGTGCTCTAAGTAATCCTGCTTTAGCAGGGGAGTCAGACTAGATGATCTCTAGAGGTCCCTTCCAACTCTGACAATTCCATGATTCTGTGAAACATCCCAAATACTGCAGACAGAGCAGTTGTATAAACCTGAGAAAACAGAGAGCAGGCAAGGCTGGTATCACTGAGAACAGCACATGACTAGTGTGAAATGAGAGAGCACAAACAAGCTTGGAAGGCCTGGCATCTTCTCTCAAGCACAGGGCAGCATTCAGGATCCTACTTGCCCCCTTAAATCACACTCTATCTGCTCTTGTGCTCTGCTATCAGAACTGATAAAAAAATAAAATAAGAAACAGGTAGGGGCCAGAGCTAGGTAAGCTGCAGCCCCCTTCTCTCAGCTGCTCACGGCTCCAGCTTCCAGTATTTGCCTTTCTTCTTCAGCCCCAGCCCTGCCCATGCAATCCCCTTTCAGCCGTCCCCCATATGTCAAATTTGAGGCACTTGCTCCACACCACTGTGTGTACAGAGACACCAAGACTCACACCACGTTCTACTTCGTCAGTGACATATATAAGCAGCAAAAAATTAAGAGGGAAGGAAGGTTCCTTCTCCCTCCCTCCTCCTGCGTCATTAGAACCTCATCTTTTGCTCTGTGAAGCTTTTAAAAAGAGAAAACAGATCTGAAATGAAATGGGAGGGGTGTAAAAAGTGTCTGGAACAAAATACCATATGTCTAATGCCTCTTCTCCTGTTCTGTGAGCTGCAAAAGAAAACAGCACCTTCCCTGACAGAAGCAACAAGGCTGTCTTAAGTAATTGGGGAATGAGGGGAGAGGAAAGGGGCAAGCAAAACATATATTGTTTTTCAGCAGCCCTAAGTAAGAAAGTTGCAGAAGTGACAGCTTCGCTGCCTCCCTGCCCAGCTGGCTCTGTGACCTGCCTGGAAGCAGCATCCAACACCACAGGAAGGGCTGGCTTTGTTTTCAACACTGTTGGCCAGTGGCCTTATACAAAGGATTACAGAACGCTGCTTTCCTCACAAGTTATGATGGGGCAGTTTATTTTCATTGGCATGAGCAGAGAAGGAGAGCCAGTCTGATCTACTCTGCAGCAGCAGGACACCGTGAAAGGCAATTTTACATGCGTACATCATACAGTCATAACGTAGTATGCACATTACACACACCCTGTCTTAGAAAGAAACCTTTCAAGAGAGACCTTTGATTTCTGAAGATAAACGGAAGCATCTCCAGTCAGAATCTTCAGCCTTCAATCCCCATCACCCATGTGCTGCTACATCAAAGTAAAACCCTGTTTTGACTTCATGTCTTTCAACTCCCAATTCCCTCAATTTTCCACAGCAGTCTGCCCTATGAAGTCACAAGAGGATTTTCCCACCCTGTTGACATCATCTCCTCCCTTGTTACACCCAGCCCAGTCCATGCCACTCAGCACAAGCTGCAGGCTGAGTGCTGGGTAAACAGTATCAGATCCATCCCCCTCCAGTGATCTTTGTTGATGTTAAGGCTCATAAGCAGCTATTACAAGTCAAGGCCAGACTAGCGAGCAGCAACTTTCTGTGCATCTGTGGTGATGCAAACTGTTCCACAGTAAATCTAGAAACTACTATCAGTTACACACTCTGCTCTCATCATTCGCACACACATATGCACTCACATGCATGCCTAGCTTTTTGCATCCCCTGTTATTTCCTCCTTTCCCAGTCCCTCAAATTTGTTGTGTCCACTCTGACCCTTCAAACAATGAGGAAGCTTGGCATATCAGATTGCAGAAAAGCTTCTTTTTCCCCAATACTTACAGTTTTCAGTCCCTTACACCCCAGCTCTTCCAAACTGTGGCTCAGAAACACATCCCCCCTGACTTGTTTGCTGATATCCATGCAGCTGACCAAATGCTTAGCTCTACTGTAGTGCTATCATATGTCAATCTTCAAATACTTCAAATAAAAATGAAAAGTTCCAAATTAAACAAAAAACACCAAACACAACTAACTTAAATGACTGCTAAAATCACCGATATATCAGTTACAATAGCAACATTTTGGAGAGGATTTTTCTGGGGCTTTTTATTATTACTATTATTATATCTGCAGAAGGCAAGCCAAGAAAAGGAGAAATAGACGGAACCAAGACCTGCATCCCAGCAAGCTTGCTGCGAGCAAATGCAGACACATTCCACGGCTGGCAGAAAACTGTGCTGAAATTAAGTAGCATTGGTTCTGACGGAAACACAATTTTTCAGATCTGGTATGATATCTGTAATGAATGCCACTGAATAAAAGCTTCCATAGGCTGTACAGCAGCACCTAAATATTTGTCCTACTGCTGTTCATCCATAGCTGGCATACATTCAGAGACTGCAAAGACAAAGCCAAACCAAAGCTCAGACTGACTTTTCTACCTCCAATTTGCATTGCACTTTTCCCTCCAGGGATCTCACATGGTTTGGTTTGGATTCCATCCCAGCTCAGTCCTGAACAGAGAGATGTATCAAACAATTTCAGTGCATTTCATTTTAAATTTAAGTATTTGAAATGACTTTGAATGTACACTCTTGACATTTCAATACTATTCTGGATAACTTCTTAATTCACTCATTTTATACTAAGTGGTTGGTTAGAGTGTAGGGCAATTGAACTAAACTAAAAACAGAAAATTGCACCAAGACAGGCATCCACAGAATGAAAGCTGTTCAGGTGGAGTAGCATCTTCCCATGGGAAATGAAAATCTCACCACTAGATATTCAGAATTTGGTTGTCTCAAACACTGTCCACCATGAAGCAGGACAAAGCCATGAGCCAGCAGCAAAAAAAGGGAACACCGTGAGGCATATAAGCTAGTTCCAACTTTCACCCCTTTCATTGCAGAGGCAGACAACAAACTGCCAAATGCTTTGAGGATTGAGGATTTGTGGTGAATATGCAGGTCCAAGCCAACTCTGCAACTTATACAAAAGCCTGCCTAACAGAGCTAGTCACCAACAGGCAAAGTCAGGGTTAATACCTACTCTGTGTGTGTGTATGCGCACATAGTTATACATACACTAAGGAAGTACCATGAGGAGGGATCTTCAAAACCATTTTCATCACAGTAACAAGTAACTTAGGCAGCAGTAAGGGACAGTATCCAGCAAGACCTGGACAGGCTGGAGAGCTGGGCAAAGAAGAACCTCATGAGGTTCAACAGGGAAGAGTGTAGGGTCCTGCACCTGGGGAAGAAGAATGTCAGGCACCAATACAGGTTAGGCAAGGATCTGCTGGAAACAAGTTCTGAAGAGAAAGATCTGGGGGTCCTGGTAGACAGCAAAATGACAATGAGCATGCAGTGTGCTCTTGTGGCCAGGAAGGCCAACAGAATCCTGGGCTGCATAGGGAAGAGTGTGGCCAGTAGGTCGAGGG
>JAOXNO010000041.1:49077422-49108954 GCA_028565335.1 Limnodromus scolopaceus | reverse complement strand
AGGAGGAGGGAGCCAGACTCTTTTCAGTGGTTGCCAGTGAGAGGACGAGGGGCAATGGGCACAAGTTGGAACACAGGCGGTTCCACTCAAATATGAGGAAAAACTTCTTCCGATGAGGGTGACAGAGCCCTGGAACAGGCTGCCCAGGGAGGCTGTGGAGTCCCCTTTTTTGGAGATTTTCAAGACCCGCCTGGATGCAGTCTTGAGTATCATGCTCTGGGCAATCCTGCTTCGGCAGGGGAGTTGGACTAGATGATCTCTATGTTCCCTTCCAACTCTAAAAAAATTCAGTGAAATTCAGTGAAACACTTGCCATCAGAATCAGTACTGCGCATGGTAAATGGGGTTTCCAGATGCCAAAAGCCACGGGGTGCAAAAGCAGTCTGACTTTGGACAAATAATTGCCAGGACTGAATCTGCAACAGGTACACTGGGTGCACAGAGAAAGAACCAGGGGAAGCCAGAAAACAAGGCTTATTAAACTGTAAATGCTTTGATACAGAGAATGAGTCCTATGTGTTCTTACATTGGCTAAAACAATGGCCCACAACTGGTTCTCCTTTCATAATACAGTACAAAGGAACCTGAAACCATTATTGTCTAGCAATGGTTCATCATGAGTCCCATAAATAAAGGATTTGGCAATAACCGAGCAGCCACAAGACTTACGACAGCTTTCTCAGCAACTTACGAGAATTTGACTTCTTTCCAATAACTCCCTTAGGCTCCCAGAGGAATCCCCAAACAGCTTTTCAAACCCTAGGAGTCAGGCCAGTTGACAACAAAGAGGATACCCAAAAGGCACTGCAATGACAATCCCGCAGCAAAGCAGGAATGCAGGCAAGTAATAAAACTGATGCTAAACAGGTCCACAACAAACTGGCCCTAACCATAACTTAAAGAGTAGGGCAGGGCACTGCCAAAATGAAATGGTCATTTACTGGCACAGAGAGCAAAGAAACATAAAACCCCAATAGAACAGTAAAAGATCACAGACAACTTTCAGAAAACAAACGATTCTTAAGCCTACCACTGCATCTAGATGAAGAAATCTCTTCTAATTCTGAGTGTAGCTCTCTCTGTCCTCACCTTTAGCAGAGAAGCAGCATCTTTGGGGCAGTTCTCGCTTTGTGGTATAAAGGCATTCTGTTATCCATTCTCAAGTAAGAAATTTTCTTGTGTGTGTGAGAAAAGTCCTAGTCACCCCACAGTCCCTTTCCTCCAGATGTCCCAATTCATTCTGACAAAGGCAGAATGCCTAAGTAGCAGTACAGGCAGAGCACTGCAGCACAGCCCTAGCCCACTACCACTTTGGCTGAAGCTAGGAATCCCTGAAAGAGGACATCAAACTGGCATTTCTCTACAGCAGCTCTTTCTCTACAGCTCTTCTGTGCTCCACAAACCCTTCCTCAATCCGTAAAGCAGCTACACATGTGCTGGGGGGAAAACCACTTTTTTAACCAACATACCATTTTGTTCTGCAGGATAGAAGGGAAAGTGTATTTGTTTGACATGCATTTAAGAAGATCAAACATCTCTGCTTTAAACTGACCCTACACACTGGGATGTAGCTCAATAGAGAAGCAGAAAAATATATCTCCTTTGCAGAAATGCAAATACATCCAAAAGCACCTCTGGTCCAGATGCAAACAGGTGGCATCCTTTGTGTAACACTGTGCATGGCTAACATTCACCAACATTACAGCTAAACCACTGCACAATTCAGTTATTATAGAGCTAGGAAGAATCTACACACACACACACACATTCATCTTCAGAGGTTTCTCAATACAAACAGAAAAAGCTATCTTTCACAGAATACAAGCACTTTGTTTAATATTAAACCTTTTTGCTTCTCTACAGAGAATGGCAAATGTCATAATCAAGACAAGAAGCGCAGCAGCTTGACAAGGTCATACAAGAAGCCTGCAGGAAAAATTCCTGGCTAGGGGGATGTCCCAGGAAAGAGAACCCATGTCCATTTGCTCAGCATGCCACTCATCAGACCGGGGGGGGTGCAAGGTGGAAAGATGTCTTTGTTTTATGCCTCCTTGAGGGAGAGAGAATTTAAGGAATCAAAATAATTTGGGAGTCCTCAAAATACTCAGCATATCCTACAGGAGATGGAGAAAGTGCTCTCCAAATAGCTTTGGGGAGAGAAGAGATATAACAGTTAAATATCATTTCAGATCAGGCAGGGATTTGAGGGGAAGCTGCAAACAAAACTGCAACCTTGATCTCAATGTTCTTTTTACTTAGGCCAAAAATGAATGCAAAACCCCAATCAAACCCATCAGTCCCTGGGCGCAGCTCAAGCAGCCTATTGTTCCAAGAGGACTTATCAATCACTACAGACAACCCTCTCTGATCAGGTCATATGATTGAAGGCTTTACTTTATTATTCCCTCACACCACCACCAAGCAAAGCAGCAGCAGTGTATCAGATCAGACAAAGGAACTGCTGCCCTTCAGAACAGACTCCTGAATAACTGCTCCCTGATGTGCACGTGTGTGTGATTTAGCTGTGCGCAGCGGGAATACAAGAGTAACATGCCACATGTGCCATTACTTACTGAGTGTAAAAAGGCAACGTAACCAAAAACAACCAGGACATTCAGAAGTCAACTTGGTCTTATATCTTGAGTTTATTAAAACTTCATGATTATTTAACCTGATATGTTAAACATTCTCAAGTACTATACACATGCTGAAGAGTGCTAGAACTGACGAGTAGAGGCAAGAGATGACGAAAAACTCAGTGAAAGCTAGCTCTCTACCACTCAGTCCCAGCTCCAACATACTGTGTTTCAGCAGCACGCACCCTTCAAGGCTTCTCTGCAGCAAGCTGGAGACCCTTCCTCATCTTTCTAGTCCTGAGGCTACTACACCCCACAGTTCCCCAACCCTCTGCTACTCCAGTGCCACTGTGTTGCAATTAAAATGCTGGAACGGGCTCTTGAATGAAAAAGAAATTCACCTGCAAGCAAAACAGCTTCAAAATCCGTATTCATAAAGAATGTTGAGGATGTAGAGGCTTGCTCCCCCTTTACCCACTGAAACAGAACAATTCTTGGTCTTTCATATAAAACATGCCATAATTTATTTCTTTCCTGCAGAGCAGTTACTGTGCATGTGTCTACCACTGTATTACCTCAATATTTTTTTCAAGAAGTGCTTCTCTAACAAAAAGGAATTCACTCGTACAAAGCAAACTGTTTTGCTTCTGCAAAATTTCATTTGAGAATCCACAGTTAAAGTGCAGGACCCCTACAGTTACCAGTTCTGCAGTGTGATAGCTTCAGCATCCCTTGTGAGATGAAGCATGTCACCTTAATGCATGCTTAAGGTGAGAGAACAACCAAGCTGATTGTCTTCATCACTCTAAGGACACACAAAGTGACATACTTAATCTGATGAGAAACGCTAAAGCAGTGCCTCTTAATAATTTATGAAACATTTGGCTGTTTTTAATTTTAAAAACAGCAGCCCAATAAACAAAGCAATGGAACATTCCCTGTGGATGGCACAATGATAGGTGCACAGCAGCCCACTCATCTGAGTGATAACATGATAGCCAATGCATCAACTCCATTCTCCTCCCCACGTCCACGCTGGAAGCCCTGGACACTGGGAGGTCTCAGGCTCTGCACACCATCACAGACTTTTCCAGAAAGAGCTGTCTTTCACCAGTATGCAGCACATTGCTGAGGCATCTTTGGAGCTGGTTTAGGACATCCAGCTTCCATACAGAACCTTAATCTGGACACAACAGACTGACGTGCCCAAGCTGAGTAAGTGGTTTTAATCAGAAACTGCATTTTCTTTCCTACCTGGTCAGTTCTGGAAAAATATTACATCTACAGAATTTCATGAAACATAAAATGTAAGCATCCCACTGTATTACTACTGCACACTTGCTTTAAGCTTACCAGCTTTCCTAAGTAGCCACTACTGGCCACTGTCAGAAACAAGGTACTCAGCAAGATGGATCTTTGCTTCTATTTATAACCACCATCTTTTATTCCCACCCCCATGAAGGCTTGCAAGACACAAGACCAGCCAGAAGACAAATGGAAGGAAAAGCCCAAGCATCAAGTTTAAATACAGACATAAGCACCCCCAAAAGGCCCAAAGGATAGCCTTCAGCAGAGCCTGCTGCTGCTTTGTTCCAAATACATCCATCATCACTTATGAGAGCCTCAGAGATAAGACTTCAAAAATAAGTTAGAAAATCCCCCTATTCCTTTTCATTGGAGTTCAGAGACTCATAGATGCCAGGGCAAACTATTGTAAGAGGACTTGCTTGCTGCAGTCTCTTCAAATAGAGAAAAATCTTGATGGGAGAGGACCTGCTTATACACCCAGAGAAAAAAGTTTCCAGCCAGAGATGGGAAGTACATCAGAGACAAAAGCACATCCATGAGCTCAATGGGAATGCAGATATTGCTTTCACCGTGGAAGGACAACACCTTGGGGCTCCTCCCTTCAATTGACAAGTCCTGGCCTCACCTCAACTTCATAGTCCATCCTTTACTCTGGAAGAAAAGATTCTACAGAAATGAAAAGCATTATCCCAAGAAAGGGGATTATTTTGTCATCTGAGGACACTTGCATGAAAAAACAGAGCTGATGGGCAGCTCCTGTGATCTTTCTGATTAAAATGCTGCCTCAGGATATTACTCTCCCCCCCCCAACATGAAACAGTCAATTAGGCTGTGATATATTCATGTAATAAAGGCTTTTTCTTATAAAATACGTCAATCCAAGACTAGCAAACATTATACTTTTGCCTTGAAGTGACCTTACTGAGAACAAACATGACAGACAAAACCAGTCCCAAACTAGTTAAATACTGACATCTGAGGAAGCAGAGAAGTGAGGGAGTAGACAAGTGTTTTTTTCCAATCCCATCTCAGTGCTTTTTGTATAAAAATTAAAAAGATAAAAAAGAAAAAGATGGAGTATAGAGAGTTAAGGATAAGCCATTTCCATGAAGGGCTATCTTACCTTTGAATTATTAATTGTATATACATGCACATATACGTACATATACATACACAAAACTACATTCACCTACAGTAACCTCTCCAGGTACAATTGCATATTAAAACAAATAGCACAAAATTCTGTTCATGGCATTAGACACAATGGTGTCTCATGATCATCATGATGGTATGACCAGCAACAATTCTTAGACCAGTCTCTTATGCAAGGGAACCTTACACCACATAAAAAAAGGTCATTATTAAAACAAGAACTGCCTTTGTGGAGCACCCATCTCTAGCCAGAAGAACATCTCACCTCTCACTTCTAAGCACAACCAGGATCACCCTGAAAATACAGATGGTCCAGTTATGCTTCTCCATAGCAATGCCCTGCCTCCACAGGCCCAGTGCGAATGGGAAAACCTGAAATAGCACTAACATACACAAGAAGCAGGGAAGGCTCCATAAATATTATTGCCCCACAAAAATAGCAAGGTGAAGTCTCTGCCCCCTTCTCAAGTAACAGGCAGTTACTTGAGATCTTTACGTCTAACACAAGGATACTTTAAATCATTTTATGGAAAAACATTTGCATATTTGGATGCATCTATGGGACTTCCTCATACTCTCTATTTAGCAGAGACATCTGTTACTCAATATATGTATTTCATATAAATCCCACCCTCTGAATCCTTTCCATCGGTTGTTACTAATGAAGCTTTGTGTGCAAAACCAAGTGCATTCTGCCCCCATTAGGAAGCCAATTACAGCAGGAAAAACAAGCAATTAACAAGGTGTAAAATAAACATCCTGCCACCTGCCTTTTAATAACAACCCCACTTCAAACAAGTCACAGTCTCAGCACAGCTTTCAGAATTGGCAACTGATATTATATATGTATTTATGCAGCAGCTGCTCTTCATTGCAACAAATATTACAGGCTTACCAGATAAGGTCAGCATATTTAAAAAAATATATAGCAAGTATTAAACCCTGCTTTGAGGCCCCGAATGTTGCTTTTAATGAAATCAGCAGCATCAGGCTTGTCTGGTATTACAGGGAAGCTGCAGTCACATCCCCAGCTTAGAGGGGTTTCTCTTCATTTCTACTTACTTAGCAGCTTCTGTATTTGTTTCACTAAATCCAGGGGCCTGAGCAGCTATTAAACAACATGCAGGGCAACTAAACAACGCAAAGCTCTACAGAGAAATATTTGTCTATCTTTCCTCCTTCCATCATTCCTGCCTCTCCTTCTTGGCTTTCTCCACCTACCTACCATCACATATAAAACTATATCCGATTGCAGGGGTGGGGCATATAACGGGGCAGAAAGCCACTCACCCAAAAAAATCAAAGGGAAAACAAATCATGATTCCAGCTTAGTCTTTGCTCCTTGAGCCTGCAAGCTTTAGAGGGAAAGGAGGGAAGTCATTCCAAAGTCACACTAGCCAGCCCCAGACAGAGCCACTTTTCTTTCTCTGTTGTGGAACAGGATGAATGACACACTTTTGAGTAGTTAACCAGGACTAGAGAAAGCCCAACAGTAAATCTTCAGAATTTAATAGACTTGGAGATGTGGAGAATATGCCTGAGAAAACAGCAGCCAAGCTTCATCTTGCCTTTTTTTTTTGTTTTGTTTTTAATCTTCCCTTCTCGCTCTGGCTCTCTGCTGCTACATATTTATTCATTAAGTTTTCCATGTCACATTTCAGTTCCTGACTAATGTCCTATTTAATCACTCATTTAAAAATTCATGCAAGCCTTTTTCTTAGGGTACTTCTCTCTCTGGCTTTGTTGAGATCCGAGGAGTACAACACTGAATATGGTACCACGAACTTTTACAAATGTGTACATGATTCTGAGGTGTTAGTCAGAAACGGTGTGTAAATTGGTAACATTCCTTCTCTAAATGACCACAGAAAGCAACAGGAAACAGAGCTTCTAACTCCAAACAGAGACAACAGTGCTATCCACATGTTTACAGAAGGCTGCAAGTCACGATAACTAGTGCCAAAACAATCCTTCACTGAAGCGTTCTTCTAAAGAGTACTGCATTTAAACAACAGTTAACTACCCTTGAACACAACTGCCACCCAACTGGCAAATCAGATCTTAAAAGACCCAGATCTTTCTGGGTGTTCTGATGTTTTTCTATTTGTACGCAGAAACAAGCAAAGTCAGAAGAACGGGAACAACCACAGATGGTGAAAAGCAGTGAAAGGTGCAAAGTCTCCAGACTCGTGAGGGTGCACACCTAAACTGACCTACTACAACCCACAAAGTTTAAAAAAAAAAAAAAAATCCCAGCCACTGGTTTCTCACGCTACTAGTACTAGAGCGGAGATCCCACGACTCCTTCCTACAGCCCTAATTACAGAGACAAGGTCACAAAAGACACAATCTGCCAACATGAGCTGAAGGAGGTCATATGGCCACTCAAGCTATAAAAGTATTTTAAGAGTAGTTCAGTCAGTCAGGTCACTTAACTGACTTTTTCTGGAGGTTGTTTTCTCAACAAGCAGCAATATTTTCCCTTATATTTTCAGGACGGGAGAACAGGAAGCAGGATCTACTCCTTAGTCACCAGTCTAGGATTTCAGTATTCATCACTAACAATGCCACGGAGAGGTCATGCCTAGCTGCCTTTTGTAGGTCTACAAAAATCCACAAAAAAAGGCCAAGAACGAGCCTCAGCCCAACAGTGATGGTGGGACGGAACATTGTCAGCTTTCAAAAGTTGTTCAGATCACAGGAATAAGTCCTGCACTACATTAACCAAGAAGTGGGATCTATTATCTGCAATGTCCCACAACAAAGCCTCACATGATAGAAACTGCTCCAGAAGCACATCAGAAAAGCAGTCCACAGTTCTCAAACTTACTTCAACTCTCTGACTTATAGGGAAGTTTCTTCTGCTTGATGCTTGTTGAAGGTGGAAAGAAACCAGAAACAGGACAAGAACTTACTGTGAGAAAGACCCATGCGGTTCTAGGATTAGTTCTAGGAGACAGGGTTTCAATTCTTGTAATTCTCCTTCAAAGGATGCTTAAAGAGACCTAATTCTCCAATTCTTCCAGTTCTCATTCCTCTTCAAAAGAACGTTTGAAGAGACCAGATTTGACTAAATGCTAAAGTGCAACAGCTGAGTGTCAGCAGTAGCCAGCTCACCTGAAAAAGAGGAGTTGAAAGGTGGCATGCCACAAATGGCGCACCATGCAAAGTCACTCTTATGAGCTACAGCCCATAAAACACTGACCCTGATTCCTAATAGTCACACGTACGCACATCCCCCCCAGCTCTTTTAAACAGACTTTTGCTGTTTGGCAAACAGTCAGATTAAACAGGGGATACATAAAGTTGAGCAGAGAATGTTCTCAGTATGTAGCTGCCTCTCCAGGTCATAGATCATAAAAATCCTTATATTTTCTAGGATCAAAGAAGCTACAGCCATAAAAGACATATTAGTTCATTAAGCCCATCACCCAGCCAAAGCAGGTTATCCAGAAAAGATGTAACAAATTTAAAGTAATACTGTGAGAACAAGCTGAGCAAATTTCTCTTTGAAAAAAAGATGCTAAGCCAAGTCAGATACGAGAACTAGATCTGAAAGTTAAAATTCCATTCTCTTTTTATGAAATAAGCGAGCACATTTCCACAAGGCAGCTATAAGACACTAACCTACATCTAATGATGTGGCTCTGCCATGAAGCCCCTGTGACAGTCCCTCTTTCTCACTCCCAGTTGCAAATTTCCATCTCCAGGTACAAATGCTTTTCAGTGCACAGTTCAGTAAGAAAATTACTTTGGAGCCCTGGTGCTGAAAATGCATCAAAGCACAATCTCCAAATTCTCTCATACACTCCACACCCCACCCCACCCCTCCCCCCCCAAAAAAAAAAATCAAAGAAGAAAAAGAACAGACACAGTTTGGCTCCCACTAGCCTACAATAACGATAATAATCTAGAGATTGCAGGAGGTTCATCTACCCTGCGTGCCAAGTCAATTCACTCTGTTCACAACTGTGTATAATTGTTCCTGGGACTGCAAAAATTACCGTCTTTTCACTAGCAATCAGAATTGTACAAATGCTTTCAAACAACTGCAAAGCCTTATTTGATAAGGCAAAACTATTTGCTCTTTTACGGTTCAAGTTAGGTCTGGCATTTCTGTGCTGAGGGTCAATAATCCAGTCGTTCAAAAAATAGTCACGAAAGACGTATTAACATAAGCTGTGCATTAAGATACAATTATTTATATGCCTGACAGTAATGGCTCTGCACTGTGCACTGTATCAACTCACAGATACTTTAGCAGGAAAATAAACCACTTTTGGAGAATTTCTGCTCTACCCAAGGACAATTAGCCTAACGCTAACGCTGTAACAAGAGAACAATAAGAACTGACAGTGTTCCTACTAATGCTTCATCACAGAGTCTCCAGAACAGCAGTGTCTGTCCCTAAAGTTTGTAGCCATCACAGCATATTTCCCTTTGCTAAGCACATATAGCCTGTACCTAATGCTTCCCCAATCCTTAGATTAATGAAATACAGGTAAACAGTTTCAAGATGCGTTATCTGCAGCTATAAAACCTCCCCAGGTCGGGGTACCAAATAAAATCGGTTGCTTTGCCTGCCACCAGCCATTGCCCCCCGAGCAAAAGGAACTTCCCTCGAATAGCGGGGAAACCGCTCCTCTTCATCCGGGCGGCGCCTGCAGCACTGCCTCTGAACAGCAGCCAGTACCTCAAGGGCCCCGCTGCTGAACCGCTGCGTTTTCATTTCAGCTGTGCACAGGTCGCAGCAAGACGGGGCAACGTGAAAAGTTAGACGGGACGGCGTCAAGTCTAACCCGACCCCAGAGTTTAAAAACTGCCGCCGCAACTTGAGTGGGACTGGAAGGCGGGTTCGCCTTCAAAGGAATAAACGCTGTCCGGGCTGAGCACAGCAACGAAAAAACCAGTAACCCCTCGGGAGGGGCGGCGGGAAGGCGGAGCGGGGTATACACCCGGCCGGCAGCCGCTCCTGCCTTCTCCCGCCTGAGGGAGCGCGAACAGCCGCCGGGAAGCAGTCCCGAAAGGGGCCGCGGCGACGCCGCTCCAGAGAGGAGAGGCGACACGACAACCGACGTCGCGAGAGGGGTCGGTCCCAACCGCCGCCAGCCCAGCGCTGAGGGGTCCCAACCGCCGCGAGCCGACCGTTGAAGGGTCCCAACCGCCGTCCCCTGTCCCCCCACGGATCCCTTCACGCCCTCCCCCGGCCGGCTGCCCCTCAGCCAGGACGGCGGGGGGCTCTGCTCGCTGCGGTGACAGGCTCTGCAGCCGCGGAGCCCCTGGCCCCGGGACGGAGCGGACCGGCGGGTGGGCTGGCTGTGGGTCACCCCGACTCCATCCCACAGCCCTGTCCCTCCGGGCTCCCCCCCGCGCCCGCCACCCCCCGCCGGACAGGGCTGGCGGGCGCCGGGCTGCAGCCACCAGTTGCGCTTCCCGCCCCGGACAGCTCCGGTACCTCAGCCGGGATGGGATGAGAAGTCTCGCCGCTGCAGACACCCTCTCGCAGTGCAACAAGTGGCCACCCACCCGGGAACGAGGAGGAGAAGGAGGAGCAGGGGCGGGCGCCGCGCTCGGTGGCTCGCACCGCCGGTGCCGCCGCTCCGCGCTCCCGGCGCCCCAGCTGCCACTCAACGCGCCACACGCGAAAGGCGAAAGCGAGCCCGCCCCGCGCGCGCTCCCTCTTGGGCCGGCCGGGCCGCCGTAGGCTCGGACGCTACCACCCCGCCGCCCTGCGCGGAAACGGGGGTGCGCCGGGCCGCCTTCCCCCGCCCCGCCGCGCTGGTAGCGCCCTAGCAGCCGTTAGGGGAGCGCGGCGGAGCCGTTACGGTAGGAGTCGCCTGACGGGGTTTGTGGTCCCCTCAGTGCTTCGGCGGGGCTGGGCGCCTCCTCGCCGCGGTAGGAGTCGCCTCATGGGGCTGCGGTTCCCCTCAGTGCCCCGGTGGGGCTGGGAGCCTCCTCAGGGTGGGGTTCGCCGGCGGACTGGGGCTGATCTCCTCCGGGGAGGCCTGGCCCGTCGAGCAAGGCCTGGGGCTCCCCCAGCCCTACGACCGCCTCTTATGCTGCCGCCTCTTGGGGTGTTTTTGCCGACCGTGGGGCAGGGGTAACTTCTGGCCGGTTTTCCCAGGCAGAAGGTGTTGGGTTTCCAGCCCCCGGCCCAGCGCCGCTGCTCCCCCGCCCTCTTCGGGACCGCGGTGCCCACGGTGGCGAGGCTAGATCTGTTGCGCCACTGTAATTCAGCAGCTCCGTAACGGTGAATTACGGCCTCTTGTCTTGCTTACTGTCAGCTAGCCTGTTGAGCGGCCGTTTGAGACTTGTACAAGTTTTGAATTTCCTTTCTTATATTTGAATATGGTATTTAGTTATTTTGCAGGGAGGTGATACTCTATTTTTTTAATGTTACAGCTACGGTGCAAAAATGATCATCCCAGTCAGATGTTTCACGTGCGGCAAAATAGTTGGAAACAAGTGGGAAGCCTATCTTGGCCTTCTGCAAGCAGAATATACAGAAGGGTGGGTATTATTTCTGTATGTTCTTTGACTCAGGTTTTAGATGAGATTGCAGAGTGCATAAGGTATATAAGTGCAGGATCATCGTTACAAAGTAGCTGTAAAGAGGCTAAAAACTACAGATATGTTCTGAGGCTAACTGTTTGACCAGAGGTTAGAAATTATAGTAGGTAAGAAAGCACTTGCTTCCCTACTGAATCTTTCTGGGTAGTAGTATGGAAGTTGCCAAGTCATAACCTTTACTCCCAAAACAGTCTCAAATATTTAATTCTGTGTGGAACTGGAAGGAAAGAAACAAGCTGTACAGTCAACTTTGACAGCAGTGTTTGAGTTTTTTAAAGGAGAGAAGAAAGAAGACCTTACAAACGTTAGAACCAACTAACATGGTTATCAGTGTATACCTCTTTTAGGTTTTCTTAAAAGTATTTCATAACTTCAACTTCATAGTATTTCACTAACCATAATTGCTAACCTTATTTGCAAGCACTGGTTTGCTAGGGGAAAGGGGAAGTTTAACTGCTCTGGATACCTGACTGATAGTCCTAACAATTCTATTTTAAGAAGTCTATGCATGCTTTGCATAGCCAGAATTGTCTTTTAATAGTTCAAGGAGGGTCTGGCTCTGGTGAAACTGCTTCAGAAAGGTTTGAGAAGGTAACTCTTGAGAAATCTTGTCATCAAGTATGAAGGAAAAAAAAAGAACAACATGGATGTTTGCAATTCAAAGGAGCGGGAAAAAAAAGTCAGAAGTTTAGGAGACTTCCTGAAGTAATGTTGAAACTGTTAAGTAGAAAGAAAAGAGTATTTGCTTTGTATTGCAATAGTTAGGGTTACTAATAGTTTTTTTAATGGACTTACATCTAGGAACTATTAGAAAAACGTATATTAACAACACAGATTTCGCTGCCTCTTCTCTAAATCTGAAAACGTGGTTTAGGATGCTATTTTGTCAAATGTTAAACAGTGGAGCACAGAACAAACAGGGGAGGAAGGAAAGCTTTGGTTTTGGAGCTTCCTCTAAACTTGTAGGAAGTTGTGATTATTCTCTGTGCTTCTCAATGCTTGATGTGGAATTTGCAGGGAAAAGATGTCCTGTCCCCCCACCATTTATCGCTTTCATTAGAAACTGTCCGGTGAAAACCATTCAGTACTTTTCCTAAATCTCGTTACTTCTGAGAGTGGCCTTTTTAGAGTGCATTTACATCCCAAAACCTGTCAAACCTAGCTAAGTAGAATATTGCAGCTGCTACACTAAAGGTTTTTGGAAAGTTCCTACCAAAAAAAAAAAAGCGGCATTTATTTAATTTACAGACTTAAAAACATTAAATTGTACAAGTTGCTAATAATTTTTATCAGAGCTAGTCTGGTAGCACTTCTGATTTATTTACCAAGTATTACATTTTAATATTTTTCTTGTCTTCATTATTCCTTTACTTTTGTATGGGATGGGAAGATGTACATTGTTATTGATAAATGCTCACTTGAAAATCATTGCTATGGTCACTGGTGTGATTCTTGGATTCCTGTACAATACCATAAATGCATTGGTTTGAAAGATCAGAAGCAGAATTTACAAATGTCGAACACTTAAAATCTTACATTGCAGTGTCAGAATCACTAGTAATGGTGGCTTAAGAAAGGGGTAGACAAAATGGAAGAAATTAATTTATCTAAACAATTTGTGGTTAAAAAAAGACTCACACCTTTCTGTTTGTCCCTTAAAATTGCTCTTTTTTTCATAAATTCTTGGAAGCTAGAGAAAAAAGGAAATACAACTGAAGTTTGGCTGAAATGTATAGTATGATTTCTAAAGTTATGACTAATGTTATTATTTTGCATCTCTGATATCTGCATTTGAAAGTTCAGAACTTTACAGATGACTCTAAAAACTTACATATCAACAGACCTCAAATGCTTTTGTTCTCAAGTGTTTTGGAAAGTTTAGATGTCATGTTATATTATTTATAAACATTCTTTTTAAAAAATACACTGTTCATATCTTTCCCTTAAATAACTTTTGCAAGCGCTAGTCCTGAAATTAATAGCCCTGCTGTTTAAGTCCTTGAAGAACTGTTGATAGGTACAAGGACTAATTGACATAATCAGAGAAGCTGCTGCAGTTTGACTCCATACAGTTAGACTGTACTGCTTGAAGCCAAACAACCTTTTACCATGGTCCAGCCTATGCAGAGGCTTCCTTTGAGTCATTTGTACTTTTTAGAGTATCTATCTGCTTCTTCCCACAGGAGAATGGCAGGTTTCAGGAAGATACATTTGTTGTACGCAATTGCTAGATTGTTGCACCCCATCATATAGATCTAAAGACCTGAGATCAGTTGTATTTCATGAATGTCAAATTCTGAAAGAGTACCAGACTGGCTTTATGGTTAATAGGTTGGCGCTAAAGAGCTTGGGTAGTGTCACTTATCTTCAAGAGGTCTGATAAAGATAGCCATTGAAGACACACGCAGTGGTTTAGGAAAGGATGATTCATACATTCTCTCAGCCATCAGAATCTCGAGCAGTCAAGAGGAATTAAGTGGAAAGACTGTAAAACACAAATTTCTTGTTGGGCAGTCTGCATATCCTTATTTGTAGGGAACAGGTTGTATAACTGAATACCGCCTTATATGGGAACTGGAAAGGATTTTTAGCCTGCCTTATAATTAGCATCCCATCCATATGTGGGGTAGTTCGCATTTTGAGTTATTTTAGTTTCTATATACCTCTCAGCTTGTGAAGTGGGCAAGTGTCATCCTCAGTTTACAGAAACACTAGAACGGTGCTTAGAGATGCTCACAATAGCATGGATAACAGTGCTTAGGGATGCTATTCCTCATTCTTGCGTCAGGAGGTGGTCTAGTGCCTTTGTGCTACCTTCTGCCGTACAATTAGCAGGAGCTGTAGCCAGCATGGTAATTATGGACTGTCCAGGATTTTAGGAGGAGTGGAAATGGCTTCCTATGTTTCCAAACTGTGTTCCTCTTACTACATTTGCAGCTCTTGATTGATCAGATTTTTATAATCAGATCAGCTCCTTTCTTCTCTACAGACAGGTGTTTGTAAAACAAAGACCGAGTTACTGTAACTGAATAATTGAGGTTAGAAATGCACCATATTTCAAGTCTCTTCCCAGTTGTGAAGACCAAAATTTTATTTCCAAAACCAAAATACTTGCATCTCATTTAACCTTGCTGTTTCATGACCAAATACGCCCTCACAAGTCAGGTAGTTCAGAAGAGGAAATTCACAAGGGTTGGTCTCTTACAGTTCTGTTCCTGTGGGAGTTCTGCAGACTTACCTCTGAAAGCTCAGTTGTTGTGTCAGCCGGACACCAGCTTCAACAGAAGATCATGTGCTCCTGCAGGCCAGAGAACAGGCAAACACCCTGTCAACAGCAGTAAATGGAAAAGAACATTAACAGCACATGCTGAATTTCAGTTTCTTAGTTTTAACTGCAAACAAATTTTCCTCTATGACTAAGCTCAAAGTAATCAGTATGTTGCTTAGGAACACAAGTGGTTCTGACTCACTTCATCCATTATTTTTTTTGTTGTTGTTCATTAATAGAGATGCCCTGGATGCCCTTGGTTTGAAGAGATACTGCTGCCGCAGAATGCTCCTAGCTCACGTGGATCTGATTGAGAAGCTTTTGAATTATGCACCCCTGGAGAAATGAGATGAAAAAAGTACCGTGCTGCAAGTCATGTGGAACGTATCTCTAATTCTAGACTTGAAACTGGACTTAAGGCAGTAAAGAATAAAAACCACCTGTAGTGCAGCCATTGAGAGATGTTTACCTTCTGGAGAAAATACTGCCCCAAGCCACTAACCTCTTTCAAGGAAACAAAGGAAAAATGAAGTCCACTTAACCAAGATTTGGAGATTAAATTAAAAGTTTGGATGCTTCTTTTTAAGTCTGTATTTGGAGGTATTTTATGAACTTTTAGATGCTTCTGCCAGCAAAAGTAAATGTTTGTTCATGTAGAAAAATTATTATTTCATAAAAAATTTGAAATAAAGGCAGTCTTTTCCTGCAGCCTTTTTACAGTTTCTGGATAGAGTTAAGTGTGTGCTTAGGTTTTGCCATTTGCTTGTGCTGTTACTTTGAGTTACCGTTCAGTAACCAGTTCAGTGTTTCACGCTCAGCAGGTAAGGGAATTAGTATCAGGGACTGAAGCTCGGGGTTTCAGTGACAGGGAATTGGGTAAATTTGCTAAGAATTACATGTTATTCCTGAAAGCTTCTGGAGCCAGCAGAGTGCTCTTTCCACTGCAGTTAAAATCAACTTGTGATTTCTACCCCAGTTCGTAAAAAAAAACACTGGGGCTGCTGTATTATAAAAAACAGTGAATCAGATGGTGCAGTGCCCTTCATTTAGGTAAAACACGTCTGAATGTTCCTCAGGAAAGCACTGGATGTGAGAATTTACCCATGCTGGTGTGAACAGGATCAAAGTCTTGATCTTGCCAAGCACCTGCACCACACTGTAGCTGGTACAGATACAGGCTTTCCGCCTGTTACTCGTTTCATTGGCTTCACGTTGTGCTGCGCGTGTGGCGTGGTACTGCCTGCCCAAACCCCGAGTGCTCTGGGCTATGGTGGAACAAAGCACTGAAAGATCAGCTGTAGTTGTGGGGCTCCTGAAGGTTACCCATGCTGAGACAGGCACTGACCCTGCCAAAAGGCCTCACCTTCCCATCGCGCTGTTGGCTTGAAAGCTGGACCACGTTTCACACTGTTCACTGACATCTGAAAAAAAATGCATCATTTCGGGGGGGGGAAGTGGTGTGTGTGCGCAGCCAGCCACACCTACCTTACCTGAAAACAAAGGAGGCCAATTCCTACCTCTGTGCACGCTCAGGATTCTGTTCAAATGCAGCAGTAGCCCGTACGGAAATGTAGGACAGATCGTCATTACAGCAGCCTTGTAGGAAAAGGGGCTGGAAGAGAGGATAATCCCTTAGCTTGCACTCTGTTCTTCCTTGGTACAGTTAAACTTCTGGCACTCGCATATGAGCTGCGGGGAAGAAGCAGCTCTGTGGATTCTTTTTCATAGTCGAAGAACTAAAAAGAAGCTGGTCCAAACAAAACCTGGGTTTCCAGAAATGGTAATTATTTAATGTGCTTACTGGGTCAAACTTGTACGCACAAACATTAAAACTAGATTGTCTCACAAAATAAGTTGCAGGACAGCTTGCCTTTGGCTATATCACCCCACCAATCTTTACACTTGAACTTGCTTTTCAGTTTAGTACAGGGCAGTAGTAGATGTTTCCCATATTCAGCAGTTCTTTACTGAAGACATTTGAAAACCATATGCTTTATCCTAACGCAAAGAGAATTAAGCCATTAATTCTAGCATTTGTTTCATAGTTGGTTGGATGGCTTACGTGCTGCATGCCAGCTCTATCAGCTAGCTAGATGCACTCAAAAAAAAAAAAAAACCACCAAAAAAACTCAAACTCCACTTCTCTCCACTTCTCTTTCATGCTACTTTTTAAAAGGGACACAATGAAATATAGGATGACCTTTCCAAACGGAACTCCTGTAGGGCACTTTGCCATGTTACGGCGGAGCGTCACATGGAGATACGTGCCAGCTTGTTCACAAAAAGACCAAACCGCTGTCCCCAGGGCTCGCCGTGCGTGTGAGCCGGACTGAGAAAGCGCAGCAGCCCGGGCTGGCGCGTCTGGCAGAGGCAGCCGTGCGTTACGCCGTGCGGAAAGCTGTCCCGCATCGCTGCCAAGGAACGGGATTAGACGAGCCGACAGGACTTTGTTTCTATCTGCAAAAGCAATTTTCTAATCTAGTTTTCTGCTTTAGAGTAACATGTTTCTTTTCAAAGCCGGTGCCAAGTTGTCTGATATGAAAAGTTATGGCTCTTAAATACTTAGAACGAAGATGCAATTTGCAAAAACACAGCAGGCCTCATTCAAAAATTCAAAGGAAAAAGAAAAAACACCTTGGTTGCTCTCAGTACTGTTTCTCAGATGATAGAAAACAGGGTGCAGCAGAAGCCCATGACAGTCTGGTACCGCTCTGTCAGACAGATGTTACACAAGGAGCAGCAAAAAAACCCCGAGTAGCAAGGCTGTCACAGCAGGCATTAATATTAGCTCACGCAGCACATGACAACCTGTCTGCATCACAGCTCTTCCTCGGGACTTTGCAAACGCAGCGTTGACCAAAAAAGCCATTTCTGTAATGTGGCGAAGCAAATGGTCTATCACGTTCATATGAAAGGTTGTCTCGAGAGTTTTGTCCTTCAGAGGGTTGGGGCAGAGGCAGAGCTTAAATCCTGTTCCATAAAGAGTCAGTGAATTTTTCCCTGGATTTCTATAAATCCCAGCTTTCACCTCTGCTCTTTGGTAACTAGGAAAGTAATTTCCTTTTCGCTGTCATTTCTCCTGTGCTTGCTTCTGCAGCTGTTAATAACATAAGCGTATTGGATCTGCTTTCTAACCTGCTAGATCTCTTTGAGAAGAGCCATTAAATATGCTTACAACAACCATACTTTTTAAAGCCAATGTAAAAGACACATGCATATGCCGAGGAAAAAAAAAAAATGTACCTCGTCTTTTCCTGAATCTTAATTAAAAGGATAAAAAGAACCCTTAGCAGAATCAACAGATAACTAGAAGTGACCAAAAAAAAGATAAACTGTACCGAATAGGCAGCCCTCAATTACAGGCAGAAATCTGTCAATTGGAAGATTGCCGGGGGAAAAAAAAGGTAAACAAAAAACCAACCAACCAACCCCACCACTGCTCTGCAGTTGTTCAGTTGTTTATTCACTTTATCTATATTTTGGACGCTTTTCGGGTCTGTTTTGAAACACTGTTGCAGGCATCACACTAACCTGGTATTGGAAAAGCAAGCAAGCAAAATCAGAAGCGTAACAGAAGAACCCCTGTCATCCAGGCTGCAGCCTCCCTGTGGCCAGGGTGGCCTCAGACAGGACTGTCACTCGTCACCATCATATAAAAATAATGAATTAGTGCCAGAGAAGCACATGATGGAAGATGAGGTCATGAAAGTACAGAGGAATCTGCTTGTGGAGTCCAGCATCCTGCTTCTACCTGGAGCATCAGCACCAAGGTACGTGTGTGCTTGGAAAGCTTTACTTTTCTTGAAATTACAGTTTTAACAAAAAAAAAAAAAAAACAAAAAAAAAAAACACAACTCTTGATCACGATTCTGAGTCCATCTGCAGGAAGGAATTGAAGTGCTTTTGTGCCTACCCGTACCGAGCCTCAAGCCTTGTATTTCAGAAGGAGCTTTGCTCTGAAAAACAACCTCTTGTGAGGTTCTCACCCCAGAGTGATTTACTGCGAGATGTGTGCTGGGTTTTTCTTCTTCCCCTCACCTTTCTCCAAACACAGCCTGGAATTGGATACTAAAGTCTGACTTCTTCTATATGCTTCTTGTCTATATGAAGAAAAACTCTGGAAACAACCAGAGCACAAACCCCATAGCTGCACGTTTCCATAGAGATGCCTAACTAGCCCTGTGGCTACAAATTTACATTTCATTGGTAATAAGCTGTGAGGATCCAGAACACGAGCTACCTCTTTCCCTCCAAATAGCTCTACAGGAAAAAATATTTTTCCCCCCACTAAAAAAAAAAAAAAGACCTTATTTCCCTCTAAAAGCAGTTTAATTCCAAATAGTTTCTAACTTCAGTACTGATCCTAATAAGAAAATAGCGCTTCTACTTAGTTCTGTCTCTGCGCAGTCCCACGTACATCCATTTGAGCTTAATTAGCCGGCAAGATTTTCTTATTCCTAGAACTTCTTGGTTGAGACATGTGCAAAATAATGTTATTTCCACCTGTCTCTGACTGCCCAGGTGATGCACACAGCTTTGATTTCCCCTTCAGCACGTTCGTGCCATGATTTACATTGTGGCTTTGTTTTCAGATCTAATTTTTCTTCAGTTCCCCCAGCCAGTGAGAAAGCATTTTTAATTGTTCAATAGGGTCAGCACAATAGAGATGTTTGAAAACCAAGGACAGGAAGCACGTGGCGGAGACTTCATCTTTGCCGTGCTGCACGGTTTGATGTGTCGCCCACTGAAGTCTGTGGGAGTCTTTTCATTAACTTCAATGTGACTTAAAATGGCCCGGTGGCGTGTGGTGCCTTACACCACTTGAGTGGCCAAGATTAATTCGTTTTGTTAAGTTCTGCTAAGAAAAGCTGTTTGAGGTGCCCAAGCCTTAGATACTCAAAGGGCTTTCAGATCTTGCTACAGACCTCAGCTGTGTGCATCTGCAGCACATAAAGCTGCGAAGAGAAGTAAAAGGTAAGAAGTTATCTTTGGCTTCAATGACTCCAGCCACCCCAGGGGAGCTGCAAAGCAACCGGCTTCACTTCGGGTTAGCGCTTGGAAACAGCACAATATTTACATGGGAGCAGGTCTCCTTTAAACCCTCATCTCTTTCTCCTTGATGCTCCCTTGCAGAAATATATAGGGGATGCAGAGCCAAGACATGCAGAGCCCATTAGGTTTCCTAGCCCAAATCTTATTTCTCCTTCTCCACAAACGCACATCTTCCAGACTTTGTCAGTCACCCATTTTGGTGACCCACACCTCGTCTTATGCTTGTAGGTCACATATAATTGGCATGAAGACATGGAGCTCCTAAGCATGCCACGAGTTTCCCCACAATTTCCTTCGTGATGCATCTGCTCCTGCATCGAACATTTTGTCTTGTAACAGCCAAGCTAGAAAATTCATGCAGGAAAGTCCTTCATTTATCCCTCCCAAATACGAAGCAAGTGTTTTAATAAAATGGGCTCATTATTTCCTGCTTTCAGGAGCTGAACAAATAGTGATCAAAGAAAGGCATGGAAGAGCAGACAAAAAGCTAAAAGCCCAAATACTTTGGGGAGCTCAAGGAACTGTCAGTTAAAGGCAAACTTCAAAGCAAGTAGGAATGGCTGTGGTCAAGACTTTCCCGTAGGCACTAATGGTTTTGAATTAACCCATGCCCCACTCTAAGGGCTGGATTTGGAGCAAGAAAGAATGAATACTGAATACCCGCTCTTTAGGAATCAGACCTCATTCTTTTAAAAGCACGTCTACTTGGAGCACTCCAAGAAATTAACTGCTTTTTAAAGAAAAATATGAAATAAATCAGTGCCAGCAGTAGGACAGCTGTGCTCTGCACCCACCTTTAGGTGCTGACCTTCCTTGAGCTACTGCTTGCCACACTTTCTGATGGCTCACCACAATGATATCTACCAGCTGTGAATTACTTCAGAGATCAACATAAATGTCACTGTCCTTACCAACATCTCTCCAGAGACCCGATCCAAGTGCATGAAGCTCAATGGGAATCTTTCCTCTAACACTGGTGTACTCTGCGTCCATTCCATTCCACCATTTGCTTTCTCCAGGCTGGTCACATCAGCAAGGGAGACTCCTTTTGCCCATCTCCATATAACACCAATGTTCATGTCTTTCAAAGACAGAAAAATGCCTCACCTTAAGGTGTATATTTAGGGACAGGCATTGACAAGAACAAATAGGCTTGTTACACAAACCTTGGGCAAGCCACTGAGGTGCGGTGCCTCAGTTTCCCTGCCTGTACCTCTGAGATGGCACTCATCCCACCCTTCAGAAACCATCACAGATGGGCAACAGCGAGAAGCCTAATCTCACCCAACCCCTGGTGTCTTCTTGCCTCTTTCTTATCAAGGACACCCTATCATATACTGTCCTCAAATCCCAATAGAATATCTTTAAATAGATTTCCTAAAAGTGCTTTTTGACTGTGAGCAGAGGCCAGTGCAGGAACTGCTGATGGAGAGCTGCTGCCCTGAGCTTGTGCAGAAATCCAGAGATTGGCAGCATCACTGTCCCCAGCACAGTACGGCAAC
The DNA here is from genome assembly GCA_028565335.1 of Limnodromus scolopaceus. Lineage (NCBI taxonomy): Eukaryota > Metazoa > Chordata > Aves > Charadriiformes > Scolopacidae > Limnodromus > Limnodromus scolopaceus. The sequence continues at coordinate 49,087,526 of JAOXNO010000041.1, read as the reverse complement.
ACAGCTAGAGCCCAGTTATCTCCAGCTATTTACTCAAAGCTGCCTTAAAGTGCTCCCCCCGCCTTTTTTATTTTTTTCTTTTTTCCTTTTAATGAAATCTTCCCTGGGGTAGCACATGTAAGAGTGTGCTCCTTCCCAGAGACTGCTAGGACGGGGAAAGGAGAAAACATCCACTTTCAGGAAAAAAAAAAAAGGGTAAATGGTAATCGGCGTAGCGTCAGCTACTCATGGTTAAAGGCTGCCCTGATGAAATAGGATGTGCTCCTGCCACCATTGATCAGCCACTACCCACCAGCTGACAGACCCTGCCCAGCTCTTCATCAATACAGTAATAGTGTGCGATACAGCCAAACCCTCAAGCCTCCCATTTCCAAAGAAAGTGGAAATGCAGAACTTTGATAATTAAGTTTATAAATTTATATGCAGCAATGGAATAGCTAATGCTTGGGCTGGAGGTATAACAAGACGTTTTGCTAAAATTCCCCCTCAAAATTTAAAAACAAAACCAAGATGAGGAGTGCTGCTCTCAGCTGCAAGCCTTTCCTCGTAATGAGCTATGCAGCTGAAGCAATTACTAACTTCAGTTTTTTAAAGGAGCAATAGCAGTTTGACCAGGAGATCTTCCTCCAGGAACGAGCTAGTAAACGAAAGCATTAAGTTAATAAGGGCTTGAGTGCTTCAGATCATTACAGAGACAGCCTACAGCTCCACACTTCACCAACTTGATTTTTTTTTTTTATTATTATTATTGTCAAAACAGCTTGAAGAAAACCCCCTCTGGATCTACTCAGCACTAAATGCAGCCTAGACAAATGGCTGCTTTCCGCCATTAAGCAACATTTTTAAAAGGCAACAAAGTAATAATTAAATTCCACTGATGAATAATTACTTCTAATAAGTAAAGAGAAACAAATGCCATTGACCTCAGCAGCTTTCATGTCAGCTACCCAAGCTGCTACTAAACCAAATGAACATTGTGTGCTGCAACAGCCAGGAGCAGCAACACCGAGAAACCCCTATTTCAGTGACAGTGGGAGACACCTTGAGACACGGATCTTGATGGCTGAGCAACAGCCAGAGCAGCTTGTGGTTCCTAACAGCCCGGCATCCCCCATCCACCCCACAGCCCTGTGTTGAGCACAGTTAAACCCTTTTTATCCTGCCCTTGTCTCAAACCACAGATGGGCAAACCTGCTTTTGGCTGGGTGCAGGACATAGATCTGCATTGTCCAGAACAAAGCTGGAACCTTCACCCAGGGTCGAGGTGGTCATGCACTGCCTGAGTGAAGGTCCTTCACAGAGGCTGTGGCCATACTGTCCCAGACCCACCAAGACAGCGGTGTTTACCATCACTCTCTGCTGGTGCAGCATGCCCAGCAGGCCAACAAAGTCCAGCTGCTTCCATATCTCAACCCAGGGCAGATTTTCACAAAAGGAGGTGACTCCTCCAGGGGATACTTGGTCAACAGAACCCTTCTTCCTACTGCAGGCTTTTTACAAATTATGTTCATCCTTTTTCCCTCCCAATCCACCTCCCCCAGGAATTTTCCCAACTCAAAACATATGAAACTTATTCTAAACTCTGAATGCCATCAGCTAAATGTAACCAGAGAGAGCTTCAGGCCTTTGCTCCCTTCTGCATGTCTGTTTCCAGGGGGCTCTGCTGGCAGAAGCAGGGATGTCATATTGCATGTGAGGTTACTGCAATATCACAAACTTAAGCTGGTTATTTCTTCTCTGTTTTAAAAGTTACAATATTCAGGTAGCTCAAGGAAAAACAACCCTTGGATTTTGTGTGCTCATAAATCCATCACAACAGCTTGGGGGAAAACAGTAAATAAGATATTGGAAGAAGAGCACAAGAGGCCAAAAGAAGAGTATCTGCCTCTCTGGATGTGCTATTTGCAACCGAAGCCAGATACCAGGCTGTGATATTAGTATGTAGTATTGATTTGTTCTTAATCCAGAGAAATGCCCCTGTAATGAACTCTGCTGTGCCCTTAATGATTTCATATCGAAGGATGTTAGGTGCCTTGCTCATAACAGAGTAACAGCAATTCCAAAAATAGCAAGCCTCATAATAAAATGTTATTGAGGAGCCTGAATTTCAATATAAAAGGGACTCTGCTGTACTCAAGGGCTTACTAGATACAAATGCATACTTTAAAAAGTTGTATTAAAGTCGTGTCAGCGCCTGAGTTACAGAGGCAATGGGAGATGCTACTCCAGGGAGCAGCTGAGCCCCAGGTCCCCAGGAAACTTTTAGGCAGATGTCACGCAGGCTGCATTTAATCCCACCAGATGACTGGGGCCAGATACCTAGAAAGCACCGAGATACTTTTGAGAGCTGCCTGTGAGGGCAGGAGAGTACAGCCATGGTGCTCCTCACCAACAAAGAGGGACAGCTTATGAATAGGGTGCTGGATGAGATGCCATGTGCCTGATCCTGGCTCTGCTGCTCACCCCCCAGCCTCAGGCAGGAACCTCCCGAGGTCCACCAGCAAGCTGCCACTGCAACTAGTGCAAGTTGGCTTGTGAGAGAGGGCAGCCAGCATCCCCACCTGTCCTGGCTTGAAGCCCAAATCAGGACACCATCAAGGTCAGGGCAACCTCAAAGAGCTTGGAGTTGGGAGCACCAGCTCTAAGGTTGACCTCACTTGCAGGCAATTCCTCAGCCTTAGCTTCATCAGTGCATCAAACAGCAGTCCCACATTAAATCTGGGCTCCTCGGCCTCTATCAGCATGGACCTCAGTCTGCAGGCTGGCCCAATTGGTGGGACCCCAGCAGCTGGGGAGGATGGTGGTTCCCATCTCCCACCACATGCTGAGGCAGCAGGGAGCAATAGCTGATGTACAGCCTGGTGTTGAGATGTGCAGTTGGCAGTGGATGTGAGTTACAGGGCATACGCGTGTATAAAACCAACACACCAGCACCTGTGGTAAGGAAGAAGGCATCTTCCCAGCTTCAGGAGGTTGGGTGACCTCTCCAAAGCAAGGGGTGGATGATCTCAGGGGATTGGTTCAAAACACAGAGATGTCTGCCTCCACCTAACTGCACACCTAGCCTTGGGGAGGTCTTCTGGCTTAAGAGAGGTCAGAATTATAGAGCATGCCACCCAACTTCACACCTAACTTCACGTCCAACTCTACCGAAGGGCAGGACACATTTGGACCTTAAGCCTTGCTCACTCTCTTGCTACTTGTATACCACCTATTTCTGCTGGCTTACTCCTGGGCACAATTTAGGGCTGCTGCAGCCCAGGATGCAGAACAAGTGGTGCCCAGTGTATTCTAGCACCAATGGGAGGAAAAAGGAGAGAGGGGGCAGCACTGCTCCCCTTCCAGAGGGGACCCCACTCTCACCCCAGTGTGGCTGCCCCCTTTGCAACCTACTTTTTACATTTGCCCTTTTCCAATTCACTTTCCCCACCTGTTAGAGGCAGCATCCCTCCCTGTGTCAGGACAGATCGAGACGAGGTCTCCTCTCTCTGGGAGATAGCAGAGATTTTTTCTTAATCAAGTGTGATGGGAAGAACGAGTGTCATAAGCAGGCAAATGTTCAACAGCAAGTTCAAGTGGATGTTTGAGCCCAGCTGCAGAAGAGGCCAGCTGCAAAAAGTCATCACAGAGACAGGCGCAGCTCTGTGAAATGGCTGAAGCAAAAAGCATCTCCGTATTTCCTCCCCCTTTGTTTTGCATCACTTACCCAGCAGGAGCAATGCTTACTCTGCCCTGGGACCATCTCTTGCTCCCTTCGCTCTGGTATCAGAGACACCCAAATTAGCACTTACCTGCGTAGCAGTGAGGCTGGGTTCAGCTCTTGGAAATAAAAACTGGAACAAGCCACAGCAGAGAGGACGCCACCTTTGTTTTGTTCCCTGCAGGGTTTATTTAATCCTCGCTCCCAGCACACAGGATACAGCCCCCATCCCTGCATTGTCTCGCAGCTCCTGCATAGGAAAGAGCTCATTGCGGAGCTGCTGGAACTAAAGCCAGCGGCATGGCCATTCCACTGCTCCTCCTTACCCTCTGCAACGAAGAGCTCAGGCCACCTGCAGTGCAGCAGCACCCAAAACCTAAATCAGCTGTGGCACCTGCTGCTTCCCCCCAGGCAGGGACAGGGATGATGCGACTGTTGGGATGTGCCAGGCAGGGCCACACGTGCATCTCACCAGGGCAGGGCACCAGGGAGGAGGCTGCTCCTGCCCTCAGCTGTTGTGAGCTGTCTGATGGTGGCGGCACATCAGGGACATGTCACTGTCCTTCTTGCGCTGCTTCAACGTGAGATGGGATATAATGAAAATAAAACATGCAGCTTCATTTCTTCCATCCTGCAGCCTTTTGGTCTGCACCCAGCCCTCGGTCCAGACTGCTCTTGGGTCAAAGCGCATCTCCTCTGCCTGCAGCTCAGCCACTGTGCCTCGGGCAGCGCTGCTGGGCTCAGTCCCAACATGTCTGGTTTGGCTGGTGCCACAGTCCCTTTCCTGAGCTAGACGTACAGGAGGGAAGACCAGCCCTTCAAGGAACTGCCTAGGAGCCCCTTCAGACCTTCAAATAACCCTCATGCACCAACTGACTTTGCTAAGAGCAAATGAGGGCATCTCCTGCCACCTCTAGTGGGACTGGGGACAGGATTAATTAGCTAGAGGAAACAAGGATTGAACATTTGCCTCCTACAAGCCCTAAAAGGGGGCTCAGAGATTAGCTCATAGGTTATCTGGGAGAGGAGATGTAGACTGGAAAAAAAGCCATTAGCTCAATTATCCCTAATTAAAGGCATAATTGCCTTAATTACAGCCTGTCCTTTCTGACCGCTTCCCAGGAGGTGGTGTCAGTGGGGCTGCCCTGCCTGCTGGCCCAAGCGCAGGGCAAGGTGGAAGCGCCCAAGGGGGCTGCAGCTCACTACCTCCTCCCTCCAGGACCCTTTCCTGGGGAAAAGTGGCATTAAAAAATGGGCCAGAAAAGTGAACCTGTTCCCCTGAGCCGGCTCTAAGCAGGTGAAGTGGGAACTGCCTCCCTCTCCTCAAACCCCACACCCCGCTCTCTTCGCTAGCCTAGTTCCTGCCTCTAGTTAACCCGCAGCCTGGCAGCAAGTCGCCTCCCCTGGGAGATGACAAGCATCCTTGGACCCTGTCTCCAGGAAGGACTCTGAATCCTAAAGCGGTGAAACAAGAGCATCTCTCCAGTGGTGCGTGGAGAGCAGAAGTTATTTGCATTCACATTCCAGAAACCTCTGCCTGCAAGAGCAGAATCGAGTTTACTTGAAGCTCTTGGCTATGCAAAACTAGAAGAAATTGCTGATGTTAAACCAGGGGCTGCAGTTTGACACCGATTTGCATTTCCCATTGTTGGTTTCAGAAGAGGAGTGCCACCAGAGTTCAGCAGCTTCATAGGGTCATAGCTCCTTTGGAGCAGTATTTTTATTGTTACTTAGATTACAGGCAGCACCGGCGTGGTGTGGCCGCAACTGGGGCTACGAGGGGCTTGGCACAGCTCGTACAGACGCTAAAAGGAAGTTTCCAAGCTAAGGGGACAAGGAAAAGGAAATACGATTTGAAGGGGAAAAGAAACACCGATAGGAATTAATGTGCCCGCCGTGCACAGCAGCCCCTGGCAGCGGGCTCACGGGGGCAGAGGAGCTCAGCTCCCACCCAGGCAGGTGCAGGACAGGCTTCTCCTGCCGTGCTGTGCGCTCCTCCGCTCCCACCCAGCACCAGTATCGTCTGAACGACTTTGCTAAAGGCATCGAGTTCCACCGAAAAACCCCACTGCAAGAGGTGTCCTCAAAGCTCCAGGCAAACTGGGGCTGCAAAGCCAAGCTGCTGTATTCCCAGTCAGCACTTTAACCGCATCCCCACCGCTCCGCTCTGAAACTCTGCCTCTTCTCCCCCATGGTCATTTAAGTTCAGATCACTTCCAGAAGGCAGCGTTGGTTTTTTTGGTGAAAAGGGCACCAAGAGCCCACATTTGTAGGGACTGTTATTTTAATAGCCCCATCCAGTGGCATTAACTATGGCAAGTGAATTGCAAAATACATTTGAGTAACACTTGGTTTTGGGGTGTTGGGTTGTTGGTTTTTTTTTGTTGAAAAATATATTTAATACAGATGCAGCCTTCTTTTGCTGTCCTATGATTTAGGACTCCACTCCCTGCTCTGGGGTTCAGGACTGTTCAACTTGGAAGTGTAGGCAAACCTCAGAAATGTTTCTTTTGAGTAATTCTTGCCAGCGAGAGCCCAAACAACTGAATCATTCATGAGCACATCCACAGAGCATGAGGTGTTCGGCGAAGGAAAGAGCAGGTCAGCCTTCAACTGACTGCTATTAAAAACTTTCATTAAAGTCCTGGAAGAGAGCAGTGGGAGAGGGAGAAAGGAGAAAAAGAAAATACAACATTGATCACATTTATGGATTGACAGAGGAGGAGGGACAGAAAACGCAAAGAAGAGCAAAATGGGAATTAGCCTGGGATATCTCAGAGAGCTGGGCACGTTTAAATGGGACAAGATTTAATCTAGATAAATATAAAATAGTACCTGAAAACACTCAGCATTTAACAGAGAAATAGCATGCAAGAGAGGAGCTCTAAGAGCTGGGCACGGAGAGATGTACCTTCAGATATCATCTTGTACTGATATTAGCTGTTATTTCTGTCCTGGGGGAACTGAGCTGACAGCCTCCAGGAGTGGAGGCAGTGGGTGAAGTCCCAGTCCCAAAACCTGCACCTCAAATCTCAGGCCATCATTGCTTAATGCTGCATCCCAGAATGGGCTGCAAGAAATCAAAAGCGTGTAAAACAACCTGGGAAGCCTCCTTGGGAGGGTTAAAAGACGATTAAACAGGCAGCTCTCCCAGGAAAGAGGAGGCTTTCTCAAAACTTGAAATACGTGCTACGAGTAAGGCATGCTACTGAGCGGCGCAGCCCAATGTTAACGGGGCACCGCTAGGTTAATGAGAAAGCTGTTTGCTGTGTGAGACAACAATTTGCCTTGGTCCCTCGCTAATCCCAGGCTGGGGAGCCCTTCAGAAGAAGGGAGGCTGTGGCTATGACTGCTGGCAGGTAGGGAGCATCCCCAGCTGCCAGCTGAGCCACCAGGGGAGAGGACATCCCTCTGCTGGGAAGGGAGAGGGGGACCATGACTCTGGAAGGACTGAGCACGCTTCTATGGTGGCAGATTTCTGGGGTAAAAGGGTTCCAGCATTTCTGAGCAAAGTAAGAAATATAAACCTCACCTGTAAAAGTTCCTGTGGGCAGTAGAAATCCTCCAGCGCAGCAGGAGGAGATACACAGATACAGATACAGCTGTGTGTGTACACACACATATGGCCAAAGCTGTGAAGCATCACTGCATGCACCCTGCACCCCGGGGTCAATGACTGGTTTGGGTTGGCCTCTAACCACAGAAGGGTGCAAGGGGCTTGGTGTGACCCCCACACTCCCCCCACAGTTCCCAGAGACACGTCCTACGGCCATCAAAGCCACCTCTGGGACTGCAAGGTGGGAGGGCTGGTGTCTGCTGTCCCAACGGGGCGCACACAGCAGCCGCGGGCAGGCTCAGGCCCTGCTGGGGCACCGGGCTCTCTGCACCCCCTGTGCAGGCAGAGACTGCTCTGTCCCCGTCAGCGAGACAGTTCGCTACTCAAAAAACGAACACCGGCAACGCGTAATGCGCGGCCCCTCCTTTTCTGCAGTCGGGAGCAGTCATCAGGAGAGGGAAAGCTGCTGATTCTGATGGCCTCAGCGCGAGCAGCATCCTTCCTGCTAATGCAGACAGCCGAGAAAGCAGGAGGAGCAGCCTCCTGTGCAGGGAGTAAGAGGACTTCAAAACGCCAGCGTGCCTGGCGATCTGCTGTGCCAGAATGAGTCACTGAATGGTGGGCAGCAGCATCCCTGCTGTTTGTGTGATTATAGATCAGTTGAGAGCATCATGCCCCCTCCCCACAAGGAATTTGTAATTTCTGAAGGCACCACATGAATCTCCTCCCTGTTGCCTCCTTGACCAGGCAGGTGGTGCCACCAGCGTAATTGCCACCTCTCGTCCAGACCAGACTTTGGTGCAGGGAAGCAGCAGGCAGATGAGCTCCTCCTGGAGAAGCAGCTCAGCGGGGAAACGAGGCACAATGCTGGCCAGCAGCCTGAAGAGCTGCTCTTTAATACAACAGGAGCCAGCCCAGGACCCCACAGCGAACCCAGCCACACCAGCAGAAGCTGTCAGTTTCTGCTCATGTGCACCCGTGCCCCAGCTGAGCGATGGTGCTGCTCGAGACATCTCTTGTCACTGCTGTGTGACGTGGAGCAGCACACAGCACTCGGCATCTTCTCCCAGGGATGCATGGACACAAGTACATATGGAAACCTGGAGAGGTTTCACAGTAGGAAAGGAGAGAGCGCTCCCCTTTGCCATTTCCCGAGCAGGGTGTGTTCATCGTATCTCACCAGGGAGGAGAGCATCGCTGCCTGCTCCTCGTCTTTCTCTCTCCACTGTCGCAGCCCTGCTCAGCCCCAGCCCAGCAGGAAAACAAGGCCATTACACCATTACAACCACCGCCCAAGGGAGGCTTTATATATGGCCAAAGAAAAGGGCACCAAGGCCTCCCTGAGGGGAAAATTCCTCCCAATTAAACAGCAGGGGCAGAAAGGGCATGTTTGTGAACTGGTTTGGGGTTAGAAGCAGCCCTGCAGGGCAGCATGAAATACTTGTGTCTTATTTGAAACTGCAGGAAGAGAGGGACTGCCCCAAAGCAGGACCCTTGCAGAAATTATTTACTGCTACATCTGTTTTCCCTTTTATTCCTCAGCAAATTGTATTGACCTAAGAGAACAGGCCACCAGCTGAGCTAATTGCTGCGAAGGGCAATTAGCACAGCCCAAATCTCCAGGTCCACAGGGGGAGAAATCTGTGCTCCCACCTCAAGAGAGGCAGCAGCACCCAGAGACCTGAGGCTGCACAGCCCAGGGGGATGCTGTAAGGTGGTAAATGCACCCTGATCACAGACACTGCAGAAGCCAATTCAAAGAAGAGAAATTGCTTTTAATCAACTGCTTCATGCTGAAAGACACGGTACCACAGACTTCACAGATACCACCTTGCAGAAGAGGGGCTAATTCCCCTTTGGCGATGGGAAAGGGTGACTGGAGCCACACTGCGCCGCTAATGACACAGAGGGGAACAAGACCAGGCACAAGGAGGGGAGTTTGAGGCATTTCTTTCTGCCTTGGCAGAACAGCCAAGGTGGACAAGCAGCTGTCCGGAAGACACTGTTAACACGGAGCCACCCATGCCACCTTCTGTGCCCCTGCTGCAAGCATGCAGGTAGGAGCCCAGCCTGTCCTGCTCCTCCAGCCTCACCTTGGCAAACAACCTTCCAGGACGAGACCTCCCTTCTTTGGTCATGCTCCACCTTCAACTCACCCCTCCTGAAAACAGGTAGCTGGAGCTGCACAGAAGTCCTGGGACAAGGTCTCATAAATGGATGCGACCACATCCCTGTGTTACCCAGTCATCTCAGGAGCATCTGCCTTCCCCACAGCAGTACCGCACCAGTGGCGCTGGCTCATCTCACCACCACTGAGCCACCCAGGTCTGTCTCCTCGGCACATGCCAACACAATTTTGGGCTTTTTCAGCAGAAGTCCCTGCTCTGAAGAGAGAGCAGGCCAGGTGAAGCCCCCAGTCTCCGTCTTGCGTGACCAGTGCCTTGCTGCAGCATGAAAATCAGAAACATTGCCGGGGCTGGAAGGAACTACCTTCCCTTCCAGGAGAGGGAACGTCAGTGTGACCTGTACAGCACTTCCCTGGGGCTTGGTGACACCATGGCCCTGCTTGACACTCAGCCAAGCAGCTTGAATTAGAGTCACCTGAATTACAGGAGCTGAAATTCACAGCGCACGGCCCTGAGAGCCACCGAGTGGCCATGCCTGTTAGCTGCAAACAGGGGCTTCCATCTGCCGGGATATAGGCGTATTTGAAATGCGAAGTCCAGCGAAGGGCAACAAAGATGATTCAAGGATTGGAGCATCTCCCTTAGGAAGAAAGGCTGAGAGAGCTGGGACTCCTTAGCCTGGAGAAGAGAAGGCTGAGGGGAGACCTTATCAATGCCTATAA
>JAOXNO010000041.1:49039709-49077322 GCA_028565335.1 Limnodromus scolopaceus | reverse complement strand
GGAGTTGGACTAGATGATCTCTATGGTCCCTTCCAACTCTAAAAATTCAGTGAAATTCAGTGAAATTCAGTGAAACTAGTAACGTGCAATTTTCAACATTGAATCCAAAAGGGCAATAAAAAAAGGCACACAACTGCTCCCTCTTTTTGACACGTCTGTGATGCAAGGTGGCTACGAGCTACGCCACAGCACATGGAGCAAATACTCAGCGTGAACTGGTACGTAACGCCCACACAGCCCCTGTGATGCCAGAGCAGTAGGAAGAGGCAGCCCTGCTGCTGGAGCCCACCTCTGTCCTTGCAGCAAAGATGGAAAGGAGAAGGATTTCCACAATCTTTGGGGTGAGAGGAAACAGGGTGTAGGAGAGCACAGCAGAACCCCAGGCCAATTCATACCTTCAGCTGGTGTTCTCAAGCAGACCTGACCGGTAATCACAGAGAGCAGCTGGGCCAGCAAGGCGAATGGAAGTTACCCGATGGCAAAGGCCCTGTTCTGTCTGTCTCGGTACTCTGCACGTGACGATCAAGTGCAGCCTGTGTGACAAGGCTAAGAGAGGTCACTAAGTACCCCAGTGAGCACAGTTAGGTGTGCCACGCACCCTGGAGCAACGCTGGGTGCGCGTACCTCCATGCACAGACCGTGGCTGATGTGTAATGACGTTCCCTGAGGTCCTGCAACTTCAGCTCTCTGAGTGCCATATGGAGGACAGTCCAAGTGCCCCACAGCAGCAGATCACAACCAGGCTGGCGAGATCAGCAATGCAAAGCATGTTCTTCCCCAGCTTCCTGGTCCTTCTCAGCCTGGTCCCTCAGTCCAGCTGCTTCTGCTGCCGAGGAGCCGGTTCTTCAAGGATCTGAGGAATCCATATAACCCCTCTGGCTCAGGGTACCCCCTCAGTTTCGCTACACAGAATCATTACAGAATCTTAAGCTTTATTTTTCTATTGGCCAGCAACTTAAACTAGGTTAAAAAAAAAAGCAATGAATATTATTACACAGAGAAAAAGTATAAAACAACTCAATGGACACAAGCCAACTTACTGTTAATATCTCATTCTTCCTGGCCTCTCCCAACCCTGTACAACATATTTGAAGGGAATGGGTGAAGGCAGCTATGAAGATATGCTTAAAAAACTAGAAACATTGCTTCAAGCAACATGCTCAATATTTTCCTCTTCGTTAGTAGTCAATACTTGTCAGGAACTTGATTATAAAACAAGAAATAATTTAGAGACTTCTCCTTTAGATCATTACACAATAATTTAGATTTCTTTCCCCTCTTTCCTACTGCTGCAGAACCAAGGATACACCTCAGTTCCTCCACCTCTCTTTCTGCATTAGTTAAGGATTATTTCACGGGGCTGATGTTGATGGGGGAGTTTCAGATTGACCTGCTCTGAATTTTAAATTGTCACCCTTTAGCGTCAGTACAAGATTTCTGCTCTGTGAACTAAAAACCCCACGATGCTGCAAGACCATTTAGGGTTCTGAGTGATTTTGCTTAACTGTCTGCTGCCAAGACACAGGGCTCGGCTGGCACCACTAGAAGGCCAGAAATAAATGTATTTCTTTATAAAAAGGGCTCGTCTTCACTGCTTAGAAACACCAAAGCCCCATAGCCCTTTCTGCTTCATGGGTGTAACAGATGTATCAGGAAAGCGAGAACAAGAGGCACACAAGATCCTATCAGTTCAGGCTAAGACCCTGTTGGCATCATGATGGCACCAAGTCCGTGGCAGCGGTGACGTCTATGTCCTATATGTATCCAGGATCCCAGTGCAGAGAGAATATTTAACTAAACCTATTCCTCTGCAGCAAGCAGACAGCTAACCCAGCACTACCAAATTACCAAGTGCACTGGGGCTACTGATTGAAGCTGACTCTCCTGACTTCTCTTCTGGTTTGAGGCAGTAACCAGTAAAATGGGGTTACAGATCTCATTACAGCCAAAAATCCCTCAGCTGATTAACGAGCTCTTTGGAGGCTGATAAAATATTTGCATATATTAATTTCCTGCCCAAGAGAGACAAGCCTGGAGGTTTTAATTGGAAAAATCAAGCTGAGGGTATCTCTTACCACGTAAGAGATGTGAGAAGGTATTTCCACTAACCAAACAGGCCAAAGGGGAGCAAGATACGCCAGCTCCAGTAACAGGCCAGTTCTTCACCAAACCTCAGCAGGGGATAGGCAGGAGGAAATGAAATTTTCTCACTCAATAAAACAGTCTAGACCCAAAGGAATTGGAAAGTAGTATGTTGTCTTTTCTCCACAATCACTGGTGGGCAACAGGCCTCTTGTGGCTCCTGATGGCACTGTACTGGGGGAAGCTTCAAGGAAGAGGAGGAAGGCTTGCTGAGAAACCCTAAGGCACCTGCATCTTGGCAACATCAGTCATGACAAGATTCCAACTGTGCCAAGTTGTGCTCCTGATCATCAGGGAGCGTAACTCCTGCCCCAAGCAACTAGGCAGGCACCCTCTCAGGCAGAGAACGGCTGTGTTAGGACATCGGTGCACACTCGGGAGGAGGGAGAGAAATCTTCCATGCATGAGAGATTCAGCTCTGGCTCCAACTCTGCGCAGAAACATCATCTGTCCTCACAGTCAATGCCTGATGCTGCTGAGGCACTTCTCAGAGAGCAAACCATGGTTCCTGTATAGCATCCTGATATCTTCATGTTGGCTCGGGAAAAGCCTGAAGAGAAATGGCCCTGGATAAATCTTGCTTCATAGTTATATCAAGGGACTGTTTCGCTAAAGCTTCAAACAGAAGATCTGCAGCTCTTTTGTTTCTTGACAATGAGGAGGACGCGCTGAACTCCTGGGTGCCTTGCACCCAACAAGGAGGGTGATTTTCCCCCAAGGGGACAGCTGAGGCAGTACATGGTTTGAGAGGCATTTAATTACAGAGCAAAGTCCTCAGGTTACAGACACTTCTGTGGTGGTGGTGGAGAGTGGTCAGGTTGGCAGGTGCTAAGGGAAGTGGCAGAGGGGGAGCAACAGAGTTCCCACAGCTATTAATACGGTTCTGGCTTTAAACTCTTGTACAAGCAGCAGGTGAAAATCATCCCAAAGATCTACAGGGTACAAAGGGAAGAGAGAAATGCATTTAAAAAAAAAAATAAAAAATGGATGCGGTGCAGGCAGCAGCTTGCAAACTAACGAGGAGCAGCCAGCTCCTTCTTGGGGATACTGTACTCCAGCTTGCAAAAGGCGGCAGGAGAGAACATAATCTGTGCAAATCCTCCTAATTAATCAGGAGCTGCTTCTCTGGGGTGTAATTTGGCTACTTGCCAGGACAAAGGGGAAGATAGAGACATCTGCATTGGAAGAAAATAATATCCTGTGCCCTTCCCTCTAAAATGTGAGTGGGGGGCATCCATATCCTACCCCTTTATTCACCACCCTCTCCCAAATAATTTGCAGACCCACAGTGCCATTCCTCAATATGACACAACTGAGGGAGAAATTCTGGATGACTTAAACTATTCCTAATGAACCAAAGTAGGAAACTCCTCCAGATGGACTGCTCAGCTGTGCGGGCAACCACAGCATATCCCCACAAGAGGTCTCTCTCAGGCTGCCAAAACCGCCTGCCATGGCCAGCACTGCCTTTCCCACAACCCTGGAGCAGAAGTCTCTCCCCACTTGCCCAGCTGGTTGCACTCCTTCACCAGAAGCAAATTTTACAGACCAGCAGAATAGGCTTTTTCTTGGGAGCTAGAGAATCCTTGGGACCCCAAAGTACCTGGTAACATCTTGCCAGGCAGGGAAGAGCCTAAAACATTCGCTTTTTATCATCCCTCAGTTCTAGGATTGCTTTAACTTCTGCTCAGCACCCCCAAAACTCCACTCAGCCCTTTTACCTGCACACAAGCAATGCTGATCCCCACTGCCCCAATAATCTTCAGATGCTCTTGAATGAAGTTTTCCAGCTTGGTAATGCAACCGCTCTGCAGGGTGAAAGGAAGAACATGGAAAATCAGCTTCATTTTAACCTTTGGTTCATGTTAATCCAATGGTTGCAACCCTTGAAAGCAACACTATAAAAAGCAGTGTCTTCCCCCAACATCACTGGAAAAGCTACACAGATGACGTAAACTGCACCATGTTTTGTATTGCTCTGTACTTACTGGCTCAGGAACCTTTGAAAAAATCCAAGACGGCTGCTAGCTGGGCAGGAGAAATGCAGAAGAACCGGCCACATCACACAGAGGGAGCGTGTCATTTTTCTCAGAGATATGTAGAAAAGTTTCCTCACTCACTGCCTAGCACATGCCTTGAAAGGGTGTTTGCTCCCATCAGGCCAAAAGGCCAGGGAAATGTTGCTGAGTGGATCCAGTGCCAAGACCTCTAACATGACATGAGCCTTTCAAGAGTAAATTCCTCCCACTGCTATTTATGGTAGCTGTGAGTTTCAGCATGGACCTGGAAAGCCAAGCTCTGCCTCTGCCTTGCAACTCCATCCTTGGCTGGCAGCGTGACCTTTCCCTCCCTGTTTCAGGCACAAGCTTTTGTTGTCATAAGGCAAAAATAAAGCAGTAAGAGCATTCTCTGGTTTTGGGTTGGTTTGTTGGTTGGGCTTTTTTTTGGAAGAGTTCCCTTCATGTAAGTAAACTGTTTAGTCAATTGAGGCAGGTTTCCCATGGTAACATCAGGGGGATTTATTGTGTAGGTTACAGCAGTGCCCCAGGGGTGCTGGGGGCCCTCCTGCCCCAGGAGTTTACAGTGGACACAGACACCTACACACACAGAGGCAGAAGGAAGGAGTGAACACATCCCTCCAGGGAGGGATGGCAAAGGCCTCACTTTTCCCATGCCAGCATAAGGTTTTAGAGTCAGCCCCAGCTGCCCTGATATGAACTCCTGTTCCCTGATCTGACCCTTTTCTAGGTTTTTCTTCCCCAAAGCCACTAAAATCCTTTCCAAACTCTGACTGAGACCTCATATCATGATACGCAGCATCTGACTGTAGATCCAAACCTTTCCTTACAGCTTTTTCTCCTCTAGAGCTAGCCTAACACATTTGGCAGCCTACAGTGCCTCTCTTAATAACGCAGCTGGGCAGCCGCCTCCAGCTTCACCACAGCACAGAGAGAGCATGGGAATTGCCAGCCCTGTCCTTCAAACTGTTGTGGGTTTCCACTCTCAGAAGATCTCGTTGGATCTTGCCTGGAAGGCACAAAACTTATCAGAAAGCCTTCTTCCTGAAGAGCAAAACCCAGCCAAGCAACTGGATGTAAGAGGGTCTTTGGCAGATCAGAAAGACTCCCTGTTCATTCCCCAAAGATAGATGGTTGGTTTCCTTTTAGCTGTTTGAGTTGCTTGGTTTAATGGCAGATGTTATTCACACTCCTCTTCAGTCCTGCTCAAACCACAGACTGTGAGAAGGAATACCGGCTTTGAAGGGGCCACCTCTTCCATCTACAGCCCTCTTTAACTGTCAGGGGATGGGAACAAGGAAAAGCTCCAGTTGCTGCTCCCCAGGCTCAATATAGTCAGCAAATCTGCTGGTCCCACTAATGAGAAAAAGGACTATGCTACCCCAAAGACAGCATCACAGTGATTAAAGCCAGGTGACAGGACTGGAGGGTGCCAAAATAAATGCAAGAACTTATGCAAACTGGATGAATAAATGGTCCGAGAGCTACTTGCTTCCTTACTCAGCTAGTCTTGGATTCAATTTGCTTCTTCTAGAAGAGACAAGCCCCTCTATCTCCCACTAGAACTGGCCTAATAAGTCTGCCACAGGGCCCTCTTTCTTCCCCATATGCTTTTTCTTCATCCTGTAGGTCAAATCCCATTATCTCAGTCAAGGACCATTTGCACCTCACTGAGTAATTCCAATGACAAGCAGCTGTGTCAAACACAGGGCTTACATCCAAGACAGAACCAACAACCCCTCCCACTTCCCCCTGTCACTAGCATATTCACTAGGAACAAATATAATTTATTATTTTTCTCTGTATCTACATATAAAATAATAGCCTAGATGGCTGAAGGCTCAAATGAATTCTGCTTTCTAAGGAATCCTACTGACTTTGAAGCCTACTAACAGTTTGCAGCACTGACTCAACACCCTCACTCCCTGCCCACCTCCTTTCCATACTTTGTGACAGATGGCTCTGAAGCCCTTTTGTCTTTACCTCCTTGTAGATGTTGGAAGGATGGTCTCTTCGGCCACACAGGTCGGTTATTGTCTTACAGCAGCTGTCTGGGACTTTCCGTCCACTGGCCTCTGGAGATTTGATCCACAGGCTGTCAGTCCAGTCTGTGTAGTTGTTGCTCCCACAGCACTTGAACTGTATGTACACAGAGGAAAGGCTGAGCTTGCAAGCACTGCACCTCCTTCTCCCTCCAGCCTCCCACACCAAGCCCTCGGCTTCACCCTCCTTTGCAGAGAGACTCCAGCTTTCTCACAGTATTTTTTTTTTTTAAGACTACTATAATGGTCATTAAATATCTATCTTTCAGCAGCTGTGACTTTTGGTTACTGCTGGGATGAACTGTAACCAGAGTGCACCTGCAGCTGCCTCAGCTCTTAACTACTGGACTGGAGAGTGTTAATGGCAATAAGAGGGTAAGTTTAATTACCAGTTACTATTGCAAATGCACCTGCTATTGCTGTGGCAGTATGCATATAGTATGCCCCATGCTTTGAAAGTGCCCGTGCACAAGGGTCCTTCCTGTGGGAAAGGCTGTCAAAACTGCCCTAATCTGAACCACCCCTGAGCCAGGCACAGCAAGCAACAGCGGCACCAAGGCTCTTCTTTCATTATATCACACTCTCGAGGGTATTGAACAGCTTAATGAAAAATGTCAGCAATTTCTTCAAAGCTTTGAAGTGGGAAGTAGAAACAGCTGTCAGAGTGACTCAGCAGCTTCAGTTCACTCTGGGAGCAATTCAGATGTTGTTTCCCCAGTGCTACTGGGCATGCAATTCAAAGATGACACCATGCAATTCTGCCAATTGTATGGCCCAGGCTCTACACCCCACCCAACCTTGTCTTGAATCAGAAGCAGCAGAACATACGCTCAGCATATGGAAGAATCATCTGTATGTTGGAGGTCAAGAGCCCACAATGCCTTTTACATGTTTGATTTCAAGCCCTGCAATTGCATGAATTCTCCCTGCCTTTACAGATGCTTACCTCCTGCTGCAGTTTGTCTACTGCGCTGGTAACACTCTCTTCTCCCTCCCTCCGGTACTTCTGGGTCATGGTGTTCTTCAAGTTTTGCTTCAGTTCCATGCTCAACTGTATGGAAGAGACAAGTGGGATAAAATCACAAGGCAAGCTCGCACCTCAGAGCAACCCAGAGTCCTGCACACATATCATCGCCTTTGCTCCAAAAGAAAGGCAGAGACCCTAGTGGAAGCTACAGCTTCCTTCAAGAACATCCTCCAAGGTTTGACTTGGAGGCTTATTTCCAATTGATTACAGATCATGCCTCCATTTTAATAACTGGAAGGAAGTGCTTCCAGACCAAATTTCAGCCTGCGCTACACATCAACATATGGGTCCTCACCTTGAACATGTAAGATTGCCCAGACATGCCTGCATCAAAAGAGAATACAAAACCGTGCCTACTTAAATATGAATATGCCTATGAGACCACACAGTTTTCTCTGTCTGAAGCCTGTGACAAAATACTAAACCTGAATCAGTCTTTCCAGGAGTAGGAAGAAAGCAGAGTCCTGGGCATGTTGGACTGAGGCCATGTAGTCTGAACAGCTCTTGTATCAGCATCAAAAAGGATGCCATAGGAGGGAATTAAGTGTGCGAGTGCAAGGCCTTTCTTGGTAACAGTGACAGAGAGATGAAGTCTGATTTTGGAAGCACAGAACTCCTGAAAGCGTCATCATAAACCACTGGAACGTTCAGGTGGATCCAAACATTTATTCCTGTGGAGGCTCTTTTAATCTGAATTCTTCTCATATATCCAGGTCACAGGCAAAAAGTGCCAAAGAGCTGCATCTTTTATCATCCTGGTTCATACAGCAACACTGCTTTGGTCCAACACCTGTGAAATTCTAAATTTCCTATACCAATAAACAACATCAACATGCATTTTAGATGGGGGTCAATGAATGAAACAGGTGGGTAGCCTCTTTATGCACCTTTTATTCTACACAGTAAGCAGTCAATGAGAGGTCAAGTATCTGGTTATGCTGAACTATGCAAAATACAGTCTGGAATTTCTTCTGCCTTTAAAACACTGTTTTTTCCAGCCCCATGGGTAAAATGGGGACAACACCTACCTCACAGAGATAAGAGGCTTCATTCATTAATATTTGCAAAATGGGCTGGGAAGTTCTGCAGAAGTGCAAAGAACTTAGTGTAATAAAAAGAAACGAAAAGATTCAGCAGCTGGAAGGCATCAGAGGCAAATAAAGTGGAGAGTCCATTAGCAGAATTATTACTTGGCAGAAAAGCAGTTACCTGCAGGCTCACGGGGAAGTACTGCGGCATGGAATAGAGATAACAAAAGAAACAGTTTAGACACACACATGCAAGCCTTAAGACACCGCAAGGGCTGAAATAAAAGCAGTGGCAAACAGAGCAAGCAGCCTGCAACCAGGAAAGAAGGGGGAGTTACCAGCCAGAGTGCAAGGGGAAGTGCAGCTATGGATTAGAGATGCCTGCAACTGATCAAGGTATTCAAGGGTACAGCTCTGAGTATGTCATCCCTTATTTCTACCTAAGGATCAGCTCTTCTTCAACCACTGTCATATATAAACCTAGTGCCTTTGCAGGGATAGATGGACAGACGGACCTCGGCATCTTGCCATGCCTGCCAGGATTGATCTTTCCCTGTTAAATATGCACACTCGTGCCACTGATCCCTCCTGGTAGGAGCCAGCACAGTTCTTTGGCTCCTCACAAACCACCAGTGCCCATCTTAGCGAGACAAACCACAGAAAGCCCAAGAGAAAAAAGGAATGGCAAGGAATCCTGGCAGCGAAGCCAACAAGATCAGATGTCCATCTGTTTTTCAGACAGCCACTTCACAACAATCTTTATTTGCTGTTTCAAATCAATTTCCAGACATGAGAGCAACCTCCCAGGCAGTCTGTGCCTTGGTGGCTAAACTCCCTTTGAAAGCAAAGCGATGACTTAAGCCTTTGCTCTCTGCAACCGCAAAAAGTGCCAAGCTAGAACTGCAGCTGTTGGGAGCTTCTGCTGTTCTCCAGCCCCTCAGCTGGGCTGGTTAAGTAAAGCTCTCAAAAACTTCTTGACCTT
The DNA here is from genome assembly GCA_028565335.1 of Limnodromus scolopaceus. Classification (NCBI taxonomy): domain Eukaryota; kingdom Metazoa; phylum Chordata; class Aves; order Charadriiformes; family Scolopacidae; genus Limnodromus; species Limnodromus scolopaceus. The sequence continues at coordinate 49,068,083 of JAOXNO010000041.1, read as the reverse complement.
AAAGGACCTCCCAGTGGGACCAGTTCAAAAGCATGGCAACTAGCTTGCTGGAAGCAGCAAGAACTGTTCCTATGTCCTGAATATTCTAAGTGGCACTAATGTATTTCAGTTGCTTGCACTATGCCTTGAAGGGCGTTAGGGGAGTTCCTAGATCTACACAACCTCAAAAATTGTCTTCTACAAGGCTCTGCAGAAAAGCAGCGCACAAACATGAACCACAGGAAGGAGCTGAGCTGCCTCCCTAGAGCAACCACCACCACTTTGTCAAGAACAGTAAATAATCCAAGGTCTTCTGTATGGGATGGGGAGTGAATATGGACATGTGGAAAGGTGAACCAGAACCTACGTCCCAAGCCTCCAAGCCCAATTCTGGCTGGAGAAACGGGATGACAAACAGTTGTTTTTTCTCCTTGAGTCCCTCAGGACTAAAGCTCACTCACCTGCTGGTAGTAGATATAGGCCAGGATTCCAGCAATGATCTCCAGGAGAAAGATGCACAGCAACAGTATGAAGTACTGTAAAATAACGGGAATAGTAGGACATTAGAACAGAATGTAAGGAGATGCTGGGAGCCAGCTTTTCATTAGCTGGTAAAATGAATGATTGTCTTCATCGATGTTTTTCTGCAGCCCTGTTCAAAGTCAGGGGCTGGGATTAATATCTCAATAGGGTAGGAAAGGAACAACCCCACAGGTTAAAAAAACCCACCACCCATACCACAGTATTACTGAAGACAAGCAGCAGCAAGTGTGAGTTTAACTCACAGAGCCAGAGGGATATAGAGAATGAAAAAGTGCGGGCAACAGAGATAAGAGCACTGCACAAAAGAGAGTGGTTGCTGGATAACCTATGACTATGCTCAATATCACAGAAAACATCTGATTCTGACATCAATACAAAAAAAATCTGAAACTTTTGCTTGTTTTGGTATTGTTTAGGGCATTTCACCAAGTTACTAAGGAGCAATGTATGTTATAACGATGATTCAATAAAGCAATAGATGGCCCATTTCACAAAGGCAGACCACCTAAGCATAAACCACAGATTTATGTTCCCGGTGACTTCTGTGGGGCTGAACCACAGGCTGAAGGGCACTATGGAAGCAGATGGACTCCAGCACTGATTCACTCAGGACTGTGACTATACATTCTGCTGAATTAGGATCTCAAAATCAGAGTGAGAAGAGCTCTTAGAAAACTAAGTGGAGAACATTGCTATTTCTTAAAAGTGCTTAAAGGCAGCGAAATGGGAAGGGATGTGCCCTCCTCCACAAGGAGAATCAAACGGACAATACGGAAAACTGTTTGGGAGCACTGTTCCTATACACAAACAGTTCCTACACACAAATCTATTAGGAGGCAAATGTATACTAGACTAAAAGGACTGGGCAGGCCTGAAGACAGGGGCTGATGTGGGCTCATCCTCCTTAAGGTCAAAGAGAGCTTTTCAGGAAGAACTCCTGTCCTGACACACCGCCGCTGCCTTGCTCCAAGTCAACAATGAACAGTTTCTTTACAGATCCAGACTCTTCTATGACTGTTACTAAATTAATCCTTCTGTAGATAAAGCTGAAGAGACACCAGTTTCAGCCATAACAAGGACCTCATGCTAAGTCCCTGTAAAAGCTGACCTCCCCAGGACAGAATAAACAAAATATCATCATTTCTTATTTTACCCCTGAGCTTAAAAAACAGGTTTTCCCAAGGGATGAAGGAAACAGTTCCCTACAACTGTAACTGGACACCAAATCATGTCTCCCTGGCACAAAAAAGGACAGTGAAGACCTGGACACAGCAAGCTGACGTACACAGTACAGATGCCTTTTGTTGCATGAAGGTTACACTCCCACTGTGCACCCTCCTTCACTAGGTATTTCCAAGCCTCTTTACAGGAGTAAAAGGACACAGACACAAACACTCAGGATTCCTATTTTGCCCCTGTTGAGATTCAACAGCTGTGAAGGGTGAACAGCTGGGTTTTATCTGCAGAGTGGGCTTTAATCTGAGCACACAATCTCATGCTTTCACTTCCCAGACTCACACTCTCCCCCCCCAGCAGCCAAACGCTGCAGACGCCTGTACAAGGTACCCATTCATACCAGGAGAATGAGTCATCCAGAGGAGTTCGGGATAGTTAAAGGCTGGTCCCAACACTCCCAGGAGGTTGAAAAGGGGCAAGAAAGGACTGGCATGCCTTGAGACAAAGGCTGGCTTTCTTCTGATGGGACCTAGTTATGCCCTAACTGCTCTGACATCACCCCTCTGCCAAGGAGGGGGCAGAAGAGTGGGAGGATGCTGAGAACAACCAATGAACTGGAAAGTTTCTTTTATTTTTTTTTTCCCCTGCTCTGTGTCATCATGTCAGAGGCATTCAGGTAGAGCTGAGTTGTGCCACCACAGCTCAGCTCATTGTGCTGGCTTATGGTGGATAGAAACAAACATGTATCCAGCAGACCTTAAACAATTTGAGTTGCAAGGCCCTTATAAAACCTTGTAAGGGAGGTTAGTGCATCTGCCACCCAGGCATCCAAACTGTCTCTGCTGATATACTGCATCATTACCCTTATCTCAGTCTCATCATTCCCTCAGGGCCACTTCCAAGTATCATGTTGAAATAGGGGAGCAGCAGCTTTCACTCTGGACACATACAGAGCTCCGGGCTGCTATCCTTCCTCTTCATCAGGCATTGCAGAGCTTTCTTACATAGGGCTGCTCTGGAAGGAGCAGGCCAACTGTGGTATGAAGCTGTGGGGACATGCCCTACTCACCTCCCAAGAGGCTATGGAACAAGTCAGAAATCACCCAAAGGCCTATAATAGACACGTGGGGACCTGGGTGAGCTCTGGGAAAAATTTACTCTTACTCTGGCTCCAAGCCAGAGTCAGGGCTGCCTGGCGTCTCCTCGAGACCTACAGGATCCAGATTTCTTCCATCCAGCTTCAAGTGGAGCGCCAAGCTTTAGCGTGTTTTCTCTGAATAACCCGAAGAATGGTTCAACCCGCCTGCAATCCAAATCGCTCTCTGGAGAGATCTTTCCACTACCTGAAGAAGGTATTTTGAAGAAGGTATATTGCTAATGTAGGAGTACAGTTGCTATCTCACTTCAGTGGGAGGACTCCAGGCTGAAATGCAGCAGGAACAGAAATCATAACCAAGACATGCCCTTCTCCCTATCCAAAGTAGCTTAATAGAAGTGGCAGCATGAGGGGCCAAGCCTCAAGAAAGCCACCTTCTTTCTTTACATGCAAGGTCTTCTATTTGATGGGTCCTTTCCTGAGACTCCTGCTTGCATACTTTTGTGTATGAAAGCATACACCTCAACTGAAGTATAACGTAGTAGTGGTTTGTGTGCTTGTGAAAAGCTGGACTGCAGCATCACAGCCAGCCAGGCTGCAGATCCACTGCTGTGCCTGCTCACAGAGCCAGAGAAACTCCACATCTGCTGCCCAAGCCTCAGCACATCACCTGGCTAAAGAGTGTCATGAGGCAGGCAAATAAGCAATGACATAAAAAAAGGTAGCACAGATGTGACTGATGAGCAAGGAATACTATGGAAAGCCTTGAAGTGGGCCCACAAAACTCACAGTTAGGTAGAAAGGCAGCAAAAAAATTCACAGCTTTCTGAGTCTTTTACAGAAATAAAACTAAAAACCAGATACGCATTTTACAAAGAGCACCCAAAGCTGTCAATAATTGATTTTTAAAAGCACCAAGGAGGAACTGGGGAGAGCGGAGAGTGCCGCTTACAGCACTCCTTCCCATATCTGCATGGGCCTCTGGTACAGAGAAATTGGGACAGGCTGGCACAGACCCCGAGGCACTGACTGTGAAGCAGTCAGGATTACTCTCTGAGCTCAGAGCTGGCAAAGGCCCCCAGCCAGGCTCACCCAGCCCTGGCAAGCACAGCCCTATCTCTTGTGCAGATTACTCACCAACAACCAAAGCAGAGCACAAGAAAGAAGAGACAATAGGCTTGTCATGACCAGCCACTCTGAAAGGACACGTGGTGTAAGGACATAGAGCGACCTTTTGTTCCCCAGAGACAATTATTAGTTTTCTGTGGCAGAATAACAAAGAAAACTCCACTGGATAAATCCATAGCTTCTGGCTAAGGCAAAAAGACAAAGGGAGATCTCTTTGGCATGGAAAGTAAGTGAAGCAAGACAAAAACGGACTGCTACAGACCAAAAGCCTAATGAACAAGCACCAGCAATGCATGCACTGTGTCCTCCTCTGTGTTTTATTGTCCCTTCCTGGCCCTACTCTGCCTCTCACAGGGATTACTAGGCCTTCAAAGCAGTGGTGCAAGCATCAGACATGCTCATGCTCCCATTTCTGCTCTTCTATCCAAACGAAAGAGGGGAAATGGCATAGTCAGATGAACGAAGATTTTCAAAGTAAGGAGCTGGTGAAGAGTTGCTCAAGTATCCTTTTCTGTAACTGTAAACTGAAGAGCCACTGATTGTTATTTCAATCACTGCACTCACCAGTGTAGCCAAGGTACTAAAAGGGACTGCTGCCACACTCCAGACTGAAAGAGAGATTTGAGAGGGAGGAAGTGGAATAGAAACCTTAGGGCTGGTAAAAAACTTCAGTGTAAGGGGGTGAGCAGGGAGCTCAGGAAGTAGCACAAGGAATGGCATAAAAGAAGCAGCAGATTACCAAAACAGTGTGGCATTTTTTATGGAAGCAAAACTAACATAATTTTTTGCAACTAAAGAAAACATTCCTTGGAAATGTTTTGATTTTCGACAACCAAGTGAAAAAGCATGTTAATTTGGCTTGAACCTAATGTCATTACAAGCCAATTTTGTTACAGGTCTCTCTTACTTCCCAAAAGAGAATATGGGATGGGCAGGGAAGAACACAGAGACAAAAGCCACAAGATTTTGTTTTGAATAGTTTCAAAAAGACATTCTTACACAAAGTATTGGTATTAAGACTATACTTTGCACTTTTGAACCATGCAGTGGTAAGCACATTCTTTGGGTGGATGAAAGGAAATGCTCTGCAGCAGAAACTGCCCTCTAAGACAAGGACAGCACTGCTGTGAGGAGCCTTAGTGGTATTTGCTCTAGGACAAACAAATAAGGTTGGTGCAGAATATAACCAAGGTGTTTCCCTCCCAGCGTGGTTCAAGATAAAACGGGGTGATTCCTCCCCCAAACAAAAAAAACCAAGCAAAACTTACCACTCTTAGCAAATTCCGACGCTCTTTGAAGGTGGCACAGCAACCAAGGATGCCAGTAACCATGACAACCACCCCAGCCACAACCAGAATATAAGCAGTTGCCGAATATGTGCTGGAGGAGAGCAGGCTGATGTAGTCACTCTTCTCAGCTAGGGTCCAGGTGCCCACTGCCATTACGGCCCCACCAGCCAGCTGGGTAGAGAGAAGCAAGCAAATAAGAGGCATCAGATAAATGAACTTCCTCACCTCTCAGAGCAAATGGACTGAGATACCAGGGTGTGCCTCAGCTCCACAAGATGAGTCAAAGATGATCTACGCTAAAGGAAGGACTCCCAGAGGTCTCACTGGGACCAGGAGCAGGGCCCAGTGCACGGGGAGAGGCTGGGCTTCAATGTGGCCAGTTTTGCACACCAGGCAGCCTGAGATGCAAGCTATCTGGAGCATCTATCTGTGCACAGCAGTTCATACTTGGACCAAAGCCTTCCCAAATGTAGCCACACTGTCATCTGGGCAAATACGAAAAAATGTGAAATGTATTGGGGTGCTACGTAGCAGAAGAGGGGAAGAAAACAGCTTTACATCAGCAAGCTTTCCCCTGTTTGGAGCAAGGACTACCAATAAATGACAACCATGCCCAGTACCGCCTTCCTAGACTATACATCTGGGGAGGAAGCAGTCAAGAAGCTCAACAGCCTAGCTGATTAAACTCCAACCCTTGCAGCAAATGAACATGGAGAAGACCAACCAGACTCCTACCAATCCCTTCTCTCTTTGCAAGCCTTGTGTTTCTGGAGGGTTTTATGCAGCTTCTAGTAAGCTCAGACAGAGCTTTCCTTAAAGGTCTGACCTGGGTGCTCCAATGTTCTGTCCCAGGCAGCAAAGAAAAAACCAATCCTTTGGGATCAGTAACTTTCTGGTGGAAAGCATGACTCTAGGAAGCTCTGCTGTGGACCCAGCTGCAAGAAGGTGTTTGTTACCCTTGCTCTAGCTATCCCACCCCACTGCCAGGACTCCCTCTGCCATTTTGAGGAGGAGGAATAGCAAGGCAGCAGAGTCCTCAGGCTCCCTGAAAAAGCAATCCAGGTGAAAAAACAAGGCAGAAACACAGCATAGTTTCAGGTTTCCCGTTATTTTCCATACATAATAACATGACCTAGAAACAGCCAGAGACTACAGTGTCAGACTGTAACTTCTGCAGCCTGGGCAGGCAAGCCCAAGGGATGGGATTCCATCCCACAGGATGAAACCTGTGCCCTAATGATGTCACTGCTTTTTGCCAAAGTCTTCATCAAGCCCAAGATTTCTGTGCTCCTGACACCAAAACTGCAGTGCCATCTCAGTGCCTCTGAAATACACTGAAGCTTCTTACCCAGAAAAAAAAGTTGAAGATGAAGAGCAGGTACTTGAGACAGATGGTCCCACATGTTTCCTTCTTTTCCGTATACTCACGCATTTTTCTGGCTCAGCAAGTTCCTGAAAAAACAATCAGAAAAGCTTGAGTCAGTTGGTCATCACACTCCTTTTCCCAAAGGGCCAGCATTTCTACTCTCTTCCTGCAAGACCTCACACTTCTGACCTTTTGCTGAAGTGAGTTAGTGAGCAAACCATTCAAGTGACTACAGGAAGGCCAGACAGTGCTTACTTAGATAAAGAGCTCTTGTATCCATTTGGGTGAGAGCACGAGACCTCACACAGTGTGAAAGGGAGGCAGATGGTACCAGCATGTGGCCTTCCTGTACTGCCTTCATCCCCCATCTCTGTCCCCATCCTGCTGTCACTTCCGAAGACTCATTTTCCTTTAGATCAATATTTGCAGTGGAGGGATCAGACCTACTGTTGTGCGAGTGGTCAAGCCAAAACCATTAATTATGATAAATGTTATGGTGAGGAAACATCAGTATAGTTCATGCTCACTTTTTCTTATCTGAATTGAAATCTCAGACCTGTTATCCAGAAAAATCCTAGTATCTGGCTCCTGACTGCTGCCTGCAACTGCTGCTTCTGAAAGCAGTGACAGAAACCTCTGTCTTTGACATTTATGGAATAATCTGTCTCCAAAGAATATTCTTTCCTCATTGGAACTAGTTACAACTGCCTTAAATAGATCTCTCTCTAAGTTTGGGGTATTTTTAATCTTTGCAGTTATAACTGGGAACATACTTGTTATCCACTCAAATGCCCTATCCTTTTGGAACTCAAATAATATGTTGGAGAAATTCTCTTCTTCACTCTGCTTATTTCTCATGGCCCTTCTCACTGGCCAGCTGTCTCCTAGGGCAGCTGTCCCTGCTACTGAGAGGAAGAAACATAACCATTGGCTTCAGATGATCTGACAGCACAAAATGCCACTGCAGATACGTAACGACTGGGAGTTCATTGTGGGTCAATCCCAGTGCAGCATTACAGATCTGCTACACTCCTGAGCAGGTTTCTCACAAGTAGGTCTGCAGCAAGAGCAGCTCCATGTCACTTCAATGCCTCTTCACGGCCTCCTATTGATGCCACAAGGTCTGAACCTCTTGAAAAAAAATATTCTCACCACTCCCTGACCAGGCAGAGAGGACAAAGGCATTGGTCATATCAGAGCTCCTAAATCAGCAATTTCCCTGGAAGCAGACAGGCAAACAGCCTCTCCCTTTTTCCAGAGGCATGGAGTTCATGCTCACTTAAATTACAAAACTTCTTCCCATAAGAGATGCAAGCTTCCTCTGGGGACCCACTGTGGCTGCAACCCAACCATGCAGTACAGACCCTTATCTATGCTGTCAAGCCCACTGCAAAACTCCTGACAGTAAAGAAAGCCAGCAATGGGTACGCACAGCCAGGCTGCACATCAAGTGGCTCTCAGGCTGGGTGAGTCACTCAGTATTATCTTTGCTGCTGCATTGCTAACATCTGGCTTCAGAGCCAGATGAACCAAGGCTGGGAACAGCAGCTGCCCATTCTGCAGCATAACTGCATTTTATTTGCAGGGAACTGTTTCCTTTTGCTTCACACCAGCCCACTCGAAGATCCCAGCCAAGCCTGTGTTTTAGAAACTAATAAATGAAGGCTAACAGGGAAGGCAAGCTGAGAACACACCAACAGTCCCACCCATGCCTATCCACCGTCACCATTTACAAGAAAACATTTTTCTCTAGAATAACATCTGGCAACAACAGTTGGCAGCAGAAAGCTGTTTCACTGGCAAAAGGAGCAGCTCTGAGACAGTGGCATATATCAAGGGGAATAACTCTTCAAAGTTTTCTTATCTTCAGAAGAGATCAGAACCTCCAGCAATGCTCAGATTAATTACCACATTGCAGCACAAAAAGGCCTGGGGCAGCGGGAGGAATGGATGCTGGTGGCACCCTATGTGCTGAACAGACTTGTAAATTCTCGATGAGAAGATGCCCCGTGAATGCAACGTTCATGGAAGGTGACAGATTTACAGCTCCCAGAGGCTTAATTTAGGCACAGAACAGGAACGGCAGCAGTGAGGCAGGCTCCCACAGTCACATACACCTGCACAACCCAAAACAGCCCAGACCCGAGAGATGCCCTCCAGTAACAGACTCTAAGGGTTGTGCCTGGCTTTTTGCCCAGCCCTGCTAACATCAGACTGTATGTAGAGGAAAATGCACCACAGGTTTGCTGAGACTGACCCTGGTTCATATGACTGATAGCCAGGGGATGGTAACAATCCTTACCGTCCTTGGACCAGCTCCTTCGCCCAGCTCCCCTTTTGGGCCAGAGGATTTCAGGAACCTTTCCCCCTTCCCCTCAAAGTATGTTCCCTGCGAAAAAAATGCCACTACAGGTATTCCCATATATCACCATACAGTAGGTGCTGGGCCCTAGTTAGGGATGCTAACTTGTCCCTCCTGATCCAAGAGCCCACACATTCCAGACCGAGCTGCACCTTGCTCTCAGTGAGGACAGGGCAGAGACGTAGCTGAGACTGTACTTGCACTCAGATGACAGACAGTCCGAAATTCCCCTCAAGACTGCACGTCTTGCTCCACTGTGTGCCCTGTACATGTCTTCCAGGCGGCTCAGCTTCACCACTGGCAAGAGAAGATCTGTCTGTTTGCAGAAAGCTGGCAGGGAACAGCTGCAGGTTTATAAAGCACAGCGATTCACGCAAGGATGGCAGGCCATGAATCAGAAAGCAATCAGGGCTGTCTCCTGTTTGATCTATCCATCCTAGCCAGGAGCAGAGCTGATGGCACTGGCCGCCTCACCCAGAGAGCTATTCAGGGAAAGGCAGCTCTCTCCAGACCCTCTTTTTGGGAGTCACGTGTTTGTGCTCCGTCTCACACAGGGTGGCCTGCAGCCTCCCATCGCCTGCGAAGACTGGGTCAGGCTTCAGTGAGCTATGCTGATCTTCAGGGAAAGCAAGTAAGGTCAGGAGATGCCAGTGAGATGCCTTTCCCAAAGAGCCCAGGCAGTGGAGAGGCGAGTCACAATCTGCCTCGTGGGCTAAGGGTGACTGAGCCTCACAGTCTGAAAAACGCACAGAGGTGTTGATCTGCACTACCCGACCAGGATGAATATGGGGGGCCTCATCCTGAATTCACTGATGTGACCAGGGTCTCTTGGCTTCAATCATCTTTATAACACACCCTTAGAAGTGACACGAATCACTCTTGAAACCAGACAAGAACAAGCAACATTAATTAACACACATGATTATATTCTATTTTAAAACACCGAGGCAAAGGTCTATTCTGAATCACATTGGTAACTACAAACAAACTCTCCAGTGGACAGAAAATGGCAAGCTATGCCACAGGGGTGTTTCACAAATGCGTAAAAACATATTCATTAGACGTGAGCTTCGTAATGGGAAGCGCTTTGCTAACTGAAAAAAGTGGTTAAGCACTTCCATAGTGAAGTTCACTTGCTCCAGTCCAAGAGACAGTAGCTTCATCAGCAAGTTAAATTTAAGCAAGGAACCATGGGACACAGGCTGTGAAGTTTAGTCACACAATGAAGAGATGTATTTTTATGTAATTGACCAGGAATCAACAACAGGTTCCTGCTATGCCCCCACACACTGCAATGGAAGTGACAAGGAGAAACATTGCTCTAAGTAAAACAAAATACACAAAGATGGGAGGAAAGAAACAAGGACAAACTCAGTGCAACAGAACTTGCACATGAAAGGGAGGGGTAACAGCTTGAAGATTAATTCAAGAAACTGGAGTTGAACAGCTTGAATTCAATTCTCCACTCTGACACAGACTTTCTGCATGGCCTTGGGCAAGTCCCTTAGGTCTGTCCCTTGCCTCTGCTCTTTCTCCCCAGAGCAGGACCCTCATCTTTATCTAAACCCAGTGATGTTGTAAGGATCTGCACTGAGAACCCCTGCTGACAGAGGAATGCCACCTGCAAGGCATGACAGGCTCCAGGTGACTGGTATATTGGCAAAGCCCTACAGCAACACAATTTTATTGGCTCAAAAGTACTTTTGCCAGTATAGGCTACTTTGGCCAGTGAACTGGAACAACCTCTTTTTGGGGTTAGTAAAATCCATACTTATAGTGAGAGGACTGTCTGGTAAAGCAATTTGGGCAACCATTTATGAGGCAAGCTGACACAAACACATCAAAGATTGCAAGATGCTAGTAATGAAGTACAAGAGAATTGAGTAATAGCAAAGCACCTGCACAAAGAGCAAGAAGGAAAGGATGACCCAACTATACAAATATCTCAAAAAAAGACAAAAGAAAAAGAGAGTGAGCTCATCCTGCCCTGTCTGACTGCAAGCCACAACCTTCCAGCTGGGTAAGAACACACGGTGCAAGGCAGGGGTAAGTTCAGAAGTGAAACCACACCACGGCCTGATTTTCTCGGGCTCTCATCCTACTGAGACTGAACTCTTAAGACGAATTGGACAGCAGGAACACAACAGAAGTTGAGCAGTTCAGCTCCCATTCCAGGTGCTGAGCACCTGGGAACACAAACACTGCACAACAGCTGTTCTGTTGCGCTGAACCACCTAAAATCTCAACGGCAGGACTTGCTCTGGTATCCCACATCAGACCACTGTGTTTTTATTTGCAGGCCCAAAGGTACATACAGGCTCACACATCCCAGCTCAGAAAGCACGTGGCATGCACACACACACACACTCCTGCTGGCTAGACATTCATTTAGTCATCACAGACAGGGCTTGGTACATTTGCCTCAACTTGCACAGTAACAGTACTTAATTAAACAGCAAAGAAATCCAGGCCTGCAGGCTTTTTCTGCACAACCTGCCCTAAAGCAGCATCTGACAGATAGGGAAGAAACAACGCCAAAGCAAATGAAACTGCTCCCAGGACATTAAAAGCATCATTATTTTTAAGTATTGATTTTTGAATGATAACAAGAAAAATGGTATCCAACGCATCAGTGACGTCTATTTCATAGATAACTTGTATGCCAGAAGTTAGCTAACTTCTAACATCATTGCCAACAAACACAAGAAAGACTTGCTGCAGGAAATCCTGCTGCACTTACACTGCTATGAAAGTGCAGCTGCCAAAGGGCTGCAAGTCCAACACCGTCAGCCCCCTGCCAATGCAGCCACCTCGCACTCCCAGTGGGCACGGTGCTGGCGTGGAGGCCAAGGTTCGGCTATCCCATAGTCTATCTGAGCTGGGCCAGATAACCCTGGCCCTGAAGCAGCTCTTAGCAAACAAAGCAGCTGTCCTCCCCTCAGTATGTGCAATGCAGGTGTAGGCCAGACCTCATTCTCCAGCAAAGCTAAACTCCAACCTTTGAAAGCATGACCTCTCTAAGTTTCCTCTGTGTAAGATGAAAATATTACAGGCCCCACTGCTTTACCAACCCCACTGAACATCCTCAGAAAAGGCCTCCAGCTGCTTATCAACTTACCAGCACATCTCTCTCACCCCAGAAAGCAGCCAGAAGTAATCAAGTGAAGCCTTCCCAGGAGAGGAACCCTAAAGCTTGTAGGTGAAGAGCTCTTATTAACACAACTACCAAGTGCCATCATCCACCCCAAACCAATAGCCAACATGGGTCAACAGTCTTGACGCTGACCTTTCACCACCAAAGCAGCTCACAGAACCAGTGCAAATGTTCAGTCCTCTTCAAGTGTCTTCTTCCACACGCTCTCTTCTTGCTGGCTCTGGTCCTCTGCTGGATTCAGGAAAGCAGAAAACTGAAAAAAAAAAAAAAAAAAAGAGAGTTCATGAGTCTCTGCATCTATCTCAAAGACTATCCTGGAAAAAAATATTTGATAATATCCTTCACCATCAAGTCCTCCTTTTAATAGAGAGCACAAGATTTTAGAGTACACCTTATGAATGCATTTGATTAAACTGAAAGGTGTGCAAGGCTAACAGGGGAGAACAAACTGCAGCAGTGGGGAGTGGGAAGACCTTTCAATGGTAGGAAGCTGTCAGAACAGGTTTATATTCACTGCTGCATCCTGTAAATGCTGGTACCCTTTCTGTCAAGGCTGTGTACACACCACAATGACAGCTCATTCTGGCGCAAAAGACCTGAAAGTAACTCCATGAGAAAGCTCAGAAAGAAGACCCTTCTTGTGCAGTGTGAAGCCCTAGCTGGTGTTAGAGCCTCCAACTGATCATCGCTTCTAGCCCACCCATGGAAACTACCTGGGAAGAGGAAAAAGGTGGGCAGACAGTACCAGAACTCATTGTATGCATCCATCCTCTGCTCCCAGGGCTCAAGCCCTAGGATACAGAGCACAAACCACAGCAGGGCCCCGCAGAGAAAAAGCACACTAGGAACCCACCGTTTTCTCTATCCCTGCTGAAGCATAATCAAGACACAGGTCGTAAGCACTATGGCAGGCTCTGCTGGAAACACCTCCCCTGAATTCATCTGCCGCTGCCAGCCCTCCTAGCGCCAGGCTTAAACCTCCCAGTGCAAATGCATAGTAACTCCCTCAGATAAGCCAAAGGAATGTGCTTTCAAACTTAAAGGAGTTATTTCTCTGCAACCTTACTACATTTTCGACATCGAATCACAGAATGGTTTGGATTGAAAGGGATCTTTAAAGGTCATCTAGTCCAACCCCCACCCCCCTGCAATGAGCAAGGACATCCATTACTCCTTGTCCTATCACTACAGGCCCTACTAAGAAGTCCATTCTCATCTTTCTTACAAGCCCCCTTCAAGTACTGAAAGGCTGCAATAAGGTCTCCCCAGAGCCGTCTCTTCTCCAGGCTGAGCAACCCCAACTCTCTCAGCCTGTCCTCATAGGAGAGGTGCTCCAGCCCTCTGATCAGTTTTGTAGCCCTCCTCTAGACCCGTTCCAACAAGTCCACAACTTTCCTGTGCTGAGGGCTCCATAGCTGGACACAGTACTCCCGGTAGGGTCTCACCAGAGCAGAGCAGAGGGGCTGAATCACCTCCCTTGACCTGGTGGCCACACTTCTTTTGATGTAGCCCAGTATCATTGATGAAGATACTAAACAGTACTGGTCCCAATACAGACCCCTGAGGGACACCACTTACCACCAATCTCCATCTGGACATTCAGCTACTGACCACTACCCTCTGGATGCAACCATCCAACCAATTCCTCATCCACGAAATAGTCTGTCCAACAAATCCACCTCTGTCCAATTTACGGAGAAGGATGTTGTAGGGGACTGTGTCAAAGGCCTTATGGAAAAGAGATAGATGACATCTGTAGCTCTTCCTTGTCCACTGATGTAGTCACTGCATCACAAAAGGCCACTAGGTTTGTCAGGCAGGACTCGCCCTCAGTGAGGCCATACTGGCTGTCTTGAATCACCTCCTTGTCCTCCATGTGCCTTAACATAGCTTCCAGGACGATGTGTTCCATGATCTTCCCAGGCCCAGAGGTGAGGCTGACAGGTCGGTAGTTTCCAGGATCCTCTTTTCTACTCTTTTTAAAAATGGGTGCAATGTTTCCCTTTTTCTACTCACCGTGGACCTCACCTGACTGCCACGACTTTTCAAAGATCATGGAGAGTGGCTTGGCAACTACATCCGCCAACTCCCTCAGGACTCTGGGATGCATCACATCAGCTCCCAAACACTTCTGTATGTTCAGGTTCCTTAGGTGGTCACAAATCTGATCTTCTCTTACAGTGGGAGGGACTTTGCTCTCCCAGTCCCTGCCTTGAGGCCCATCCACTCAAGAGATATGGGAAGAGAGGTTGCCAGTGAAGACTGAGACAAAGTTGAAGTTGTTGAGTACCTCAGCCTTCTTGTCATCCATTGTTCCCAGTTTGCCAGTCTTGCTTATCTGGTGGTGGTGGGGAGGAGGGTACGCTTTCTTTGACCTTCCTTTTCTGGCTGACATACCTGTAGAAGCCCTTCTTACTATTCTTTGCGCCCCTTCCCAAGTTCAGCTCCAGCTGCATCTTGGCCTTCCTGACCCCACCCCTACACAACCAGGCAGCGTCCCTATACTCTTTCCCAGGATACCTGTCTCTGCTTCCACTCCTGCATTTCCTTTTTGCAGGTCTCAATTCAGCCATGTTGGTCTCCTGCCTTCTTTTCCTGATTTCTTACAGTTGGGGCTCAAGAGTTCTTGTGCTCTGTGGAAAGCATCCTTAAAGATCTGCCAGCTCTGTTCTACTCCCTTGTCCCTGAGGGCAGTTTCCCAGGGGTACCATTGGTTATCTCCTTGAAGAGCTGGAATTTTGCTTTCCTCAAATTCAGGGTCTCGACTTTAATCTTCATCTGACCCATATCCCTCAGGGCTGTGAACTCCACCAGCGCATGATCACTGCAGCCCACGCTGCCTGCAATCTTGATGTCACCAATTAGCTCACTTGCCTTGGTGACCAACAGATTCACTATCACATCCCCTCTGGTAGGGCTGTCTATTAGCTAGCTTAAGAAGCTATCCTCAATGCACTCCAGAAGTCTCCTGGATTGCCTACAGCTTGTCATGCTACTTCTCCAGCAGATGTTGGGGCGGTTGAAGGTCCCCAGCAGGATGAGAACCTGCAAGCATGGTGCCTTCTGCAGCTGTACTAAGAAGGTTTTGTCAATAGGCTCTCCTTGATCAGGCAGCCTGTAGTAGACACCTACCACAAGGTTCCCCTTGTTTCCTTGGTCTCCAATTTTTATCCATAAACTTTCAACCTGCTCATGGCTGTTCTTCAGAGGCAGCTCTTCACAATCTATCAGTTTCTTTACATAGAGGGCAATTCCTCCACCTCTCCTTCCTCACCTATCCCTTCTGACCAGCTTGTAGTCATCAATAGCAGCACTCCAGTCACGGGATTCATCCCACCAGGTTTCAGTAACGGCAACTAGTTTGTAGTTTCTAGCAGCACAGTGGTTTCCAACTCCTCTGGTTTGTCACCCATTCTGTGTGCATTGTTGTAGAGGCACTTCAGCTGGGCTGTTGGCCATGTCACCTTTTTAGAGGAACACACCTTAATTCCTTTGAGGTATTTCACTGGTGTTTCCCTGTTGGCTCCTATTACCTCAGGAGCCCTTGGCTCCTCTCTGTAAGACTCCAGCGTGTTCCAGTGTACCCAGCAGGGCTCAGAGCAACAGGCTGAGGCGCCCTTGATAGCACCCCATCCCTCTAAGCTCGGCATGTCATCCCATGGCTTGTCATTTCTGTCAGGCAGCTAAACTGCATAAGGCTGCTGTACTGGAAAATGGCCTCTAGCATCCCCTCTGTCCCCTCCTTTTCTAAGCTAGAGGGTCCCAAACTTTTTGCAATCATTTGTAGTGCCACATCCTCAGCCATCTCACCCTCATCTCACAGCAGGCAGGTTCGATTCTCCCTGCAATCTGTACAGAGAGGGGAAGAGAACAGCAATTATTCCTCCCTAACCTGTCTGTTTGGATATTGAATTAACGATCCTTTGATCTACACCCTGACACTAACTTCACAGCCTAAGGCTTAACCTCTTATCTATTGCCTGTACCAGGATATGGAAGTAGTAATACTTCCTGACTTGCCTGGGTGGCATAATGGAGTGTTTGCAAACCACCTGAGAAGAGAAAAAAGTTAGTTCTTATTAGTGTATCAAATTTAACACAGTTCATAACCATTTTAATTTCCTATTATCTTTAAGAGGAGGTTCCTGCAGCCCTTTACCTAGCATAGTATGGGTGACACACCTTAATTTATAATCAGCTTGGATTACCCCTGCTTCCATTCCCTGTGAAAAGGAATGCTCTGGTAAGAGCTAGAAACTAGTCGATTCACATTACTGTGTTGCCTCTAGACCACAAAAGCATCTCGAGAGAAAACAGTGGAAATCCCAGCACTGGAGTCATAGAGAAGCAGGCCAAATGAAGTCCTGGAATCATTAATTAAAGATTAGACAAGGGAGTTTTCTGAGGAAATGGGGAGAGGACGGAAGATACAGATAGTGTGGTCATCTGCAAATCTGGCAAGCAATAGCTCTGAAGCATCCTCAGTCCCAAGGCTGGGCCCAAACTCTCCTCAAGCAGCCCCTGTGCCCTACCATTTATCCATCTGCTTCATGCTGCTCCACACTCCTGCCCTTTCAGAAGAGAAAGCCAATCCAGGATGTAAAGCTGAGTGCTTTGTTTTCCATCTCAGCATGTTGGAACACGCCAGAAAGTCAAAGTACTTGTGCCTCTAAGGCTGGAGAGAAGGCAAAACACAAGCCAGACAATTAGTGAGGCAAAGAAGCTCCTTCTCAGGAACTGTCATTTGTATTTGGGGGGGAAGGAAGGAGGGCAGGCACACAGAACAGATTTTGGTCCAAAACCCTCCTCCCTGACCCTTCACATGGAAGCTGAACTCATTTGGCACTGTTGAATGAGACTCTCCAGCCCACAGCTTGGAAACTGCCTTTACTTCTGCCCGTTGTCTAAACTGATTACGTGGTCCTGAGTCATCTCCCTTGACTGTACAGTACCTAGTACAAAAGCATCTCCTCTACCCTTCCTCCTCACGCCTTTTAGGGGCTGCTGAGCAGTGAGGAATATAAAGCAGTGTTTTCCAGCCACACCACCTGCTCCTACCAGGAACGTGCACAGTGATTCTGGGATAGGTGGAGACAACTTAGAAAGCTACCTTCATTCAACAAGAAGTAAGATCTCTTGGCCATCTTCAGCAGACCCTGCTTGGCCTTACCTCTCGACTGGGAGAGCACCTTTCTGAAGAATTTGAGAGGATAAGCAAGATCCCATCTGGGATTTTGGGAGGATCTCACCTCAACACCTCTGGGTGTAGGCATCATCTCCACAGGCACATCAGAGTCCTGCTGCCACCCCTTGGGATGTTTGCCAAATCCCTCCTTTCTTCTACTCTGGCTCTAGTTGCTGTGTTTTGAATAGACCCCTGAAGAGAGATGTAAACCCTTAACTCCTGCTAATTTTGATGAGAGTCAGGTATCCAGCAAGGAGCTGTGTGCCTAATACACCTGAGGAGCTACCTTGCTCTTCAAGGCAGGAGCTCTTTCTCAGGGGAGGTGCACTTAGCACTTCTGCTCATTTTTTCAAGACTGTTTACTTCCAGGGGAAGGACTTACTGAAGGATATATAACAATGAGCACAAATCTGAAACTCAGCAAGGATTTACACGTTCACCACACACACATACTTGCAAAGTAAATGTTTTATGAGTGAGTTAGTCAAACCTGGGCAAGGTAATGACTGGCTTTGGGGTCCTTGAGGATAAAAGGGACCTTAACGTAAAACCAATTTCACAACCATTAAGAAAAAGAAAGTGTGAGAGAAAGAGAGAGTGATCAAGTGTGCCGAGGACTGCATGTGTCTGTGCTCTAGCACTGTTCCACTACAAAGCAAACAAAAAACCCTTCATAGGGCTTTCTGGTCGTAACAAAAACATACGCACCCAGCTACATCCTGAGAGCAGAAAGCCCCCACCCGCTGCTCCCAGAAGGAGAAACAGGGAAGCAAATGGCCCCTTCAAGCACCCAGTCCCCATCGGGAGCTGGAAGGCAGGCCAAAGACCAGCACACACCGCGCCACCAACGGGAACTCCTTCTGCGTCAAACAACATCCTCTTGTATCTCATAAGGCCTCCTTTATCCTGAAGGATCCCGAAGCACTTAATGCTATTTATACACAGGAACCACTTCACTAGTCATCGAACTGAGGAGAGGAACAATAACTGTCTCTTTTCTCTCACTCAAAGTGCCAGAAATCAGTGTCTGGTGTGTGTTTGCAGAGAGCTCACAGCAATGAGGGTTTGCCATGACAAGGAACAATAGTTCAGATAGGTCAGGGTTAGCCAATAGACAAGACAAACTCCTCACTGCAGCCTGCTATTGGTATTTGAAATTCTGTTTTCCCCAATTCTGTTCACGGGCATTGTGGGAGTTTTTGTTTTGTGTGTTTTTGAAAGCAGGGCTTTGGCTGCACTGAAGAACTTACCAGAAGCATTAAACCACTTTGCTAAACAAAACTGTTTGTGCAGAATCAGCTTTCTGGCTGATCCTGTCCTATTCATTACATTCATTTTCAGCTCAGCTCTCAGAAGCAAAGCCACTGGGTCCTCACTGTTTTCAGGGAGCGCTCACAAAACCTCCCTGCCCTGTAGCCATGTCAGTACTAGGACCAAGCCAACAAGCACTAAAAATCCTACAAAGCCTATTCAGGCAATTCTATATGTGAACTCAAAGCGACCGCCAAATAATGCAGTGATGACAATCATTTGTTTGCTCTCTACAAATAGCTGGGTTTTTACACTGTGATTTGGATTCATGGCAAAGACTAACCTAAGAACATGGGCTGTGCTGTAGCTACCGCACAGTCACGCAAGATTTGGCTGCAGTCTCATTGCAGAGGTACTTTCAGTTTCATTCCCTACAAATCTCTGCTGTGAAAGTGACTAGGTAAAAGCTGAGAGATTTTCTATCTCCCCACATTCTCAGGTGCATATCCCATGGCAGGAGATCATCGTCACCTCACCGCGCTCACAAACAAATTCTGTGACTTTAAGTCCCACTGTCAAAAATATGTGCAGCAGTTTTTAGGACGGTGTCACCATGGGGTGCATTTCTAGTCTCTCAGTGACACAATGTTCTATAATTTCACTGCCTGAAAGACCCTTTGCCTCCTTCAAAGCAACCCAACAAAGAAAAAAAGGTAGCATGATATAATAGGAGCACAGAGAGACCAAGTGACTCTCCCAGCAGAAAGAAGGGGTGGATTTGCTTTCTTCTCGACATCCATCCTCCATTTGCGGAGCTGTTCTGCCCTCTGGAAGACCATTGCTGAACACAAAGCTGTGAACTGCAAAGTCTTCAAGCTACTCGTTAGCAGTGCCCTGCCTGTGCCTGAGACACCTGACTGCAGACAGCACACAGCAAGAAGTCCACAAAAAGCTGGCACCAGCTTTAGCTTTTGTACAAGACTTGTTTTGGTTTGAGCAGGCTGTTCCTGTTCACGCTTTCTGTGGTGTAAACAAGTAAAGCAGAAGTCTCCGGAGTCAGCCCACAGGTTTCTCCCAGGCAGCCCGCCTCAGTTTCAACTCCACAAAGACAGTGTTTTAAAAGCAGCTGAGAAGGGATTTGACAGTGGAAACTAAGGTTAGCAGTCGTATCACTGCAGCCATGTTGCTGATTAGCTCAGGACTGGTGCCAGCCGTGCCAGAGCAAACCTCTCAGCGACAAAGCTGGTACCTGCGGTCCTAGGAATGGGGCAGTGCACCCTGCAGCACCCCAGCACAACGACAGAGAAGAGACCATCATCATGCAGCCACGGAATGGGGCAACAGCAGCTCTCACCTCAACATGGCAGCTAGAGAGATACTGGTGACATCTTCAGGAGCTTCCCTTCTTACCCAGGACAGCCACCCCATGCAGGAACACTCCTGCATCTGGAATTAGCCACTTCACTAACAGCATCACCAGGAATAGCCAAGAAGTCTCTTCTGACGATCAGTGCTTACATATCCCCAACGTCCGTGTCTCTGGGGCTGTTTTGTAGTGATCATTAAAATGCTTTGAGGAGTTATGTTCCTCTCCAGAGCTAAAAACACTTTTACTAGAGTCAGATCAAATATCAGGCACAGTCAAGGGCAAATTAAATGACATTTCATTTCCTGAAGCTCTAAGTCCAGTCCATAGGAGCCGTCTCTCTCCGGCTGCTATAGGAGCAGTGCTGGAAACAATGCTCAATCCACGCTGCTTGAGCCTGCCTTGAAAAGGACCATTCTTCCAGTAGAAATTAAACAACCCCCAGCCAAAAATAAAACATTCCTCCCCCTTCCGCCTCCCTCTTGTTAATGACTCCACCAAAACCATTTACGCAGCTGTTTTTAGACCAGCCTGCAAACTTGACAGGGAGGCACCCCCATGTGAATAAGTAACTGGGAGGCAAGGGCTGTCCTCAAGGCAATTACTTGCTGGCCCTTCACCAAGGCTGGGGGCAGGGAAAAAGGAAAAGAAAGATGTCCCTGACCCTCGAGCACACGCCAACAAGCTCTAAAGAAATCCCCCAGTGTGGAAGCCATCAACCATGTCCATGAAGAGCCTGGCTCCACCAGCGTGCATACAGACCTGCCCACAGAGGCACCAGAGCTGGGCTTCCTCGGGTCCTCTCCGCTGGTTCGAATAAACGCAGGGGCAAAGGGCAGCTTTCCATGAAGGGTACAGAGCTATAATCGGTACAGAAACTTTGGCAAGTCTGTCTCAGTGCATCATCCACTCCATTTAGAGCTGGCAGGAGTAAGTAACTGGAAAAGGGTTCCTTGAACAGATGCCAGCACAAACCGGCTGGACTTCAAATGAAGCCAAGAAATCCTGCAGATTTCTCCACCAACCCACCCTCAGGTCACCCTAGCACTATATGAACAAGCTTCATTAAAGGAAAGCCTAAAAAGAGTTTGAAACTTAATCCTTCCCCTCCAGCCCCCCAACTCTCCCACCTTGGAGGTTGATTTTCAAGTCAAGAGGGACCGCATCATCTCATCTGATCTCCTGCTATTTCAAAGGTTAAAATTTTAAAGGCTAAAAGTAGCCTGTTCTAAAACTCTCGGACAGCCCAGATTAACCCTCAAATACCAGGAAGGCTCAAGAAGACTCCAGGAGATGGAAGAAACCACATACTTTGCTCCCTTGGGAAACTCTCCAAATGTTAATGGCACATACTCACCGCTCAGGCTACTTCTTTGAGCTCAGGGGAAAGCAGCAGAGCACTTTCCACTGCATGTAAGAGACAGGAACATGGCAAACACCCGGCATTAGACAAACTCATTATCTGTCTCTCAATGCATCCCATGCCATTAGTGAGCAGGAGGGGCAACGTAGCCCTCAGCAAGTGCCACTTGTAGGTTAAGACGCTCAGTCTTAATGGTCTTAATGGTCCTTAGCCATAAAAAGCAAAAAATACCCAGAGAAAAACCGGGAACAACACAGCCAAAAGTTTCTGAAGAAACCAAGTAACTAGCTTCACTGTGATCTGAGTTCTGGTCAGCACTAAATGCCCACTGTGAAAACGAGGTCCCTTTACGATATCAAGGGATAGAGGAACCCAGAAAACAAATGTCACTTCTTGCTTTTGAAGAATTTAGATAGAACTCTAAAATTCATGCTGGATGTAACCAGGGCAATTCTGGCACAGAAAATAATCCTCCTATCACTGACTGCAGATGAAGGGGTGTTTTAGCACTGACCACTCCAGCCTCAAGGTCGTCTTCCTGCCACTCAGAAAATCCTCACTGCAGTGGTACACGGCCACAGAAGCAGCAGCACCTGACTTGATAACCACTACCGCATGCACGGACACTGGAAAACAAAAAAGACTATTTGGTAAGGGTGAGGCAAAGAGAGGGGACCTGCACTGCCCAGACATGGTTATCTATGTCAAAAATTGGGAGGATATTGCTGATCTGCAACAGTTACGCCCTTCATACACAAGGAAAACGGCTTCCCACTTAGACACTGGTAAATATACTGTTGATAAGAATTACACTGATGTAACTACCATAATTTAATTTGGATACTCTCATTGCTCTCATCTAAGTTGGCTTCACCCTCTCTTCTTTTTTTTCCCAAAAAAACTTGTTAAAAATCCTGATGAAGTAGCAAACAATAAAAGTCCTTTTTTCTAAAAGGGTGTTTTCTTCCACATGGAGATGCATGCAGGCAAAGTAAAGCTCATGACATCAGTGAAAGCAGAGTTTTTCCTCTGCAACTGTGTCTGCTTTTCCCTCCCTCCAGGCTCCTTACAGCACAGCTCTGAGTCAGGATCCGCGCTCCCCCGGTCCGGTGCCTGACCAACTCCGAGGGAAAATGGCTCAGGGAATTCAGCAACCAGGCTTTTTTCCTGGTGTAAAACACAATGGTTTAAATTCCCTTTTTTCCTGACTCAGGACACATTGCACACACCAGAGGTAAGCCCTGGGGAGCATACAGCGGACAGACCAGGCTTTTGTTACGGTCTCCAGAGCCCATCTCCAAGGCTGAGAGCGGCCTAATTCCCCACACACAGCACAGAAGCTCAGCAGGACACTTGTGCTCTTTCCCCACTCAGGAGGAGCTAAAGCCAGCAAACTGGGACTCAAAAGGCACAGAAACCAGCCGGACAGCTCCTCCTCCCCATATACAGAAAGGGGTCCTCCCAATAACAGGTAATTTGTCCCACCAAAACCCCTCCAAGAGGACAAGGTAAATTGGAGACCACATCAAATCTCTCACCTCACCGCTGGCAGACCTCTCACCTAACCCAAGTCTCCCACAAGGATGGAAGAGGGATACTCCACATAGCAAGGGGGGAACCCCAGCTTCCAGCTCGCTGGCAGCCCAACACCTCAGAGCAAGTTGTAGTTCCACGAAGGACTGGACTCATCCCTTCTATGCTACAACAGCTGAGCCCACAAGCATGAACCCCAACACTTTCCCATGCACACGTCCCTTACGCACAGCGCTCCACACACCCCCCCGAGACCCCTTCTTGCTCCAGAGCTGGCTGCCCCGAGGCAGTGCCTGCCACACATGTGTCCATGTGCCCGGCTTCTCCACTCACCGTACCCCACTGTGAGACTCACGGCAGCTCCCCACCGCTCCCTGGGAGCTCTGCGTGCAGCTTACAGCAACCACCAAGAGGAATACACATCACCTCTGTTGCCAGGGTAATGCGGGGGCATGACACGCGGGACATTAATTCCTCCCTTCTGAATTCCATCAAAAGTGGGAAGAAATACTGATATTGATAAGTCATGACTCACGCCCACCTCGTCAGGCACTCCAGAAGTCCCACTCACTGGCTGGCATGCCAGAAATGCCAGCATGGCTGGCATCTGCCAGCTGGCTCTATTAGCATATAGATTTGATCAACATCATCCCCCTCTTACTTTCTTTATTGTTGCAGTGTGGTGGTCACTGGGGATCAGAGCACTCCCTGAAAACACAACCATGCAGGCATCGTGGCTGTTGGTCTGGCAGGTAACAGGGCAGTGGGGCTCAGAACATGATCCGATTCACACAAAACAGACACTTCTCCCCCAGAAATTCCTACCTCAAACCACCCTTGATCTCAGTTTTATCTGGATTGCATCAGTGAAGGAGCCAAAGAATCTGTTGTCCATACTCCAGTTATGCTGGTAAGTCATGCACTTGTATTGAAAGAGCTGCCAAGGACCCTCCATTAACCCCTACAGAGCGTAATGCCTGACTGCCCCTCCTTCTCCCACTGGACCAGTATCCTGCCCCCACTAGCAGCTACTCATTCTTGTGTCATAGAATGGTTTGGGTTGGAAGGGACCTTTAAAGGTCATCTACTCCAGCTCCCTGCAATAAGCAGGGACATCTTCAACTACAGCAGGCTGCTCAAAGCCCTGTCCAACCTGACCGTCAATGTTTCCAGGGATGGAGCATCTATGCTTTCACTCCTGTATCATTCTTATTTCACTACTGCTTGAAATGCACCTACTGAGCTGTACAGCAATTTTCCAGCTCAGACTGGAGAATCATAAGCACCCAGCCAGCAAGAAGAACTATGGTTAGAAACATGGACTGAGACAGCCATTCCAGAACATGGCCCAGACCACAAAACACACCTCTTATTCTGCCATGCAATATCAGGAGTGCAAAATAGTAATTATCCACTTGGTCCTTCTCCCATCTCCTTCTCGCCCATAGAGGCAGAAGCGTTCCAGGGCGAGGTATCAGCCATACATTCACCTTACCCATTTGTACAGCACAGCCAGTTCCTTCTCCCATGGCATCTCCAGGTGGTGTTTGTTCCTCTCAACCTGTCCCTCTCCTGCGGTGGCAAAGAAACATGGGGAAACATGCTGCAGATTTCAGCCAAACTCCACAGCTTCTTCTGAGCATGCACCTTCCACTTTGCAGCTACTGGAACAAACGCCACCGAAGCACAGGCCCTGAGATAGAGCCTCACAACTCTTTCCCACTGGCCCAGATCCCCACTGCTCTGTTTAAAACCACCTCCCCACTGCTTCGTTTTCTTTCCTGTAAAAGGAAAGAGCACCTTGGTTGGGAAAGTGAACTTTGCTCCTTTTACATTCAGATCTGGTACCAGCAGTAGATAAGAAACAATGGTCAATGCCAAATGTTTTATGTCACCTACTCCGGCTTGGTTTTTTCTTAGGATGCCTCACTACCGCTGCCAGGAACAACCTGTGGGTCTGAGCAACATCCCTTCTCGCACCTCCCACAGGTCTCATTTCCACCTCTCTTCAGAGACCGTGCCGCATTCCACATCCTCCACGCTCCCTCACTCGGATGCTCTCACCTCTCACACACACGCTCAGCAAATAGAAAAAGTGACTTGGCAGCAGCCTACATGGACGCGGGCAATCCACACTGTGCACCTCACTGCACAATGAAAACTGCATTTGGTTGGCTGTACCCTGCCGACAGCAGCTGTGAGTCAACACTCAAATGAATTTAAATAGTTGTCTAGGGCCCCCCTGTTAACCTCACAGAGCGTAATTCCTGATGTCCTTCCTTATCCCACTAAACCAGCATCCTGCCTCCAGCACTGCTGGCATCAGAACTAAGCACGAAATACGCACAAATGTATTTCGTAACACACAAATATCAATATAAATGACTTCCTGAAGACCCCAGCTGGGGTCATGGCAGCTACTTACACTTACACCCTTTTAAGGAGCCAGCTACACCCTCAGTCCCACATCAAGCTCATTTCATTACTGCCTGAACACACTGACTGAGCTGTACAGCACTTTTCCAGCTCAGACTAGAGAGCCATAAGCACCCAGCCAGCAAGAAGAACTATGGTTAGAAACATGGACTGAGACAGCCATTCCAGAATGTGGCCCAGATCCCAAAACACACCTCTTATTCTGCCATGTAATACCAGGAGTGCAAAATAGTAATTATCCTCCTCCTCACACTGCCAAGAGTTTTATTACTGTGCAGCAGCCAGGATGCAGGACTAATAGGACTGATTGAATTCATTCCCTGGGATGCCAAGCTGCTGAGATCACAAGCAGAGGAGCCTGGCAGGCGGGACAGAGCAAAGCACTGGCGAAAGGGATGCCCATCAGCAGCGCTGCTATTACAGCGCTCATCCTTGCCTGGAGGGCCTGGCAGCAAACGGGTTTTGTGCAGTGGGGAGGGATGGCGCAAGGAGCTCTCTGCAGAACTGACAAAACACCTCATCTCCACCCTGCAGCCCTGCCGTTCCTCATTTCTCCCCCCACACCCTGGCTTCAGGCACGGGGCGGCAGGGAAAAGCACATTTCTCACAGATTGGGAAGAGATGGTCACCAGCCTGGGAGAAAGCTCTGCCGAAGTGGATATGCAGAAGAGAATGGGAAAAGAGGGCCGTATTACAAATAGTGACACTGTTCATTTCATTTTCGGTTTGCTGTGGCAAAAGGAAAATCATGTTTAGGGTCTGAAAGGAAGGATGAGTGAGATGAAAGGAGACCTGGTCTTCACCTTCAGGATCTTGACAGTTTTTAAACAACCAGAGAGACTAAGGATTCTGTTCCTCACAGCCAGGGACACTGAGATGAGCTGTCATTTCCAGAAGTCATCCTCCCTCAGGCTTTCCATGACCTCAGCTGTCGGTGCACAAGCTCAGGGACAGCTGGAGATAACCCAGTGTCAAGCCCAGGAGCAGAGGTAGGAGAGTAGGAGAGCATCTTCTCAGGAGGCTTCAAGAACAAGACTGATGAGGCCACAGGGGACAGTAGCGGTAGACTGGGACATGAAAAAGCAAAGCTCCCCATTTGTTTTTCAGTTAGTCCATCCAGCTTTTATCTTTCTAAGCTTCTGTCCTTAACAGAAGGCACAAGAAAACACAGGGACAGCATAATTGCTTTATAAGAGACCGAATCACCTGGAAGTGTCAGACAGGATAGTTTGCCACATACCGGTGTAGTATGTATCTCTGTCATACAGGTGATAGAGGTGTTATGCATAGGAGGAAAATACGTTTTTACACATATTTGTACTATAAGAAGTAGCCCAACACACTCTTTAGAGCAGAAACCAAAGTTTGTAGAAGCAATGAGTGAATTTACCTGTGGGATGACACAACTAGAGGAGACACAGCTCACCAGTCAACCCCTTCAGTGTTGTCTCAAGAGCAAGGGAGTTGTTGCATGGTCTGTGTATGTGCAACGGGAACATCTAGAACTCCACTACAACCTTTATTAGCTGGGAATAATACCATAGGCCTGCTAGAAACTTCCTATAGGGGATAGAGAGCACTCCATCAGTCACTCCCACCTAGCATTTTTGCTTGACAAGGGAATACAAGCAGCTTTATTCCACCCCCTTGCTGAAGAATCTCTCACACCCATCGACAAAAACTTTTGGAGCCTACACTGAAAATACCCTTCACAGAGCCAAGATTTCAGCTGTGTGTGCCTTACTGTACTTGAAGAGAAGCCTCAGAATCCTGCCCACTTCCAAACTGGTATAAGACTTCCCTTCTGCACAAGGGGGCTGGGGAGCTAAAGCATCAGGGAAAAATCTTCTTGGGTTAGTATTCCCTGCTAACTCAAAAGATGGCTTCTGTATTAGATCCAAGAGAGGGAGAACCACAGCCCAACTGGGCTGTCAAAGTTCCTCTTACTCAGTGTTCTGCTTTCTGCACTAAGAACAAACCCTCCTTTAACACAACCACCTTGAGACAGGAGAAAGAAAACTTGACTGTTAAGCTCCCACAAAACATACCACAGGACAGACTAACCAGCCCAGACTGCCAAGTAAAATGAGATGTCATATACGGGACATTATCTTAAGCATAGAGAACAGGCATATCCTTATGTGATATGACAGGGACCTGTCACTAGATGCCTCTGGTAAAGCATAAGTGATTTTGACTCAAGCATTGCCCAGCTTCCGACAATTTGCAGGACTGCCTGTCCTAGACACACAAACTCCTTCGGAGAACATAAATATGCTGAAACTTTTGCATCACCTTTTCTAGTTTCTATTGAGCTCAGCAGCAGCCCAGAAGAGACAGATGCTCAGCTCCCTCCATCACAAGCAGTCATCTTTGGTAGCAGTGAGAGTCCTGCAGGAGGACTGGGATGGACCTTCGTCGGACTGATGACACGCTAAGAGACTCTTCAGCCTCAACGATACCAGGCAGTAGATATCCTGCCACACTGAAAGCTTCCCTAAGAACCCAGACAGTGACCTCACAGGTGGCAAAGGGAATGCATTTTGGCAAAAGGGACTTGTTTCAACAAAACGGCCACCACCGGGCATCACCTCTGATGGGTGATGCCATTTTAATAAGCCCTTGTTCTAGCAGACACCACGTAACTCTCAGATCAAATGCCAGGAGGTGCTGTGGGGGGACAAAGGAAACGAAGCAGCATAATTTAAGGGATGCTATAGAGTAGCCTGAAATGAAGATATGTCTTTGCTAAAATTCAACAGGGTACTGCAACAGGTTGATTACAAAAGCCCTCAGGAAGTCAAGATTTTTTACATTTTACATCACATTCTTCGTGAGATGACACAGAGCAAAGGCTACTGGGAAAGATTCCTCATGGCAAGGAACACCGTGGTGCAACAATAACCTGTTGCCATCAGCTTCCCATCTGATTCTGCTTCCAGAAAACTGAAGAAACAGAGCATCACCTGGAGTTTGCGGTAAACAAGGGCTCACTCTCCCCCTCCTCCGAGGGTCCTCCCGCCCAACACAGAGGCCAAGGTTTATTTGTACAACAGGGAGACCTCCCTGAACAAAAGGCAGAGGGAGGCAGGTATCGTTTCACAAGATTACGGCAACGTTCTGAACACCTCTCCTGACGTGCAAAGC
>JAOXNO010000041.1:49026464-49038627 GCA_028565335.1 Limnodromus scolopaceus | reverse complement strand
CCCCCCTCCCCAGAGGCTGGTCTCAGAGGAAAGAAAGACCCTCACCCTATTCCCTCAGCAGCTATGGGGCCTTGCACAGTTTTTTGTGTTGGGTGGGAAGAAAGGAGATCATAGAATCATAGAATAGTTTGGGTTGGAAGGGACCCTTAAAGGTCATCTAGTCCAACGCCTCTGCAATGAGCAGGGGCATCTTCAACTAGAGCAGGTTGCTTTGAGCCCCATCCAACTTGACTTTGGACCAGGGATGGAAGGGCAACCTCTTCCAGTGTTTCATCATCCTCACTGTAAAAATTTTTTTCCTTATATCTAGTCTGAATTTACCCTTTTTCAGTTTAAAACCATTAATCCTTTTCCTATCACAACAGGCCCTGCTAAAAAGTCTATCCTCATTTTTCCTTCTAAGCCCCCTTCAAGTGCTGAAAGGCTGCAATAAGGTCTCCCTGGAGCCTTCTCCAGGCTGAACAACCCCAACTCTGTCTGTCTT
Source organism: Limnodromus scolopaceus (assembly GCA_028565335.1). Classification (NCBI taxonomy): domain Eukaryota; kingdom Metazoa; phylum Chordata; class Aves; order Charadriiformes; family Scolopacidae; genus Limnodromus; species Limnodromus scolopaceus. The sequence goes on along the minus strand of JAOXNO010000041.1, from coordinate 49,038,143 downwards.
CACAGGAGAGGTTCCCCAGCCCTCTGATCATCTTCATGGCCTTCCTCTGGACCTGCTCCAACAGGTCCACATCCTGCTTGTGCTGAGGGCTCCAGAGCTGGACACAGTACTCCAGGTGGAGTCTCACCAGATCAGAGTAAAGGGACAGAATCACCTCCCTGGACCTGCTGGCCGCAATTCTTTTGATGCAGCAGAGATCTGAACAGGGAGGGAGGGAAAAGGCCAGTTTAGGACCTCCTGGGTGTTTGCCTTGACTGTGACACTTAGCCTCTCCTGCCCATGTGCCCAACTCAAAAATCACATCATCCTTCCCAATGAGAAAACCAACCTCTCTCTCCTCAGCCCATGGGGATCCTACCCAACCTTCAGCTTAGAGCCGCTGGAGAGCCCAGTGATTAAACAGGGGACCAGCTCACACTTGCACATTGAGAGGTTTCTCCCCTTGCAGGGAGGGCAGGGCAGAGCCAGGAGGCAACAAGAGATGTCAGCCCCTACCCTGCTGCACTGGGCCACTGCCTTCTTGCCGCCTCCAGAGATTTCATGTACAAACAGGAAAGAACATAACCTCCCCCCCAGCAGATTTGGGTCAGCAAATGGGTATGATTAGGCACAACAGCTGCCTGCACAGCACTCGTGTGCTTGGGAAAGCCTGCAGGTAAAGGTGAGATATACCACAGGAACCCCCACCTCCCAGTCCCCAGCTTATTACTGGAATAATATATATTTACTGGAGAAGCATGTTTACCTTGAAAAAAAAAAAAAACAACTAATTTTACCTGGTGAGGTCTCCTGTGGACTAGTCATTTCAGAAGAAGCGCACAGCTACACTTGTGTTTGCAGGATCAGGACCTTATTAAACTGCATGGCTTGATATGCATATAAAGCATGCCTTGCAGGCCTGAAAGAGTCTGGAGCCGGATTATTGTAGCTGCGCCAGCTGAAATTTCCGTGTGAGTCGTGAACAGCCAGATAAGTAATGAGCAGACTGACGGCAGCTCAAAGGAACCTCTGAACTGCAGGACTGTATATCTATCAGTGCTAAGCAGGAGATTTCCAAACAGAGCATTTAAAGGTGTAAAGCGTGAGCTATGAGATACGTTTATACTTGTAGCTTAAGCACCTGATCAATATATATATATGGACTAAGCAATTAACAAGTAAAAAGAGCATGAAGAGACACAAACAGAAGGCGACAGGACAGAAAATATGTGAGAGACTGCATGACCCCCTATATAGCAGGAACTGATTAAATGCTTGTAAATTTAAACTGTCCTGGAGTTCAGGCTGCTGCAATAAAGAAGGTAGAAAAAAAACCATCCCAAACCTTTGCAATTCCTGCATTTGTCCCATGAGAAAGCTTTAAAGTTAACACTGTGGCTTAGTGCTCTCTCTTCAGCCCTGTTTTGGGTTTTCAAAGAGATGCTGTCACACTAATCCTGTTATGCTTACCCTTAACATATTAATATGAGCAAGACACGCAAAACACAGGGCAGAGCGGGGTCCCTTTGCCTGCGTGCAGGGCTTTGTGGGACTGTGGCCGCTTACCAGAGCAGCTGGGTTTTTTCGCCTTTGCCCCTAAATCTGATTGTATACACAGCTGCACCGTGACATGTGCCAGCATAAGGCTTCCCAGGCTATAAGAAGAGGACTTTCTTGTGATATGATTACAAAGTGCCTTGCAGATTATGTGCAAAAAGTCACCTGTCCACTAAGAGACAGCAGCCAATGCAGCGCAGGAATAAACCCCCAGGCAGAGTCTATTTTGCATCCTCCCTCATCTCATGCCACCTCAGGATATCCCCATTATTTGCTTTTGATTTACACTGCAGTTTCCAGCAGTCACTTGCAAAGGGTGGCTGCTCCCAGGGCTTCCAGTCAGGGGCAGGAGAGACTCTGACACAAACATGGAGGGGTAGTAAAAGTAGGAATTCTGTGGAAAGTCTGGTCTAGTTTGGGTCTGGTATCAGACAGGTTTAAAAACTAACAAAATGCCCCTCTAGGCTGTAAGTGTCTGGGACTTCCAACAGGACCTTTAAATATTTTTCAGAGACAACAAAGACCATCCAGTAATAAAACCCACCCCAGCACTTACTGTTGTCCAAGCGCAACCAGCTAAAGCTCTGTGTCATGGTTGAAACAAAAGTCTGCTCTGTTCCCGCTATCAATTTATAGCAGGGGAAATGAGTAATAATTTCTTTGGTCAAAGCTGCAGAGAGATTAGTTCTGTAATGCACAAACATTCAGCTGGAGCCATGCCAGGGCACAAGGATTAAAAGCAACTGAATTCTTAACTCCTGCGAAAAGGATGCATGGGACGTTATTAAAATAAATGTTGAGTTGTACAGATACAGGTGCAAGGTGGGAATGTGCCCTCTCTGAAAGCACTACACTGCCCCCAGACACTGGGGAAGCATCTCCCCTTTTTTTCCTCCCTACTCTGCCTCCCCTGATCAGCTGGACTCCGGCTGCTTGAAAGAGGTAAAAAAAGAAAAATAAAAATCAGACTGGAGATGAATTGCTCCTGTGCTGCCTCCAAGATAGGGGTTCCAAATCAACTCTCTCCCTACTTATAAAGCTCCTGTTTGTACCACCATGGGGGACAAGCTTCTCAGCACTTCCTGAGCAGAGAGAAGGGGAGGTCACACTACAATTGGCGACTGAAGAAGGGAGGTTGAAATCTCCTGCAGCGTCTGGAAAAAAATCTCTCAGCACAACCATTTCTAAGACAGCATTTCTTTATTGCCTGTACTCCGCTTGTGCACTAAGAAAACATGCTTAAGGTTGTACATTAAAAACACCCACATGGTAGTTCTTGCCATTGCAATATGACAACACTGATAAAGGTAATATATAGACTAACCCCTATTTGTGTGTCAGCTGTATTTCACGCCTTGGTCTTTCATGTCCTCTGCACACAGTGTTGGAGGTGTGCATTCAGATCATGTTAGCAAACTGGCTATAGCTTTCTTCCTTCTGTAGGAACTTCCCAAATCCTGCTGCTGCAGGTAAGTAAATGTTAGCATTACTGATCTACCCCGACTAAAGATGCCAGTTCTCAGTCAGCCCCACTCATTAACCTGCAAGTGGAGCATGATGCAGAGGAATCAGCTCCTCCAACTCAGGTAGTGGGTTTGACCCATTCAGCAGGAGGTAATATCTGTGCTCCTTCATGCCCACATTGGCCAGTTCAGATCACAGGTGCTATCTGAAAACAGAGGATTTCCCTTCCCAAACATCATTTCTTGCAAACAGGAGCATCTCCAGCGGCAGCACTTTTGGTGTTACTCTAGACTCCACACCAGCACCTCTGGTTCCTTCTGGACTTTTTCAAACTTTCTGCTTCCCAGTCTCTGGAAGGCGTTACTGCAATAACACACAGCCAGCAGTAAGGACCGAACAGGAGCTTATTAATTTTAGCTATTCCTTTTAGTCAGGAATCCTGCTCTTCCAGAGAAAAACTTCCTCTTTCCTATGAGGAGTAAAGGGCACTGGGAGGAACCATGGAAATTCTTTGTAACAGTGATGGGCTTTATATGACTCAGAGCACTTTTTCCTGCATGGGACATTCCCAGAGAAATTTGTGCAATAAACAGATATTCAGAGTAATTGCCTTATCCCAAGAGAGGAAAGGCAGTGGATAAATATAGGTCCTCCCTATGCTGCAAGGCTGGAGGGACCGCGTCACAACTGGAGTATCACACCTTGCTCCTAAGATGTCAAAGTCACATACAGAAATAGGCTTAAAGAAGAAAGGGAACAGGGCGTTACCAAAAAAAGCTTACTTAGTCCCACAAGGCTTAAGAGCAACTGAGCTAAAAAACAGAAAGCATCACACCCCAGGGAACACCAGGGGTTTCATGCCCGGGCACAGAGGCAACTATGCCAAGAGGTCCACTTTTGGGGCCAGTTCCTACCCAGCCTGTTCATCCCCTCAGTCTGCTTTGCCTGAATCCTTAGTGACAAGAGGGCCCTGCCCAACAGGAATAGATTCAGTCCTGCTCCTTCTTAGGCCCTTCATCAGGAAAGTGAGGTTATTGCACAGGGTCGCTGCAAGAGAAAAAGCTTCACTAGGTAGGTTTCACACAGGCCTTGTGCTTCCAGCCCGGGTCCATTTGAAAGCACCGTGGTCAAGCTGGCAGATTCAGTACTGCAGATAAGTCTGCTCCTAGTTGCTGGAGGTTCTTCAGGAAAGGATAAGAGAATGGGAGGAAACAGGCAGTGTTCAGCCTTAGAACAGGCTATATATGGCTGCCCTGCTGTGCACAGCGCAGCTCCTGCAACGGGTTACGAATCAGCAGCATGAGCCAGCCCCTGCGCGTCCCTGGGCAACTGCTCTGTGTTCTGTAAACAGCAAGAGAGGGACAGTGACAAGGTCCATTAGGGTAACAAAGGGAAGAAAGCCGTCGGGATGACTCGTTTTATCAATACATTCTATATCCACATATGGAATCAGTTACCTACAATATTGGCAAGTCAAGCCAAATTTTGCAGTAAATACAGGGCCTGATCCAGATCTTACAGGAACTGAAGGAGGTTTTCCCGGTGATCGAAGCAGGCTTTCAGCTGGGCTCTGCTGCTACAGAACCAAGAGGAGATGTTGCTTTTTGAGCCAAATGGATCACTACCTAGGGCTAGCCCAAACTAAAAATAATTTCTTTATCTCTTACACTAAAATTCTATTTAACACAGGACCCACTGTGTTACTACTTTGCCAAAAAGAAAAGGAACAAAACTTTATCCTTTTACAGGGGAGCAACCTCTCCAGACAGAAGGCCCAGTTTGTGCTGTTAGCCAAGACCAGCTGAATTCCCCCAAAGAAGCAGAGGCCTCCAGAGAGCAGGGCTGCGTGCAGAGTTGGGAGATGGAACAGTACAGATCATATGCACATTTTGGCCTGATTTAGTGCCTTGAAATTCCCTGCTGGGGAAAAGCTGCAGCTTCCCCAGAGTCTCTGCAGAGCTGATACCATCAGATTCGGCTTGCTCAAAAGGAACCCCAGCTTCATGAAACAGCGTTGGCACGTGTCTCTTGCTGACACATTGATGTGCCCTATGTGCAGCACCCTTTCCTCCCGCTGACATCGTCCAGCTGCAGGGCATTCTCCCTCTGCCTGTCTTCTTGTGCTGTCAGCAACCTGGAACAAGCAGCACAGATCAAGAACACAACCTGGTTACTGAGATCTTCCTGCCAAGGCATTTGGCTCTGCCCATTGCTCCCCATCAGCCAAGGAAATTCAGGATTGTAAAAAGTGACTGGCTCAAAGACCAGGCTTCTCTGAAAGCTGGGCTAAATAAGCGACACACAGAAAATAAGCATTAATTTCCAGGGAACAGGGAAAGAAACTGAGCATATACAAACTGAGCATGGGTTACTAGTCAGAGCACTAGACCCGGATGTGAGTGGTCTGTGTCTTATTCCCAAGCTCCCTCACTGACGGCAGGATCCCGGGCTGTTTGTCTCACCTCTCTGGGCCATCTCAGGCAGCAGCATGGTAATAATGCATGCTGAATAGCACGTGCTATGGGAGACAAGGTTTACCTAGCTAGAAAGTAAATCATCCCAGTTAATGAACAGCTAAGTCCTGTGAATTTAACAGAGATGATGCAGCAGGAGGTGAAGGGATAAAAGAAAACCAAAGGGTATTTTTCTTGCAAGATTTCAAAGACTTTTTTCAAAACTACTTCCTGTTTTAAAAACTAAAAATCTTAAGGCAAACTTCTTTCAGGCTTACAGTGTCTTATCTCCCTTTGCCACCAAAATGTCACATTCTATATAATGCTTAATAAGATAAGGTAAGGAAGAAAAAACCCTCAGAGATGCATGCAGACGTCAAACTCAAAATGCAAACTTAAAATTTGGGATAAACCACAATGTTTTTGTGGTGAAATATTCAAATTAAACTCCTAGTCTTTCAACAGCCAGCTCTGCCAGATGAAGCTTTGCATGCAATAACGTCCAGTCCACACCTGGTGCTCTCCAGGCACAGAAGACAAGGACCTGGAGTCAGGGGGAAGAGTACATCGCTCCAGGTCTTTTTTGTCACGTGGCAGAAAGTCAGTGTCTAACAGCCCCCTCTTCTTGCCCGTTCCCCGGGACAGCCCACACCAATCACTTACAGCTGGGGAGATATCCCAGGGTGACTGTTCCTGTTCACTGACCTGGCCATGTGCAGCATGGGCTCCATGATGTTATAGCCAGTCATCGCGCTGCACTCGTAGAAGACAGCCTTGTATTCCTGCCAGAGAGCACAGCAAGCACCCATGTTGGCTGCCAGCTCTCCCCCACCATTCACTCACACCCCTGGGAGCTGGCCCACCCTCATCGCTGGGAACATTGACGAGAAAAGTTGGGGCCACCCGGCTGAGTCACACACCCTGCTCACCAACCCAGGAAAAGGAGATGTTTTTTCAGCACTTGGGGTCCCGGCCAGAGTGTCCAGAAGAGAACACTGTGGGAGTTATACGGGAAGAGAAAACATCTGCACAGGGTACTTGGATTCCCTTACCTTTGTGTTGCAGAGTCCAGAAGGTGGGAAACACCTCTGAACTGCTTGCCCTGAACCTGAACCGAACCCTGAACTGTCCTGCCTCCCCCCACCCAGGGGCCATGGTACCAGTGGGCATGCAGATGCAGGGACTGAGGAAGGAGGCAGGATGATTTTACAGAGCATGCATTAGAGGAGTCCTCAAATGGGGAAACAACCATCCATGCTCCCCTCAGAAACACTAAGCATCACTGCAGGGAGGCATTAAGCCTCAAGGGCCATTGTCTGCCACATGCTGGCCACCACCTCATCCTCCCTGGTACCAGAGGGACCTCAGTACATGTTTGCATTGGAGAAACAGGGCAGGGCTGGGGGGAGAGGGAAGGTACCATACTGGGAAACGGCTCCAAGAAGGGCATCCTGCCAGTCAGGCTGCCCCGCTCACTGCTGGAGGGAGGCTGCAGAGCAGGTCGAGCAGCAGAGCCCAGAGTCACACCTTCGCCAGCCTTTCCCCCTCCACCTTGGGCACATTCCGGGTCTCTCTCTGTGCAGCATCCATTTTATTTCCAAGAAGAAAGACCACAGCTCCATCCTCGATACCCTCCTGCAAAAGAAACAGAGTAAAGCACCCTAGAGACCCAGCTGAGGGAGGGAAATCTCTCAGAGCAGATCCTGTTCCAGCTCATGCACACAAGACCTTCAGTGGCAGCAGGATCAGGCCTTCTAGCTCATTAAACGGCCATTCCTCAAATAGCCCCAGGGATTTGTGGAAGGAAGCTTAAACTACGGGAACGTATTTCAGATATTTGGTATGTACAGCTGGGATGCTGAGAAAGGGGAGACAGGACTAAGTTCTGCTCTGGGAAGAGCAGAAGAGCCTAAAGAAAAGCAGTTTGCCCCATAGGCTGCTGGGAATTCAGGCAGAGCTTCTTATTAAGTTCAATAATTTTTGTGTGTACTATTTGTCATATGTGCTGTCCTAAACTCAACCATCCCTTGCTGAAAATCCACTAGCCAAGCAAACTAAGCAACCTTCACTCTTATATAGGGTCTCTGTAGGAACTGTTACTCCCAGGTGATTCTTGGAGCCCATTGCCTTTGGTAAAACCCCCTCTAGGTCCACTCGCTCACCAGAACATCACTAGAGAAAAGACTGCAGAATGGGGCTATGAGTTATTTCCAAATGTGACTGCCCTGGATGACTTACAGTACCTGAACAGCTTCAAAGCAAGATAAATACTAAGATGGAAAACGAAAAGAAGAGAGATAACTAAAAGTTACAGATTTTGGGTGCTTTGATTTTCCATGTGCTCAGTTTAACCTTCCTGAGAGGAGCCTGATTTTCAGAGGCTGGTTAGTTTTGAAAATCTTAACCTTTGATCTTCTGGAGTCCAAAGGAATAGCTAAGTGGTTTAGGTTCCCCCCCGCCGCCACCAACAGGTCTGTGGAAGTTAATAATATTAGAAACCTCCAACCTATACTTACTCGTTTCACTTAGATCTTGAGTTTTGAGACTGGGCACAATCAAAACAAACCCACGCTTGTCAATTCCCCTTCTGCTCTGAGTAATCTACACACAATTTATTTCAATTATACAGACAGGTATTTTTGTCTCCGCTAGCAGATACAAGCCACAGATTAATGCTTTTATTGAGAGTTTGGAAATAAAAATCAGGGGGGCAGACTAGAGTATTACTACACAGTTATGAAATAAATAAAAATAAAAAAAATTAACTGTTAAAGTTGAAGCAAATGAAAAAAAAAAGCTATTACTAATATTACAGTCTCACCTAGAAATCTCAAAGCAGAGTCAGGGTGTGATGGTGTGAAGTGCTGTGCATGCATGCTGCAGGTCTTAGCCTAAATACACCAGGGCTGTCTCCCTCTCCTGTGCATAGGCTGCACACCAGATCCCCTTGCCTGAGCACAGGTGTGATGTGACCACGTTTAGGAGGCGTTGCCAATGCACATGGGGTTCTTACAAACACATACTCCTGTTTTGGCAGATCCCACGACCTTCTGCATAGAAAAAGCCCTCCCTCATTTAACAGGCTACCACTGGCTTTGGTATCTTCAACAAGAAGCCTCTGGTCCCAAACTGACTACCACAGACAGTACCCATAGCATCTGCTTTGATAACTCATCTTTCCATGGTCAATAGGACCTCCTGGAGCATCGGAGAACGTCACTCCCAAGCAGACTGTTGGAGCCAGTCTGGAGCAAGGCAGCAGCAGCACCACCAGCATTAGAGAGCTGAAGCCCTGCTCTCACCTGGACACTGCTCATCCAGTTCCGCACCGCTGTGAAGGAGCACTCAGCTGTAACGTCGTACATCACCAGAATCCCATCCGCCTTCCGGAAATACTGCTTGGTAATGCTCCGAAACCTGAGCCCAAATGAAACCAAAGGCACTCTCAGAACCACGGCTGTGTAATGACAAGAAACAGAATGGGATTAGCTGTCTTTTAGTGCAGGCTCTCTGCAAGGCCTGGCAGCCCCTGCCTGTGGGAGGTGTCCCCTGGGGCTGGTGTGTACAGACTGGTGACAGGCAGGTCAGATCCTTGCACCTTTGAGGCAGGCCAGCAGCCATGGGTAAGCGGGAGTCTTTCCAAACACACGCTGCTGAGAAAGCAGGAAGGAAGACCTTTGTGGGTCAGGAGGAAAGAAACAGAAGAATCTGTTTAGGTGGGACAGGAAAAGGTAATTGCCTATAAAAAGGGAAGTGGATAGAAAAAACACAATCTTTTCTCTAGAGCCCAGAAGAATCTGCAGACTAAGCTGTACCACAGTATAAACTAGGCATGCATAATTTCTGCCCCAGTGCTGCCAAAACAGCAATTAAGATCTCATCATCAGTACAATCAGTTTTGAATCTATAAAGCAATGCCATCATACATAAAAATCAGCAGTTAGACACAATTACCAGGAGAAACTCCCACCAGACATCTACTTTGTCCTGTGGGTACCAGTTAGAACCACAGACTTGTATTTTGGGAATAAATTCTGACAAAAAAGAAACCCAAACCTTAAAATATGTAACCAGTTTGTGACAGGGCTACAATACAACCACAGTGATTGCAAACTGGTGGAATTAAATACAACACAAGTACTGAGATCTCACCGGAGAGCTGTGTATTTCAGCCCTGTACAGGATAACAAGCTCTCCTATTCTATTAAGAGCCAAGAAAACCTACAGCAAGTGGTAACCCTCCTGAACTCTTCAGATAATTGCCTGAAGCCAGTTCTTACTCACTACAATAAGGGCATGACATTCTAGCAACTACCCAACTAAGAAGCACAGACTATCTTTGGCAGTCAAGGTGCACCTCTGGAACAGGACAGGCTAGATGCTCCAGAAGGAACATCAAAGGTAGCGTGCGCTGGTCTCAGGGAAGTCACCAAGGAGTTCTCCTTGCATGCTCCAAGGGTTTTCTCTGTCTCTTCCATAGGACAGTCACAGTTGGACACCTCCAGTTAGAAGTAACTAGTATTCTCTAGAAGTAAGAAAAGCTTTTGTTTCTTCCCGGGTCTCCTATTCAGTATCAGCATTGAGCCAAGCTTTCTCTTGCAAGTACTTGTCTAAGACCCACTAAGGCTGCAGGGGCCTATCCTAAAGGTCCTTCTTCAGAGACAATATCTTGATTTTGGCCTCTGATGCAATCTGGTTGCAGTAAAATATCACACTTCATGCCATAAGAGCTCCCCTTACTGCTCAGCTCCAGCACTGAAATAAGCACAGGATTCCCTTCAAAAATCATTATTTCTTCAGCAAGAAGCTTGATTTTGGAAGAAATAGTTTGCTTTTCAAGAGATACTCCTAGATATTTAGACCTTCCCCCCAGGTCTGCATGGTCTAGCTGACGGAGGTAAACAGCATCATTACTCTGTTGGCACAGCTCAGGATCGTAATATTCCCATGACCTCAGCTGCCTCCTGAAGGCCTGCCCGCACAGCATATTTAGCCCAAAATACCCAGTACTTATGTTTGCCAGACTCTTGAGGTTAACGGCCCCCTTGAAATAGCTTTTCATCTTCAGCTTTAAAGTGCATCCTAAATAAAGTCTAATTTATATGAAGTTAGTGGTGGGCCTACATCTCTAGTAGCATATGAGGATCAAATGTGTCCTCTACTACTCTGATCCTCACTAACAGTGCTGGTAACATCTAGTGATGGCCCATGCTTTTGAAACTAGAGGCCTTCAAATGGAAAACCTGTACTCACTGTCGCAAAAAGCTACACAAAAAGCTAATCCTCTACCAAGAGTTATCACTTCCACAAGTCCATCAGCACAAGGGACAGTGGAAGGGGCCAATAATCTCACTGAGAAGAGTCCAGTGGGGTAGTTCAAAACACCTTCCCCACAGATCAGGCTTATTCAGTTGGCTCCGTCTAAATCAGATCTGGAAAGGTTCACACGCTCCTTTCTACCCTCTGAATAGCAAGTGGTGGTGAGCAGCTGGGGGGGTCACCCAGAGCCTTTGTTTCTATACTAATCTGCAGCCCTGTCCTGCAGCTTTTCCCAGAAGCAGGCTGATGCAGGAGAGCTTTGAGGGCTGGAGAAGCTTCGAACCCCACATCATACAGTGATTTATGGGTAGACTACCTGAGGCCACGAGCACGCAGGTCAGACATAGGGAAAACTACTTTTCTATCAGTCCTCAGAGCGATCTCCCTGGGCCCTGCTTCGCAACCACGGCTTCTAGAAATTTCCAAAACAGACCTTTGCTGCATGTTCAATGCTGGAATAGCTGATGTCATCTCTCTGGTCCTTCTAACAACTTTTCCAGAGACAGAAACTAGATGCACGCATCTCTTTCCTCTTCCTCCTGTTTTCTACACTGAGCCTGGCAGTAGGGCATCCTCACAGAAATTGCTTACCTTTCTTGTCCAGCTGTGTCCCACAGCTGTAAGGCAACCTGGGTGTTATCCACCATCAGAGTCTTCACCTGGTAATCAATACCTGTCAGGAAGGTAACAATGATCGTAAGACAGGACGAAGAGGCGGAGAGGGAGCAGCTTGTCATTGCAAGGCCAATGGCCAAGATCAACATTATTTAGCGCAGGGAAATTGCAAGACTGATTTGAAATTGGGTGAGGGACCACCTTTACCTTTAGTTGGGCTAAAATACTGACAAAAAGCATGTGTCCATGCTGACTCTCCCACCCTTTTTAGCCAGAAACTCTATTACTTACC
>JAOXNO010000041.1:48987803-49026364 GCA_028565335.1 Limnodromus scolopaceus | reverse complement strand
GAGTCAGAAACCCTCAGGTACCTGGTAGCAGATGTCTCAGGAAGAACCCCAAGTAATTGCACTCACCCTGGTTTCGGTGCCAACAGGCTGTCCTCTAGGAGGCAATGGAGCATCATCTGCATTTTGTCTACAGTCAGCATCGCCCTTCAAAGTTGTCCTCAACCACTCAGCATCTGCTGCCAATGACCATCTATCCTTGTCTCTGCTCTTCTCTCCAAAGTTTGTGCTGCCTCCCTCTCCTGTCTTCAGCCATGTCCCGTTGCCTGGGAAGTATTTACAGCTCTTTTTGTTGGGTTCTTCCACTGCCATGTCCATAGGGAAGGTGAAGGGAAGGTCCGCAGAGGCCAGTTGTCTGTATTAAAGCCCACAGGCACCACAAATTGGATGGGGAAGGCGGGCCAGGGTGGGGGGACGGACGGACGGGATGACGGACACGACAGGGAATAAGGGAGGGAAGGGGGAGAGAGCGGAGGAGATTGCAAATTCCCGAAACAACCAATGAGATCCAATTAGCATGTACATAATGCTTGCAGGAACTCTACTTCATACATACACTCCCCATACTCCCTGTGACTAAGCCATCAGAGGCACCCCTAGGGAAAGAGAGACAGCTCACCCGAGCTATGCTGTACTCATATGTGCCGACATATTTCATTAATTTTCATAAAAGTTCACACCTTCTAGATTTTTCAGGGATTCTTAGCCTCCCACTTCCCCCAGTACTGAAAAATGAGGCAAAGCATACAAAGATGGCAACAGGAAAAAATATTTAAAAAAAATAAATTAACAACCCCTTCTCCATTTTTATTACCGAATACAACAAAAAAGGAGTAACAGAGGTTTCAAGGTTAAGTGAAAAGGGTTTTGACGGCAGGCAGTAGGGCGAGGGCTGGCTGATCGTCCTTGGGAGTCCACATGTGGTGTGTACGCATGTTACTGCCCTCTGCTGAAGGCACACAGCCCTGCTCCAGGAAACAAGCCCATCACTTCCAAACGTTGCTGTAGCAGAGTCTTACTGAGTTCAGGCAGCAGAAACTTGCCACAGGTGTGCCAATTGCAGTGAAGATGCTCACACCAAGGTCACTTTGCCTGGTCTTGGCTCTACTCTGCCCTGCATCCACACCTGGCCCGAAGTAAGGGAGCCAGAACCCAAGAGATGTGTGTTTTATAAAGCTTCTAATCAGCCACGCTGTGCGCTCTGTGGCAAGAAATCCCCAGGATCCTTGCGCAAGCTCTGGTAGTGGGGAATAGTCTTCATCTCTCCTGTAAGTCCCCTTTAAGTACTGAAAGGCTGCAGTAAGGTCTCCCCAGAGCCATCTCTCTCAGCCTGCCCTCATAGGAGAGGTGCTTCAGCCCTCTGATCAGTTTTGTGGCCCTCCTCTGGACCCGTTCCAACAGGTTGATGTCTTTCCTGTGCTGAGGGCTCCAGAGCTGGACACAGTACTCCAGGTGGGGTCTTCACCAGAGCAGAGCAGAGGGGCAGAATCACCTCCCTTGACCTGACGGCCACACTTTTTTTGATGTGGCCCAGTATATGGTTGGCCTTGTGGGCTGTGAGCACACATTGGCTCAGGTCCAGCTTTACATCCACCAGTACCCCAAAGTCCTTCTCTGCAGGGCTGCTCTCACTCCCTTCATCCCCCAGCCTGTATAGATACAAGGGCTTGCCCTGACCCAGGTGCAGGACCCTGCACTTGGCCTTGTTGAACTTCATGAAGTTCACATAGGCCCATTTCTTGAGCTTGTCCAGCTCTCTCTAGATGCCATCCTCTCTCTCAGGCATGTTAACTGCACCATTCAGCTTAGTGTCATCTGCAACCTTGCTGAGGGTGCACTTGATCCCACTCTCTATGTCGTTGGTGAAGATATTAAACAGTACTGGTCCCAATAAGGACCCCTGAGGGACACCACTTATCACCAATCTCCATCTGGACATTCACCTATTGACCACTACCCTCTGGATGCAACCATCCAACCAATTCCTCTTCCACCAAGTTTTCCATCCATTAAATCCATCCCTCTCCAATTTAGAGAGAAGGATGTTGTGGGGGACCACGTCAAAGACCTTACAGAAATCCAGCATTTACCTGCTGCAATGCCTACATCTGTTCTGTGAAAGTGAGCTCACATTCCTGGTTTTCCTCCCTGTACCTGCCCCAAATGCCAGCCCATAGCCAGCCCAGCTGGAACTTCTCCCCATGGAAAATAGACATATTCTTCCAGGCTCAGGGGAACAGTCCCCATCTCCCAGGGGTAGCAGCAACAAGAGGCTGAGACTCAAAAGCCTTTTTAGGGGGAAAAAAGTAGACAAGCACAGAGCTTTCTGAACAGTGACTCCAGATATAATGGATTTTATTCATGTTTCTCAAGCAATGTGGTGCGACACATTACTGGGACAGAGACAGGACCAACAAATACTTCTCCCATTCTCACATCACCCTCACTGCCAGACTTCTCCACCTGTTAATCCTTGCCAGTGGGTTTATGCCAGCAGCAGCTAGCAGGATCTTTGCAAGAATAGCTGAGGAGGAGGATGGAAGAAATTGAGTGTCTGATCCCATGGATAGCCTGTCTGCCAGTCACACAGCCACAAAAGAGCTCTGCCTCAGACCTATCCAACCGACCTCCCAGCCAAGGCTCAAGAATCAGCCCTGGTTCGTGCGGTTTTCTACCAGTCCATGAGCCTGAAGCTCAGTTCTTAAATGCCACTACCAGAATTACAAGCATTAAGGTTGAGTTGAAGCTAGAAGAAACTCTGAGCCTAGACCTATGTCTCTGGTTGGCATCAGGAGAAACTGGGAAGCAGTGGAACTTGCAGAGACCTGGTAGGAAACAGGGAAACATGCTGCCTTTGAAACCTGTTTGAGGCCAGCAGTTGCAGGGGACATCCAGCTCCAAACCAGATCAGGGCTGGGCTGGCCTCCCCTACCTCTCAGAAGCAGCAGGCTTTTGGCCAATACCGGTGTGCTGGTCACACAGCTAGTTCACAAGGGCCGATGCTTAATGCCAGCACAGTTCAGGCAAGCAGGCGTATGTGGGTATGGAAGCCACTGCATAGTCTGCATGTAGAGCGGGGAAAAAACAACAACAACAGCCTTGGCCACACAGACAGGTTCACCTGCCCTGGTGCAGGAGGAGGCCTGGTGTGCCAGGTGAGCATCTGCATAGGTGTGGAGGGAGACTGGCAATATGAACCCACCTGGCGCTGGGCCCTCTGCTTAGGGCTTTCAGCTGCCAGAGAGAACACAAGCCTTGTGCAACTCCTGCCCTCTCCCATGCCCCAGGGATATGGGCTCTGGCATGAGGAGCCAGTGGACAGGATTTCTGCCTGAGGAGGAACTGATGCACTTGGGAGATGATCCACTCATTTTAATGGAGCTGCCCAACTCAGTCAGAGGCAGCCTTCGTGACTCCCATCCCATAAACGTTCCCATAACTTCTGAAGGCATTTAGGTTTGCTCCCTCATTGCTACATTTAGAAGCAGCCCAGAGGGGAGCCATTCCCCCGTGGAAATTAGCTAACAGCACCCTCACCTTCACCACCTGATGCCAACAGGCAACTAGAGTCACAGTTTAGATGCATCCCCAACATGCTCCCCAAACCAGCCAGCACCAAGGTGGGAGAACTAGACACAGGACACAGCTTGACTGACAGGGTACTCCAGCGGGCACAGACTGACACCACGAACACAACACAGATGTCCATCTAACCGTTTGACTGGCTTGTCATCCAGCAGGTAGCTGCCTAGCACTGACCCCTTCTTCAAGAGGGGCTTTTTGCTCTGAGGTGCCTGGAAGTTGAAAAGAGAAGGGATGAAGAATGCGATTAGGAGACAGGAACCTGACCAGCCCCAGTTCAACCACTTACCACCTTCCACAGACTGCTTTGGGGAGGAAAGGCTGGAGCCCTTGCAGCCCCACACCATGCGGTGGTAGTGCCCCACTGGCAGACTTAAACAGAGGTGAGCACAGGGCTTGCTTTCCTCAATTCAGCTCATTTAACTCATGCAAGAAGGGATCACTGTTGCTGCTTTCCCCTTTGCAACAAAATCCATCAAAAATGGTGGTGCCCCAAATAGAACTCTTCCTCTAGCCATCCAGAACTTTCATTTCTGTGGCTTGTTCTCCACTTGGTCTCACAGCTGAATCTCTCTTTCCCCACCTGCCTTTTTATTATGCTGATGTTTTGTGGGACAGACCAATTGCCCCTTCCTCAGAAGGCACTAGCATCCCTCCTGCACCAGTTCTCATCCAGACCTGCACATGCACCAAAGGAAGGAGATCGCTCTGCAAAGGGTGATGCACATGCTCTGCCTTACAAACATCCCTCTCCACGCTTTCCTCCTACTTACCTCAGACTACGTGCTTCCTATAGCCAGTGTTTACCAGCTCCCCAGAGAAGAAAGCAGGACAACTCCTCTTGCAACCCTCTTTCCCCCCATGCAGCAGCTTTGTTATCCTCAAGCAGAGTCAAAGATAAGCAACTTGCCTGAGATCACGCAGGAAAGCCTGTGGCAGAGAGGATTGACCTGCCAGTCCCCACAAATGCCACACCAAATCCTAGTCCCCCAAACAGACTGGCTAACTGATCTGGCTACACAGAAAACGCAGAGTGAGAGACAGCATGGCAACGTGCCCACCACTTCTGTGCTGGAGGAAAGGGAGATGCACTCACTCTGTAAGCCTGGAGGTTTCTGACACGTCCTCACAAGGTATTTGTAGGAGTAAAGGTGGGGAAGGAAGTTTGCAGCCTGACAGGTCTGCCTCTGGCAGTAGTTTTGAACTGACCAAACTACCTGCAGGCAGCTCTGGACAGGCTCTCCTTCATGCAGCCCACAGCCCAGGGGAGGACTATGAAGATTATTTCTTCAATAACCCCTGGCCTATTTTAAAAGGCAAAAAATTAAGAAGCTGCTCTGTTGGCCAGAACTCCCAGTGTACCTTTACTGCAATGCAGTCCAACAAAAGAAGACACTCTGGACTCCACAGAGGACCTCACCCAACTAGGAACTTTGAGAGTAGGAAAAAAACCACCCCAAAACATTTGTTTACATTTTTAAATGGTGTACAAGAGCAGCTCCAGACCCAGAAACAATCCAGCACTGAATGGCTCACAACATGGAGAACGTATCTTCCAAGGCAAAGGACCCCCAAGTGCATAGTGACCCTTAGGTCAACATGGGTATCAGACTGTGGTTCAGCCAACCAGTGGCCCTCCAGTGGGGACAGAGAAGGAAGTTTTCAGAGTTTGAGCAGGCTCACTCATGGGCACTCTCTAGACACACAGAAACAAGGAAATCATGGTACAGCCCACTGGAGCTGAGTCACAACCTTCAAGTCACCTGCAGAGCAAAGGGACTCCCAGGCAATCTGCTACCGCACCATCCTACTTGGAGAGGAAACAGCCTGGAGAGTACATATCTGGGTAAGAAAGGAGAAACAATGGGGCATGTTTTGCCATTGGCTCTGCCATGCTTTATTGGCCTGCCAGGTTTGTGTAACACTTGGCTTTTCACTGGGATTGTAAAGGGACACACACAACATCACAGCTGTACAACACACAATGGCAAGAATTCCACAATAACAACACATATGCAAGCATTTTGGATGGGAAAGATTCTGGTTTATCAGTGGGATAGGAAAAATTCTGGTTTATTAGTGAAATACAAATACGTGTTCAATGTAGTCAAAGTCCCAAAGCACTCTTCATGATGAGCAGACGTGAAATTTGCTCTGTCGACATACAGCATGGAAGCGTAACTCCATAGCCAGATGGGTCATGGGTGTGAAACTGAACCCGCAGCTCCTGGGTATTAAAAGCACCCAGCAGTGGTTTACACACAGGCAGAAATAGCCACACGTTGCTATCTGTGACCTAGCCGCTGGGGCAAAACAGTGCCCCGCAGTGCCATGGGGCCAGGCCTACCCTGACAAGGCCAGAAACTCTTATGAAGAGCAAGGTATTAAGCTGGACACTGAGAAGTGCAAAGGAGCAGTGGCTGGGTTGCTATCAGCCACGTACAGACCAACTCCTCCCTCCAACCACTTCAAAATCTTTGCTATGAAAGAACCGCTGTTCATCACACCTTCATTTCACAGAAATAACATAACCTTCCTAGCACTAACAGAGGGTATTAAAGCCTTGGGTTTCTTTTTAGCCTGTAAAAGCATTGATAGTTTCTGGCAGACAGAGTGTCACACACACTAGGGATCCCCATCAGAAGACTGGGCTCTCCTTTTTGCTGCTGCAGGGAAGTATTGCTATTTTCTCTCCCCTTTACAGTGGGACAGGCTGGACAACAGATCTTCTGCAGGTCTATGACAACAGCAGCATCTCCGCAATCCCCTGGAGCCTGCTTTCCTGCAGACTAAAATGAGAATGGCCACCAAGGTGTCCTGGCTGACAAAGGAAAAAACGTTACTCCAGTACAGGCTGTATCTGCCCAGCATGACACAGCTTTGCCAGATGAGCAGTGGTGGTAGGAAGAGTTCACCTTGCTGCCCCATCCCTACTGCCAGCACAGGGAGATGGGAGAAAGCAGCTCCTCTGTACTACGACTCCCTCTGCTAGGCTCTCTCAGGTTCACCTGCAACCATCACGTTTCAGAGCAGCCCTGAGCAGGTCCTAGTTGGGGAAAAGGAGAGAAGTGGACAAGCTTTGCACACACAGAGGTACATACCTGAACTGTGGTCTCCATGGGCCACCTGCCCCACCCACAGGAACCCAGAAGC
Organism: Limnodromus scolopaceus; assembly: GCA_028565335.1. NCBI lineage: Eukaryota > Metazoa > Chordata > Aves > Charadriiformes > Scolopacidae > Limnodromus > Limnodromus scolopaceus. Next base: position 49,019,632 of record JAOXNO010000041.1, on the reverse strand, counting down.
TGATGAAGTACTACGCATGGCAAGAGGAGAACAAACCATTCTCTTTGCCTACTTGCATTAGACTCTGCTACAGAGTGACTGTGTTTATTACTTCTCCAAGAGGGAGCAGGAAGCTCTGGTGCAAACACACATACTTAGCAGCTTTAAAAATGGAGAAAAAAAAAAATCTTCTTTCAGATTTCAGAAATACGTACACAAAGGCACACACCTCACTCACCTCCATCCACAACAGTTACTGAAGTTATCTTATGTAGCTGCTGCTCCACTTGGAGAAAAACTCCAGCCTCTCCCCCCGGCAGGGCAGCTTGTCCCCTATCTGGGCACAATCCCTGTGCTTCCATTTACACACCAGCCAGAACGTCTCTCACAGCCTACCACTGCCTGTCCTCATGGCAAGGCAGGCACTTCCAGATCTTCAGGTGGGGCACAGTGGCAGAGCAGGCAAAGACACATAGTGGCAGGGATGGGTCCAAGAAGAGCACAGAGCAGCCTTGCCAGTGACACTTGGGAACACAAAGACTTTTTCACGAAAAAATAATAAAAATTAAAAATAGGTCACATATCGTACTTATCTTGGAGACTGGGAAAGGCCAGAGGTGGAATGGACTGTTCCAGATGTCAGAGGCCCCCTTCTTTCTCCTAGCCCTCTGACGCAAGACTCACTACCACACCTCCACCCCAGCAGAGTTCACAGCAATGGGGAGCTGCCCCAGAGGAACATCTGAAAACATCTGCTACAAACTCAAGAGGTCAGAGAAACTCCAAAACCTTCCCATGCCCCTCCACCCCTAGTCAGCTGGCAGCACATCTAGGAATCTGTCTTCTTCCTCACCACCAGGGATGCATCCAGTTTCACTCCCCTCCTTGCATGTGCCCAGTACCTGTCACAACACACCCCCCTTCATGTGTGCAGCAGGCAGCACCCACTGCAGCCCTGCACGGGGCTGTGTGACAGTCACAGGCTAACGCGCCTTGGGTTAAACCTGGGCAGTTGGCAACAGCAGCCAGCAGAGCTCGTCTCTGGCATGGGCAGAGAGGTGCTGCAAAGTCTGTATTAGGTACCACACCAGGCCTTGTGAGCTCAGGTCATTGTCCCCCGTGGAAGTGACAGGCCCCCGAGTGGCGACAGCAACAGCAGCAGGTGAAAGGAGGGTGGTTGGGAATTAGGATTTTCTTTCTTAGACTAACCAGCTTCTTGGCTTCAAAAGCATCTCGCTCATCTCGAAGTTTCTTGTTCATCTCTCTGCTCCAAAGGAAGACACAGGAGAGACACAATGAAATACTCATCAAAAACAGTAAAAACCAACATTTGAAAGCTAGAACAGAAAGGGAGCTTGGGACATAGATAAAGATGTTATTTATTGCCAGACAAGTTGAGATTTCCAGGTATCTCAGCTAAGATAATGGGCTCCACACGGTCCCCTTAGCAGCAGGAAAGGCTACATTCCTTCAGTGGAGGGATTACTTGGTGATGTAACACAGCCTGTGTGATCTGTCAAGCTCTGGCAGAACACAACTCTGTCTGGACCTGGAAAAACAAGCAATGTCTGGACACCGCCTGAATACGCTCCCACTGCATCCTGTGAGAGAAATGAGCACAGTGCAGAAACCTCAGTCTCTTACAAGAGTTCAGGATTTCCAGCCCCTGCCCTGTTCTTACCTGAGGAGCTCCAGCTGCCGAAGAAGGCTTTGTTTCTCTTTCTGCATGTTCTTGGAGACTCTAAACACATCCCTGGGTGAAGAGGATTTTAAAAAAGGAAGTAAGTTAATGGGATACAAAGATCCCTTTCTCCGGGACACTCATGGTATTCTCAAACATAAGGGCCTGCCCTGTGCTAGAAGGATTCCCCTCACCCCCACAATAAAAATGATATCAGTATTTTCCTGTGATGTTGGAAGAATTTTTTTACGTCATTGATTATGGGTAACTAAATTTGCACGGTAACTGCATATGGTAGAACACCTGCAAAACCAAAAGCTGGTGTGTCCTATAGTAGAAATGTTCTGCCTTAAAACTTTCTCCTTGTTTCACTCCAGCAAACTTTACGTTGAATGTTTTTTTTCACTGTGCCCCCACACAGCAGATAAGATTGCTGTACTTTTCATTTAAAAAATAAATGTTAAATAGTTTTTTATGACACATGGACCTACAACCTGGTCTAGTGGGGGCTGGAACTCAGTAGGTCTTTAAGGTCCCTTCCAACCCAAACCATTCTACAATTCTATGATTCAGAGGAAGCAGCACTGCTGCAGGAGCTAGGGTGGATGGGTTGTACCCCAGCTCTCCCACTCTCCTTCAACGCAAGGGCAGGCATCCCATTTTCTCCTTTCACACTTCAGTTTCCTCAGCTGCTAGAGATGGGAAGGATGCTCACTGCCATCTGGGTCTGAAACATCCCAATGTTTTACCCAAGAACTATTAGATTAAGCCCAGAAACAGGAACACAAGTGAACAGAAGAGGACCTGTAGGAACTTTATAGAGGCGATGGTGAACTGGAAAATACACAGAGGAGAAGTCTCCTTTAGGCTGAGGAACATCTGTATTTTTTACAGTGCTTTTCAAGCCAAACATCAATGAGCATATTCATTTCCCACTAAAGGCAGGTGGAAGCTAGCAGTATTGGTCCCTGTTTAGGTTCATAAGACGATTAGGACGTTATTACTCTTCCTTAAGAAGAGACAGGCAATCCTCTGATGAGACCAAGGCTTCTAATTAGAGATCCTTTTTCTTTAGCTATTTGCCCACCCTTCCTTCTCTGCCTGGGTCCCTGCCCTGACACCCCCTTCCCTGCCCATTCCTACCTGTCCTTCTGCTCTTGCTCAACCTGAGCCTCTTTTTGGAGCTTCTGTAACTGCCCCTTCACCGCCTCCAGCTCCCATTTGCTTTTCTCCAGCTCTTCCAGCAGGCTTTCATTCAGGTGCCGTAGCCTTTCGTTCTGTACACGGGTCTCCAGCTGCTCTGAGTTCAGAGACTGTAGCTGATGTTCCAGCTGCAATGAGAGAGGAGGAGGGGGTTAAACACAAAGAGGAAGGGTTTTGTGCTACAGTCATGCCTGTAAAAACAGGCTGAAAAAGCAGATGTAAACAACGAGGCAGAAGGGAGGTAAACACTACTTGGGACTACAGGACCACCAGTGGTATAGAGAAGGTGAATTGGAAGCAATTATTTCTCATCATGCCAGCACTTGGGAGCAAGCAATACAATTAGTCAGGCACAGCTGAGGAAGCGCTTTAGGCAGCGTGAGGAGTTTGCTGCTATCTGGCATTGTAGAAACCAGAGAGCAAATGAGGGTCAAAGGAGGACTGGAAAAATTTGGGCAGAAGCAGGAGTCTGTCTGTCGGGACTTATTAGGCACAGTTGCTGAAATGCATCCTCTAGTTTGGGGGCTTCCTGAGCCCAGAGCAGCTGAAAGGTGGACGTATCAAGGTGCTAGGAGTATCTCACGCTACACCTGGAAAGTTAAGTGATTGGGTGACCTTAATTACTGTTGAAGACAGGGCCTCGGGCTAGAGATGTTGTTTAAATGCCACTGAGGCACAGCTGCACTCTAGGCAGCACAAGACTCCAGCACGACTAACAAACCTGATTTGGGAATTTTAAAGCCTGCTGTCATGTACTCCACCAGCGATGTGATTCCTCACAGTGGCTGGCAGAGTCTGGGAAAGAGTCAAAGATAGATGCAGTCGTCAAACCCGCCCATCTCAGATGACAAGTAGGGCATCTCAAAAAGGATCATACTGACACTTCAGTATCTAGCCAGCCATACCCAGCTAACCAGTGCCCTCTGCTGAAGCTGGTGCTATGCAGAAATTGTGGTACCCATCTGAGAACTTACCCCAAAAAGTTATACAGTCCATGCTTGCAACCAGAGAGGAGCACCAGGAAGCAGTTGTGACCAGTGCAGTAGGTGGCAGAGTCAGCCTCCACATTTATACCTTCAGCTTGCCTTTTCTCTCAGCCTACCTTCTCCCCCTCTCAAAGGGAAAGTAAAACAGCACACTGTGGCACAAGATAAAGTGCTTTTTTCTTGTTACCCTGCTCTCTGCCAGCACACATGTACAACAGTCATGAGCAGGAGTGACCTTTCATAGGTTCCTTGAAACACAAGCCCCACATCTCTCCCCATTGGGGCTACAAGCACAAGTCACACCCAGCTCTCTCCAGAGACTTCCAGTCCTTTGGACATCAGGAAAAATTTGAGCACGACCACATATATTGAGCAGTGGATTTGAGACCAAGAAACAGCAACTACAGCCTTTGGACTTTCAATAAGCCAGGGGACAGGCTTTAAGTAAAGCACCTGCAATAAGATTAAGAAATCTCTATCACACACAACTCTCCCGTTTATGTTGTCTGCACCTGGAAGCAATAGCACAGACTAGCAGGATTACAGTACTGGTCTTACACCACAAGGGGGACCTGGTTACCGATATAACTCTGAGGTTTGTCCTGAGCAAAGAGCATCAGAAATGACCATTCCAGTAAGAGTAAGTGTCCATGGAGCCAGGTACTCTGCCTTCACCCATAGCAAGAGGGGACGCAACCTAGGAAGAGGATGTCTAGACACCTAACTATGGTCCATTCCTCTCAAACACCTCCCGGTGTGTGATCATCTATACCTATAGCATCCACGGTCCCTGGACTAGGGATGTTAGAGGCCACATACCTGACTATTCCTCCTTTTAATAAACATTTATGAGTCTGTTGTCCATTTGTTTGTCCAATCCATTTTTAAACTGCTGATATTGTCTGCCTCCTGTGGCAAAAAATCCAGAAGTTCACTAATCTCTGTGTAAAGAAGTAGGCTCTTCTAAATCAAATTCATACTGGTCTCACTGAGTGTCCCTCACCTCCACTGTTGTAGGATTTACAGAGTAACAGTTCTGTGCGGACCTTATCCACCACCTTCCCGAGTCCATAGAGTTCACTTATATCTTCCTCCCTCAGTCTCCTCCTCTCCAAAATCAAGTCTAGGCTGTCCTGAGGCAGATGCTCCATTACCTTCATACTTAAGAAGGACACAGTGGAGTCAAAGGAGACAAACTGCACGCACCAGTTAAGACACATCAGAAGTGTTGGCAGCAGGAAAATGAAATCCTCTATCTAATTCTCAATATCCTTCCTGACGGCACCTAAGTTTTGCTGGATTTTCCAGCTGTTGCCCAACTAGCTGATGATTTCAGAGAAGTGCTATTTCATCCACATAGCAGCTACGTACCCAACTTACATACCCCTAGTTGCCAGCATCTTACAGGTACCTCCCATGACTTGTTTCTGTGGGGGTCATGTTCCAATTCTTCAGACAAAAACAAAAAAAATATCCAGAACAGACCATCCCATACAAATGTCCATGCCAGGGTTGGCACACTGAAGGAAGGTTTCTCCTTTGATCTCTTCTGTGACCGATTAATCAGTACGTCATTAGATGCTGAAATGCGCACATACAGTACGTACAGCTCTAAGCATCATGGAACTGTTCACTCTGGGTTATGTTGGAGCAATCAGAAAACACAAACTAGAGAAATTTGGCTCTAGTATGTCCATACACAGCTTGCTTTCACACCACAAAAGGCTCTAGACTCATAACTTCCAAATTTTTACTCTGTCTTCCTTGCCAAATAGTTATTGTACAATCAATGGGAAAATTGTGCCAAGAGAAAACAAAGCAGATATGAATGTTTCGTCCACACATTTTCTTAGGAAGATGCTACAGTTGAAGGCAAACCAATGACTTGAAAAACCACTTCAACATCTTCAGAGTCAGAAGATAACTAGACTAAATGGTACCAACCCTGAGCACATGAAAAAGATTCTCAACCAGCAAAGGTCTTCGCAGAGAGACAATAGAAGGGGAGGTGCTTCTTTACGAAGGATTTGGGTGCTATTACCTTCTTCTGGCGGTAGAGGATTTTCTCCAGCTCCTGCTCTTTGCTGTGCAGTTCCTTCTGGAGCAGGTTACTCCTGTCATGTCTCAGTGCTTCCTGCAGAGGTAAAGATACACACCTGTGCATACAACACCCACCACAGTAAGAGCTGGTTCTTGACCAGATGAGCCATCACCTCTACTTCAGACCAGAGGAAGTCTGACTTCAGCCAAAAGAGATGAGGTACCTGGCAGATCAGCCTCTCCCTTTCTGCTTTGATCTGTTGCTCCATTTCTTCATAAAGGCACCTGACTTCTCGGTCATGGTCTGTCTCCTTCCTACAATAGGCAAGGTGCACACAGGTCAGGAAAGAGAAAGAAAACACAGAAAAAAAAAAAAAAACCAAACCAGGAGAGGAGGGTGGAAACAGATTAGATTCCCACTAACAGCTGTGTGGCACTGAGTGGGATTTTAACCAGACCAAATGTTTTGCATGGGCACTGATGCAAAACAAACCCATGGGGATCAGATCAAGATAAAGAATAATTTTATTACAGCAAGAAAAATCTCTGCATCCTGTAACCCAGTCTTCTCCTTGCATTTGAGGCAGCATCCAAGCATCAGCTGGTTACAGCAAACGGCCACGATGTTCTCCTTACCGTTTCAATGCCTGTTCCATTGACTCCTTCTCGTGATTCACCTCCTTTACGTATGACGAAACACGCAACAGAAACTCTTCGAAATTGGATAAGAGCTCCGGACGCTCCTTTCGTAGCCGAGCCCAGAGTTCCCGAATCTCACGTGGACTGGAGCAAACATACAAGAGAGAAGAAAAGCAAATGAGTTTCTGTGCCATCTTACGGACTGCTACTTCAACTCCAACACGAACTTGGGACAGTCAAACTGCCCTTCTGTGATGACCTCTATTAGACCATCATAGCAAAGATGAGGGGAGGTGGACAGTGACAGAGCATGCATGCGGAGTGAGATCTACTGCAAGGTTAAAATAAAGGAAGTCATCTGAAAGAGGAAAAGAAAACTCTAGGAAGCAAACCTGGAATGATTATTTTTCAAGTATTCAGCAATAACATATTTTGTGTCTAAACCAAGACTTGAAAAGATAAAGAATCAGCAAATTTGCTGTGAGATATGGTCAAGCAACAAACTGTTACAGCCCAGGAATTTTAGTATACATCATACAGATATTGTTCTCACACCAGGACTTTACAGGTGGATGCTACTGTCCTTGTCATTTATTTATTTTACAGTTTTGGAAACTGAGGCACAAACAAAAGAAACAAGTTTGCCCAGCTGTCACAGGAAGAAGCCCTGAAAACCCAAAGGTGTCTTTTTCTGAACCTGAAATAATTATTACACTGTTTTGGCATTTAATTCATTGTAACTTGAACACAGCACTTACAAACTTACTCTTTCCCAAAGAGTGTTATGAGCCTGCAGACATCAGTTCATGCTTCTTTTGGGGAAAGAGCTTTTTATTACTATTTTTAATTTAAAAAAAAAAAAAAATTAAGTACTTTGGAGGAACTACCTTGAAATGTACAGAATAATTATACCTACACACATTATCAAAATAGGCATTTTTCTTTGTCCATGTATTTGTCTCCCTTAATCTTTTTTGTGAGAAAAACAAACAAAAAAAAACCCTGAAAGGCTCTTGATTCCCTCTGCCACCATTGCATGATAGCATCCTTTTTCCGTCCCAGGTTGAAAAAGTTACTAGCATTTCATCAAAACTTGTTTTAGATAACAGAACATATTAAGTCCCATTGATAAACAAAGCCATTTCTTTCTAGCAAAAACAGTGAAGATAGATAGTTCAGATTCGTGCTCTGACCCCAATTAGCTTCTGGTTTATACTACTACTTTACAACAGCTGGCTTGGCACAAAGGCATGACACGAAGTAGCTACTCAACTCATTGCATAAAATTGCAAGTAAGTGGTCAAAATAAAACATAGAATTATTCCACTTTAAGACTTGATGCTTCTCAAAGCAGAACTATAAGCACCAGAGGCTATTTTTCTAGAACAGTAATATGACCTTTCACAGTGTCATTCCATTATTTGAGGCATAACAGCTTTCCAGAACTTTTCAGGACAGAAGTTGTTTAGCATTAAAAGAAACATGCAGGTGCTTCGCATCACAATGCAAACGAGGAAAAAATCCCGCACATCTGTTTCATGACAGATGCAGCTCTGAAAGCAACAAACTCCTTCACTCTCAGCTTCTGTCTCCAATCCTGTTTGTCTCCTGCCCCTACCAGGGCTGCTCCCTGCAAAGTGGCAACACTGGTGGGCTACAATGCTGAAAAAATGGGCTGCTGCAGATGCTGTTGGGCACCCCAGCCCCAGCAGATGTGCATCAGTAAGAAGCATAATAATGCTTCACTTGGGAAGGCCATAAAAAAAGGCCGGATGACACTGAGGACCATATGCAAGGGCATAATATCAAATTTCAAGCCTCAGGTGAGCATCCCTTCCCCAGTTTAGCCTTTCACAGCATTCAAGACCAGCCCAGTCCCAAACAGCCCCTTGAGCACAGATCTTTCACACAGACTCTTACAGCTAAGATTGCCTGAACATATGTGAACAGTCAACCACCATTTTGGAACAGACAGCACACTCCTCCTCCTCCTCACCTCGTCTAACCCTCACATGCTTCTTTTCATTTGCTGCAGGCAGATGGGCTTCCACACCACCAACTGCTACATTTTCCAGCTGTGGTACGAACTTTAGTTTGGGGAACTCTTTGCGAAAAAGCACTGCACTAGAAGTATTTTAAACTGACAAGAAAACTCAGACTTCACTGCATTTGTTACCAAGCAAATGAAAACCAAAAACAGCAGTACAGAAAGTCCGAGCAGTGCTTCAGAGAGCGAGCGGCACAGTTCACCTCTTCAGTTTTTGCTGGTACTTTGACTTTTTGGTATCACAAGATTAAAACAGCGTAAAAGTAATGCCATGCGACTCCCCTACTTACTCATCAAACATGTGGGCTGCTCCAAGCTGCTCCATCATGGAACAGAATCGTTTCTCTTCATCATCCTCTGCCGGGTCCAAGTCATCTGACCAGCCTGACTCAAAGGTTTCTTCATGTCTGGAGTGATCCATTCTCCCAGCCCCTTGACACAATTCAATCCCTAATAACTTTCCTGTTAGGAAGAAGAAGGGAAGAAGGAGAACAAAGAAAGTCAAATTGGATGTTATTTAATAAGCTGCTATTTAAATGGCAGCCCGACAGAGCTCCATGAGAAGCTGTCTGCACGCTGCTGGTATAGAACACAGCCCCTGGTCAGTAAAGAGCCTCCGTTCTGATGTCCTGAGTGATGTCAGCATCCAGTCTGCAATGCTGGGACTGAAACTGGCTCCTGGCCCTGGCTGTTAGGACTGTGCTCACATCTGCATGAAGATGACCTACCACCCACGGCCTTGGATTCTCAGCATGTGAAACACGCGGCATCAGGTCACTTCACTCCCATGGAGCTCCACAAGCTCCCTCTGGGACTGCAAGCCCGGCACTGAATAGAACCATGCCTCAATTCCCCAGCTTAAATAATGTGAGGAGGAGATCATTACCCTTCCCTTCTCATGTGCTACATCTGTTCTGATTCAAGTGCTATGGGACAAGGACCACCTCTTGCTAGGATTGCGTAGAGCGTCTGAACAAAATAGACTTACCTTCTGCACAACCCCTCCTGCCCCATCCCACGTACGGACGGCTTGCAGTTATCTGGATCCTGTTTTATGCTGAGATACTAAGACACTAATGCCATGAGAACTTCATGCTATGCAAGGCATGTGACAAATATTGATGCTGGGAACAAATTCTTCTGAAAGAAACAAATCAAGCAATCCTATCCAAAACGCAGGCCCCCATCCTGTATACAGAGGTCAGACCTCCATTAGCAGCTACTCATCCTTTCCAAAACATCTGCTTGGTTCAAAAGGCAGAAATGACATCCCAGCTACAGGGCCAGGAGCCAAGGGTGTCCAGAGCATAGATGAGAACATTAAGCTGCTTTAAGGGAAAAAATATCCACTATTTGTGTACCTAGAGTAACTTAACTTGACCACTTCTTAGCTTTGTACGTCCAGAACCTAGACAATTCTCTGCCACTCTGAGGATGTGCTGTAAAAGAACTTGCAGTAAAAAAAAAACTTCCAGTGTGGAGATACAGATCCTATTCAGCTTAAAACCTGAGGCTCAGATAGTTCATTAAGGAGATGGATTTAGATTAGGCACTTTGGATGTCTGCTTTAAAGAAAGAGTCATTATTTTTCATTGTCTCTATTTTACAGCTGGGAAAATTGAGTTAAAGAATTAGCTGAAGATTGCTTTGACATTCTAGAAGGATCTCAGATTGCTTTAAATTGAACATTTTAAATGCATGCTCTCTTGTCAGTTGTGCAGATGTACCCTGTAACCTCTCGGAGGCCAAGTAAGGAGCCCTCTCCAGAAGCAGAGTTGATTGCAGCTTGAACTGCTTCCCTTGATTTCCCCCCTGCACATTCCAGAAGGACAATGGCAATATGCCAGGCCAAACTCTTGAGTTAGGGGCAAAGTCTGAAGAGGTTTTCAATAAAGCCAGACACAAAGAACAACCGTAAAGAAAAGAAACACAGAAATGAAGTGTTCTGCCTAGACTGGAGCAAGTGCTACAGAGCCAGGCTACCAACACAAAGTGGTCCCTGACAATTGGTGGCTGACACAAAGAGAAATCTTGCCTACCCATGCCAGCAATGGCACTGAGGCAGGTACCCTCATGATGTCCATCTATGGCTACGGCTGGGACAAATGCCTCAAACAATGAGATTTGGGAATAACCAAGTCATAAAACAGAGGGCACTGTGATAAGGTGCCCAAACAGCACCCATTCACCTTCAACCCTGCTCTCTACTCTGCATCCTTCCTCTTCTCCACTCTCATGAGACCCCAACTTGGAGTACTGCATCCAGCTTTGAAGTCCTGAGCACAAGAAGGACATGGACCTGTTGAAGCAAGTGCAGAGGAGAGCCACAAAGATGATCAGAGAGCTGGACCACCTCTCCGATGAAGACAGACTGAGAGACTTGGGGTTGTTCAGCCTGGAGAAGACAAGGCTCCACGGAGACCTTATAGCAGCCTTCTAGTACTTAAAGGGGAGCTGCAGAAAAGTTGGGGAGGGACTCTTTTTTGAGGAGTGTAGCGATAGGACAAGGGATAACAGTTTTAAACTGAAAGAAGGCAGATTAAGATTGGATGTTAGGAAGAAACTCTTTACTGTGAGAGTGGTGAGACACTAGAACAGGTTGCCCAGAGAAGCTGTGGATGCCCCATCCCTGGAAGTGTTCAAGGCCAGGCTGGATGGGGCTTTGAGCAACCTGTCTAGAGTGAGGTGTCCCTGGCCATAGCAGTGACTATGTACCGTCTCCAGCAGGAGATGTTCAGAAGCTGGCCCTACCAGGTGGGCAGGTAACAGTTGTAGAAGGCAGCAATAAAAAGCCCCAGGAAGGACGACAGCAGTATTGCACGCACACCTTCTCCAATGTTATTCACATAAGCACGGGGCATTGAGCTTATAGCTGGTACAGCTTCAGCAGAACCACTGCACTTTCTGTCTTACCAACATAAAACATCGTTATCACAGATGGGCTTTTTCCTTCCTCTGCCTCTGTGCAGTCCTTACCTAGTCCCATGCTGAACTCTACAGGCGTAAGGTATCCATTATTGTTCTGTTCCAGGCTGTCAAAAACAGTCTCCAGCTGCTCCAGGGTCAGGGGGAGCTCACTCTGGAGCCGCTGCAGAGAAAAAAGAATAAATAAAATTTAGACATGACTCAAGTCTTCTCTGTGACTAGCTCCTGTCCCTGCTGTCCCCAGCTTTGGCCCGCAGCAATGTCCCCTTTCAGCACTGCACCCTGGCCGGGATGCAACAGTCTGTCAGTACAGCTGCGTGACAATACAACCGCCTGTTTGGACCCACTGATACGGCAGTGCTTTCCACTACTGGATGATTGATCCAACCAGGACTGCAGAGAGGGAGCTTCAGGTTATTTTGTCTGGGGGCCGCTCAACCCTCTTCCTCCCCCACTTCAGAACCATTACCTCTAGTTCACTGCCTGTCTCCCTCCACCCCTGCCCAAAGGTGGCTGCCCCCCGGGGCACTGTCAGTTTCCTGTGACCACTGCTGCTCCCAAGAGAGATCTCTGTGGGCCCATCAGGTACCAGCTCCATCTCTTTGGCCAGGGAGGGAGGACAGACTTGTGGGTGTCTGGATTCAGTTTCCAGCTCTTGCAGAAAATATTTCAGCTCATAAACAAAACGTTCAGTCCATCACAGAGAGTTAGCTTCCTTCTGTCATCTTCTGCCTGTTGGGACAGCATCACTATTCCCACAGCACAGACAAAGAGCAGAGAGATTCCTCTTCATGATACATGTGTAGAGCATGCAGTGTGAATGGGGCAAAGAAGCTTCCAAATAACAGGAAGTGCAGACTAAAACCTCATTACTGTCCGTTAAATGTGGAGGTTTAGATAAAAGCTTAATAAACATTTATAATGTAACTATACAAAATTAGGCATCACACAACCCAAAACAAAGTGAGTCGATAATTAAACCAGCATGGGCCTGCCAAGTGTTAATTATCAATGGAGGGAGAGATGATACAGAAGAAAAACAATTTGCATGTAACCTTCCAGATAAATCATTAAAAGAAAACTCACAGAGAACTACAGAGATTCTGTTAACAAATACTGTTTCTAACAGAAAGCAACAAAATGCATTATGCCAGAGCAAAGTTAAAGTTCAAGCCTAAAATGAGTTTTTGAGAGCAGGCTTTAGCTATGATTGAGACAAAAAAAAGTTATACAGCTTTTTTTATTAAGAGGTCGGTGGATTTTTTTCATCGTTGACTATTTGGGGAGGGTGGTGTTGTTTTGGTTTTTTAAATTAAACCAAAGATTCCCCCCCAAAATTTCCCATCCACTGAATACTTAATGTTCGTAGGAATTGTTGCAATTTTTTTATTTGATGCACTCCTTAAAAATCTGGAATTGCAGTCCCACTTGTCCCAGGAATTCCCTAGAGATCCAAGGCCCTTCTGGGATTTTTGATTCCTAGCAGCTGGCTGTGGCAGACTTTTGTTCCCAGAAACCTGAATGAGACAGAGCCCACACGCACACCTATGCTTGCCAAAAGCAAAGACATGCCACATTCTGCCCTCTTCTGCCACCCGTGACTTCACAGCTTTTCCCAGGAAAGGGGAAGGATTTTTTTCCTCACCTGCATGTCCACCTTGGTGATAAAACCCTTCTCATCCTTGTCACACAGCTGGAAGAGCTCCCTTGCCTTCTCGAGCATCTCCACCTGCACATCTTCTAATTCACTCATTTGGCTGGAAGGAGAAGCTCCAGGAGCCACCCCGTCCTCCTCATCCCCTTCCTCTTCTCCTTCCCAGTGGACGTATCCCAAGACTGCTCCCCTCTGGTTCTCCATTTTCTCAAAATCTTCTTCCCCAGGGCAGGAGCACAGAGAAGAACTGTGGGGCAGGAAACAGAAGAAATCCCAGTCAAACATGACCCTCCACTTCCACCCCACACATCATTTAGTGATGTGCCTTGTTGATTTGAAAGAACAATGTTCAGCATCCACATCTGTTACTGAGGGGAAGGGGAAAGACAGACAGCGTGTAGAGAATTTGTGTGAGAGGTACACACCATGCACAGGCACACACTGTACACAACATGGGCATAACCAAGCCTACCCCACGGCTGTAGCCCTCCACACTGTGACAGGCTCCAGACCCTACAGTGATGCTCTTTTGCCATCTCTCCTCCTCTGGCTCAGACCTACAGGGCAGTCAGAGTTCTCTGCTGGTGAAAGCCAGGTGCCAAGGGAAGGCTTCAGGGGAGATCAGAGGATGGCAAGGGAACATTAAAGCACACAGATAAGTCCACATGGGAGCACGGTGATAGTCCTGAGAAGACCTGAGATGGGGGATTCAAACACCATGAGCTGGGCCAGCTCCAAGCTCTTGCACAGCTCCCTGGATGCCCTGACCAGGATGCTTCCCTCTGGTCTTGGTTCCTCTGGTAATAACATGCGCTCTTCCGCCTCCTGTTGCTTCTCTGTGCCTTTGAACACTAAACCTGCAGCACAACTGCAAGAACGTCAGTTGGACAAAGGCAGAGAGGAGGATTTGTGTAAGTGATGGAGGAAAGAGAAGAAGGAATGTCTCCTTTTCCCAGCCCTCTCCTGCCCAGGTCCCCTGGCTGGCCTTCCGCCTCTGACATTTTCTTGTTAACACTTCCCAAATAGTAACTCCATCTCCTTTCATGTTATTACGGCACAAATAAAGGTCAGACAATTCCTACACTGGGAAAAATTTAATAAATTGGGCACTCCTGCCCCCCTTGCCTCCCAGCCTCTGTTTTGAGAGCTCATAAGCTGCCAAACAGAATTTTAATCTGAAACGTTCACCTTTATAGGAAGGAAACCACACAACTGTGGAGACATTTCAGAGGCCAAAGAAAATAATTCCCATTACTTGCAAGTACCTAAAACAAAAAGGCTAGGAATGAGAGCACCCCTTTAAGCACAGCACTGTGATTGTGAAGATGCATACAACACACCCCTACCCTGATCCATCCCAATTCGACTTACGGATCCCATGTAACACCTTCCAGCTTTTCTTCAGCAGCACCACCACGTTTTTTTAAGCCTTATTGCACTGATTGTTTCAGACTTCTCCTTCTGCAGATCTGTGTTCTGCATTGCAGGGCAGAAGCGAGCTGTGCAAGCAGGCTGAGAGCAGATTTAAACAGTACTAGACAAAGAGGGCTTGAGGGCTGGGGTTTTTTTGTTTGTTTTTTTTCGTTTGTTTGTTTTTTAACCTCCAAGAAATTAAAAGCCACGTACAGATGCCATGATAACAAACAAGTTAATTCTGTTTGCACTCTTAGTACAATGGGAGGATAAAGAGCATGATGGCCAGGAAGAATGTCACATGCAAGAAGTATACGGAGCTGACACAAAAGGAGAAGGCAATTACGCACCACGCTATTTGACTCCATTTATTACTGCTGGTTCGTGAGCCAGAGGGTGGTTCTGCTTCAGAGAACAAGCAGAACGCTTCACTCCCCCTTTCAAATCAGTGTTTCATCAGGGCACCTCTGTTTAGCAGCACTTGAGAATATATTTCTTTGAAACTCTGCAGAAAACTACCTATAAATAAAACTACCTATGCTACAGGTTTCTAGTCAAGTAGACATTCCCAGCAAGCAACTGACACAGAGCTGGACGCAAACTTTGGGGAATACTGCAGAGAAAAGGAGGGAAGAATGCATGAAAAGTGAGAAGGCAAGGGGGTGTCTTCCTCTCTTGCTGTTTTTCAGACAAACCTTCCTACCAAGCTTCTTTTTGTGTTATGGAGCCAACACAGCAAAATTTGGAAGCTAAAGCTTGATTATCTCCATTAGCTGGACAGTCAGCTTGCTTCTGATAGCAAATCTGTACGTGTTGGTAGTTAAGAAGTTGGAAAGAACCCCAGCTTACTTTTCACATTCAAGTAAAAGTTGCAAATATGGCCTTGAAATAAAATAAAAAAAAAAAAAAAAGGACCCAAATAGCTTATGGTGCATAGATTTTACAGGTGATTACAGCGAGGAATCACATAGCCCAGCTGATGAGTCATTGCCTGATACAGGCCACCTTGCTGAAGCTTTTTGCCAGACCCTTTTCTTCTGTGAAGACACAGTCTCAGCACAAGCAGCACCCTGTACCAGACGGAGAGTGCAGGCGGCAGCCGGGGAGGAAACGAAATGGGAGTTCAAAACAAGAGCCACGACAGGATTGCAGAAAACAGCCACAATAAGAAAAAGTGCAAATAAGAAAACTGTTTTCTAAAACACCCCTCTAGCTGCCAAAGAGACACTGAGGTCCCCAGAAGATCTTTCTTACTTTTTAGCAGCTTCATCGTTTCTATTTCAAAAGCCAGAGCAGCCCACGCAGACGATGTCTCCCCAGCTCTGCTTCAGCAAACAAAAGGCTGTACAAGGAGGACGTTCTGTTCTCTCTCAGAGACATACTTGCAAGCTGAAATCGGACCCATTACATCCCTACCTCTAGCATCTCCTCATTTTATCAAAAGCCCAGCTGTACCGTAGCTCTCTAACATTGGCTGAGCTAAAAGCCTCTTAATTAGAAGAGTTGGGAGCCTGACACGGACAAGAGTCTGAAAGGATTTCACTCACATGTAAGAGACCAAGCCCATTAATTCAATGTTTCAAGTGCAAAGTCTCTAGTTCAAACTGCTTCAAGTGGCTTCAAGGCAGATGTGGCTCTGTCAATGACAAGACAGCACACGCAGAGAAACAAAGCAGCAAATGAGAGAGCCCCAGTAAGCAAAATACACTGCAGGTCTGATGGACTTCTCTCCCAGAGGCTTTTGAGAAGCTCTTTGTCTCCATCCCCATTTGCAAGGGCATTGCATGGTATCAACGCGGATGCGGCACAAAGCAGATCCTAGTCTAACAAGTGCTGTCATGCCTTCCTCAGTTACAGATCGTCATTGCAAACTACTGGGGAAGCAACTTCATCAGCAAGATGCAGAACATCACTGAAGCCAACTTTGAAAGAAACTGAGGTCATTAGAGTACTAAAGCTGGGGACTGGTGCCCACAGGACCTGTGGATTACAACAGGTATCTCCCACCACGGTGCGTGCAAGCAAGCAAAAATTCACCTACTCCTGCAAGACAACTTTCCCAGAGCCCAGAAAGCAAACATAGATCTTCTCAGACACAGCACAGAACAGGAAATTCGACTGCCAGTGAAGACAGCTAACACCAGGTCTTGCATTTCTACACAGAGGTAACTCGGACCAGTCTTAAGTGCATATTTTAACCACCTGAGGCATAAACTGTAGTTTGTCCTGTGCAAAGCTGTGCCAGAAAGTAATCTGGATCCCATGGGCTTGGCATTCTTTGGGGAAATCACAAGACCTGAATTTTAATCCTGACTCAGCTTGCCATATGGCCCTGGGTAAGTCACATCACCTGCCTATGCTTATGGATTGTCAGCTCCTCCAATTTGATTCTGATGCTTGTGACAGCTGGCACTTTATTTTAAGACTCAGTTCCTGGAGACTGATAATTACATGTGAAACTTAAGCATCAAAATAGTTTCAAAGCCTCGAAGCTGAAGAATGAAAAACTTGAACACAACTTGAAGAAACTGCAAATTTCAACAAACAAAAGAACAGACTCAAGGTGCTTTTCCTGGAAAGGGTAGATACTACTTTCAAGGTAGGGTTACAGGATCATGGCTTCCAATTTATTGTCTCAGAAAGGTTCTTGTAGCAGTAAGCAGTGTTCAAGAGGTAAAGAAAAGTCATGGCTGAAATGCAATCAAGAGCCAAGCCCTTATCTATGTGACCGTGACCACTGTGTGCATGTGACAACTTTGGGGATTTTTGGGGTGTTTTTTTTTCCACAGCCTTAAGACAAAGAGGAAAGTGGGGAGCACAGCCAAATTTTCCACAGCTGGTCCTCAGATGACCCCAGTCTCACTGCAGGGCATTGTATACACACTGAACACACCGCATTCCTAGCAGTCCTGCCCCAATGCAAGACAATGAATCAACAGTTAACGAAGGAGGAAAAACCAAACACAACTGGCTTAAGTGGCTTACCCAGGATTACAGAGCAAGCCCAGTAGTTGCATCCTGTAGAGCTATAAGGGAAAGCAGGTTTTAGCTTTCATATATCCCTGAAGTTTTGGTGACACGGTGGTAGAAGGGAATGTTAAAGAAGAATCATTACAGGTACACAGTAGGTGTTCCAAAGTGTACCACAAACTAAAGTGCTTAGATACTTGCTGGGAAATTTTCCAGCAGACATCTTCCTGTATCTCTACCTAAGACAATATTATTAGAAACAACAAAAACACCCCCATACTAAAGCTAAATATTTAAACCATTTATTTACACAGATCAGAAGCACACACACACCCTTTCCTTTCTACTCCTGGTGCAGAAAAACAGTCTCACAACTTTAAAGGAAGGAATTCACCAGGTGTTTAGGTGTGCATTGATAATGCTCTTGATGCATATTCTGGATGAGACAGGTTTGATCCCATGCACGAGAAGACATTAGAGAAAGAGAAGATGAAGGGCTGGGGTAAGGGATCCCTGCAGCAGAAGCCTGTTGCCTCAAAAAATTACAAACACACAGCAGAAGCATGCCAAGATGTGGCAGTACAAAGCATTTGTTGCTTGCTCACAGAATGGGAGCATTACTCAGGAGCAGGTGAGAACAGGTACATTTTAAAAGAAAAGGGCAATAAACGCTTCACAGGTCCTTATACCATTTTATACCAACCATAAGCCACATGGTCTGTTTGCTTTACCTTCCTTTCTCTCCCAATGTTTTGAAAGCCAATAATTACTATAAGTGCTCCTTGCGGGACACAGTCACATCTACATATCCCAGATTTTACAGTACTGTGGGATTCAGTGATCAAATACATGTATTTACAATTATTATCCTAGTTGTATGCAAAAAGCACATATTTTAAATGCATTGACAAAATTACAGCTGTACAAATCTAACCAGGTGAAGGTAGAGCAGAAGTCTTGCCAAGGGACAACACTGACCTCTGCGTCAAATTGGCTTCCACACAGGCTGAATTTCCAAAGCTGCTCAAAGGACCTGGGCACCCCTTTGGTGGAAATTCTTTTAAAAGGCTCTGTCACTGTGTCTGAAAAAGCTGGGAAGAAAGCAGAAAGAAAAAGAGTTATTTCTCAGTGTACTTTATTCAAAATTAATTTTGCTCTTTCCCTTCCCGAGGAAATTTGTTTCCATTGTTTGTAATTTGTTTGGGTGGTTGTTGGGCTCTCCCTTCCCAACGGGAACGGCAGGAAAAGAAATACACTGAAAAATTAGAAAAACATCAATTGTTTTGCAAGGGTTTTTTTTCTTTAAAAAAGCCTAGGAAAACCCATACACACCCTGGGCAGAGAGCCTGAAAACAGGTGTAATATCTAGAGCTACACTTCACTCACTCTCTCTTTTAATTGCCTGCACTTGATTGTATCCCTTTAAGGAAACAGGAACAAATCCAGGAACCTTTGTGTTGTTTACTCAGCAGGAGATTAGCCCAGCTTGATATCCCTGAGCTAACTCCTGCTGCAATATCGATGGATGACTTCATCCTGGGATGCCAGAAGATTACAGAGGTATATCCCAGAAACACGGGCAGCTGCAAAGGGCTCCGTCAGTCTCAGCAGCATCTTAAAAAAGGTGCTCTGCTGCCATTCACCGTTTCCTTCACCAAAGTTCATCAGAGGAACACTTTTTTTAATGACTTATCTCACCAACTTCTTGATCTTTGCTTAAAAAAAAAAAAAAAAAATTGCCATGGAGAAACACAGACAGGTATCCACGACATACTAAACCAATATACTTTCCCCCAGAAATTGCCACAAATCATCACGCCCAGGCGCCGCCCCCCAGCTCTACCCATCGCAAGGCAGCGACGCTCGGCAGCTCTGGCGCGCTGGCACAGTGTGGCCCTGTTGGCACTGCAAACACCCAGGGCGCGCGTCTGCGCTGGAGCCGCTCCTACTAATCGGGATTTTGGCTGTGTTGGGTTGTTTTGCTTGGGGAGCGAAGAGAGAAAGCATCAGTTTTTTCCTCTCACAATATTTGGGCCAAGAACTAATTCTCCACAATTAAGACCAAAATCCAAACCACCTTTTTTTTCCATAAACAGCTAATGGTCTTGGATCTGACAACATAACCAGCACACAGCTGATTTTTCAGAATATAAAGAGCATGCCTGCAATAAGACATGACAAATACCAACAGCTAGTTTAAAAACAACTACTTTTTACAAATTCTTTCACTTTTTATAAAGGCGTACAGGTTTCCTGAAACTTTTGTTCTTTAAAGAGACAGAACAGAACATATCCCATATCTCATACAACGCAACGTAAGGACTATATACCACAGTGGCAGAGCAATGGGAAAACCAGCAATATTGTACCCTTTCGCTTCAAGAAGAATTAATTGAATTTTCACATGCTGGAGATCATGCTGCACGTCCACAAAGGACGTGGTTAGCCAGCAGTAAGTAAATATCATTCACGTATTCAAGCAGAAAAGTCTCTGACCTATTGCTCAAGTTTCCCACTGATGCTGCTGTGGTTAACGTTCCACCACAAATACGCAGTTGTTGGAGGACAGAGACAAGCAGCTCAAGAACATAACTGAGAGAGATAGGTTATTTTAGCTGTGAAGAAATAATATAGCCTTTATTCATGTTAGCTAAGCACTGCCAACGGTTTGTGAAGTCGGAGGCAGATGCTGCTTTGAGTTCAGCAATCCGTGGGTAGGCTACACCCGCACGTTGGCTGTAGAGTTGGGGCTCTGCTCTGCCAAGGCAGGAGGCAAACAAACTTTCTTTGCCAGCCCAGAGGTGGGAAAAGGAGGCAAGAAGACAGAGGACTTGACACTTGACATCAGACACACTGGATCATTTTTGATTCAAAGTGAAAATTGAGCACTGGGAGTCCAAGCAAAGGAGAACCCTGCTCTCTTCTATTCCTCTTTTCCAAGGGCTGGCGTGGCAGACAGGAACGCCCCACAAGTTAGACAAGCTCCAGACCTAAGCTGGCATTCAAAGCTCTTCAAACAGTCTTTACAGGAAATTACATAAATCCAAGGCAGCTCTTCAGCTTGTTTAAATCAACGTTGCTGGCAAATTCCTCCTGCCTTACCTGCCCCTTTAGCAAAGGGAGCACTTGGTGCACAGCAGCTTATACCAGAGACAACCACAAGTCAGCACGCTTCTGCTGGATTCGTGCCACTAGTTATTGAACAGCTAAAGGTGTCATCCAGGAAGACTGGACACATGACGAGCACTACCTCGTCAGCTCAGCAAGGACACGTCAGCAGAAATGCTGCTGTGGAGACTTCTTTGGCACCCTGAGAGCAGCAGAGGCACCAGTACACAAGGCTCTCCCCCTGCCCTCAGCAATGAGACCATGCTAGGCGTCCTGTAGAGAAAATTCAAGCTGAAAGGAGGCACACCTGTGCTGGCAGAGAGCTAGGCACACTCCATCAATGTCCTTGAAACACTTCAAGAGCAAAATTATATTATGTGGAAACAGCCTTTTGCTGAGTAAGTGGACAGAAGTTCTAATGGATACACAAAGCTTCAAATGCAAAAAATTTCCTTTCTGTGGAGTTGCCTGCATAATCAATTCCCAAATAGCAGAGACAGTGAAGAATTGTCCCCAGTCACTGACTTCTTTAAGAAAAGAATCCAGGATCCTCAGACAAAACTGGCTGGTGGCAGATGCACATCAGACAGGAGGACGCACTCCTCTGCAAACCATTAAAGCATGGGACTCGCTGACGCAGGATGCTGAGGATGTCACAGGCATTCAGGGACTGCAGGAGTGGCTGGTTTTTTTCTTCCCTGAGTTTGTCCATAAATGCCTATTACACAAAACATCTGTTTTGGTGAAAAAATTCTGAGCCTCAAACACAAGAGTGTACTAGGGAAATATTACACATTTATGCTCAGAAGACGAGGATATCTGCCATTAGCTGCTGCTGGAGACACAGTGCTGGTTCAGCTTAGCCATTCCTCAGCATGAATATGGGCTGCTTTCTCATCAGCCCAAACCACCCTCAAAGTACACAGAATCTTCTGCAAAAAGGACCACAGCATTTGCTGCGCTTTCACCAAGGACAGTCCTATGAACTGAAGTTGGTACTCCAACAGCCAAAGGTCAGGCCTCTCCCCACAACTATCACTGCCATCAGACCCATAACGTGGGTGCCAAACTCAAATCAGGCCTCCCTTTGAGTCCTCAGATTCTAGCTGCCTATGCAATACCAGAACAAAGATTATTTTTTTTTCCCAACAAGAAGCTGAATTTCTCTCTGACAGCCACACACCTTGCCTAACCTCAGCAGGAACCCTCCTGGGCTGCTGTTACCTCGTCCAGTAGAGTCACTGTGTAAGTCAGTCTCCCTCTCCAGCTATCCTTTCACTAGTTCTCACCTCTGTTCTAACAGAAAGAAACAACTGGTGTTAGCTTCACCTTTCTGCCACCCAACCTGGGGATGCTGAAGAAGAAAGATGTTGCCTGCTGCTTCTAGTTGGCTCCAAATCTTGTTCTATCGCTTCTTCATTAAATTTCCCAACAGCCATCCACTGCAAGTTCTCCTCAGCCGCTTCAGTGCCCTCTTCGTAAAAAGGCTAAAAATCCTGTGACAATCGCATCTCACCCGGAGTACCACAGCGTGAACTCACAGCACGGGGCAAGCGCCTTATCTTTGCCGATCAGTGTCCAAGAATTCCAGGATCTCGTAGAAGGTATCAGAAATATCCTCTCCCTTTCTCATTCAGGGGGGACAATCACAACAAAATTCTAAAATCCTCAGACTTCTACAAGAAAGAAAACTAAAGATCGTTTTGAGCAGCTACAAGCCCTGAACTGCTTGTCCACAAAGCAGGATAACACGTGCAAGTTGGCGGGCACATGTGCCCTGCATACCAGGCACAGCTTAGTGCACGGAGGAACCCAAGCAAGGAGCAGCGCTTGAAGCAAACTCAGAAGCAGATGCTGCCTGAGAAGTGCTTTCGCTCAACTTGTTCTGGGAAAGGTGAAATTATTAAGGGGGGGGAAATACTCCCCTATGACAAAAGCTGTCACCGAGTCAGAAGCCCACAGCAGCAACACTGATGTAGGATTACAGAAAATGGGGGGGCAAGAATAGGTATGCTTATGGAAAATTTCCTGAAAAACGTTTTTAAAGAAAAATTTCTAAGTCTTCAGAAAGTATGCAGCAGAAAATCGTTAATCTAACCAGCTCAAGACATCCATTTCATAAGAAAACATCACAATCCCACATATTCTAAGCATTTACTTTTTCCCCTTAAATTTTTAAAATGTAACCATTGCAGCTGTTACTCTAAATCAGCAGTTTCCCAAATCAATGAATCACTAGGAATTAGTTAAACCACCTGCAGAACTACATCAGAACTGAAAGCAAGCTTCTTCAGTTCAACATTTGCAAGGACCTTGGGTGATCCAAACTGAAGCTTTAACCATCTGTTAATTAAGCATCTTGTTAATTAAGCTCTTGAAAACCGATCAATAAGTTTTTCTTCCTCCACCATGGGAATAAGGACCGTTTTCTGCAGCGCTATGCAACGCCACCGCGCTCTGCTGCCCGAAAGCAAATGCAGGAAGTCGGAACAGAAAGTTCCCAGGGAGAAACTCTGCGGAGACACAGCGACTTGCAAACTTTGGTTCAGAGTTCCTTCTACTCAAATAATTCCTTACCCAAATGAGACAGACTTTCTTCCCCCCCCCTCCACCCCGTTGAACAACCTCGCTTTCTCTCTCTGCAGGTGCCCCCAAATACCTGGAGCAGCAGGACATTAACACTCCCCTTCCCTGGAACCGGCAGCGTACTCCACAGCAGAAAACTAGCAGAGAACAAACACTGCCACTGTAAATAGAGTACCAGAGCAGGTCCAAGCGAGGAGGTGTGGTTTGCAATGCTCCCTACCCATCTCATCCCTTTTCCAACATAGGCTAGTAGCCGTCGGTTCAGAAAGCAGAACAAGAAAACCTGCCATTAAGCTCCCAAGTTAAATTCCTTGTAATCCTGCCTCATGCACAGCTGTGAAGGAGAAGGGCTTGCTTCTGAGCTGCCTTAGGCAGGAGGGGAAGAAGTGGTAAGAAAGCAGATGATCCCTCATCTCACGCTGAACTTACCTTCCCTGAGGAATTCTTACTGTGCTTGTAGATAGCTCACTGCCTACCTCCCATCCGATTTCAAAAGGGCAAGGCTGGAAACTACCCCTGTGAATCCTGCCTCAAGTTTAATTCCACTTTTACATAGCTGGCGACCTGTTTCACGAAGAGAAGCACAGAGAGCTTAGGAAAAAAGAGAAGTAAAGCATAAGATGACAGTGCAAAGAGCATATTTCCAAAGCACCGTAAAATACACCCCAGGGGTGGGGTGCACATTCCAGGACTTTCTCACTAAAGCAATCAGAGATCCCATTCTCTATCCTGCCACTGCCCAAAGTGCTCCTATATACCACAGCACCCCTGAAAGGAAGCAAAGCCACCCCTGCCTGCTGGCAGTTGGAGATACTGATGGGGATTTGCTGCTCAATGGCAGTTCCAAGGCCTCCAGGCAGCATGAAGTTGCCCTGAGCTGTGTCAGCTCCCACTAGTTAAGCCTGAGAACTTCTTGGGAGGTGACAAAAAAAAAAAAAAAAAAAAAAGTGTGTTGAGACCGTGGCAGGCTGGTACGGTTTTGTCCCCTTTGCTCAACCCTGCCCCAAAAGTCTCATTGTGTCAGCCCTCAAGGATAATATTTGCCCAGCAAACAAGCCACCATACAAGTCACGAGTGGGCAAGCTCAGCCTCTACAGAGAGCAAAAAACACTCTTCCACAGATTCCCATTGAGAAGACTCCAGCTGGTATCTGAACAGCAGAGACCTCATCAACCTGCAAACAGAGGAGCTCTAAATAACCCCATTCTCCCAGCAGCAAGTGATGATGGGACCTGCAGAAAGCAAAGGTAAAGGTGGGTCCTTCTCCATGTGTTTTAAGATGGTGTTTTCAAAACCCAGACTAAAAGACGGACATGAAGACTACTACAAACAACACTTGTCATATTTATAAATACAGATTTAATAGGGCCAGCGAGCTCCCTTGAGCCGTCTGGGAGGGTTCTGTGCTGTCAGAGAGCAGCCCTGCTCATCTCCAACCAGGACCATAATTTCTCCACTCCTCACACGCTCAGTTTTGCCTCACCCCCAGGACAGGGGCAGGCTCCAGCAATGTAGCTGACGCAAAAAAACCAAACAAACACAGACCAAGTGAGGTGCCTGCCTCTGAGCAGGAGAGTTTACTCACCATTTTGTATACCATTGCTGCAGAAGTGATGCTTAACACTGAACTGTGCCTCAGCTGGGAAGCTGCTAGAACAGCACAAAAACGGGGAGCAATCTGCTCTTCTGCATCTTGCGGCCTGTCCTGTTTCAAATTTCCTCCTGGTGTCCTTTATAAAGCTTCTTTTAGTACTGACCAGAACAAAAAAACTTATCAAACACAAAAAAATAAATAGCTTTTTGGAGCTACATTAATGAATCCTTAGCGCTACATGGATAAAGGTCAAGAAATACAAAAACTTACGGTTCCCATAGTAATGCTAATTCAGCCATACTGCACATCCTGTGTATTTAGTGATACACGTTGAAAAGAAAAAGGCTTCATCCACCGATGCCAAAAAAGGTTTTGATTTAGTAAAGACACTTGAATACCGTTCCCCACATGCAACATTTATTGTTCAGAGAAGTGGATTTTCACATCGAATTGGATTAAGCCAATCTAAGCATCGTTAGAGCTCCCCATATCTAGGGCAATGGCAAGAGCTCTCAAGCATGATTACAGACTGAACGTTATTTGCCCAACCTGAATAGAGGAAAGGGATCCAGGCGTCAGAACAGGTTGAGTCACCAAATCACAGTCGGCGCCGATTCTGCACTTGGATGCAGCGGGGAGGTGGCAAGGAGAGAGGGGAGAGAATAACTGATCAACCTCCACATACTCATAACTAGTAAATGTTAATCCATTTCTATAAATGCTTATTTCTTTGATACCGACAGCTTGAGATATCCCCCTGCCTGGTATCCCACGAGTCCGGAAACAGGTTGTGAATGAGCTACAGCCATGCTGACCTCTCTCCAGCACAAATCTGTGTATTGCTCTGCTCTCTGAGCTCCTGAGGTCTTATCTTGATGCTTTACATAAAGCCCACACCACTCTTCCCAGAGGGAAGCTACAAGTGGTCCATTTGCATTTAGCAGTTTTGACTGAGCGACCAGATTTGCATGGGAAGCAAGACTCTTTTTGTGCCATAGGAAACGCATTAAATCAAAGGGATTTCTGCATCTATACCAGAGCAGAGGATTACTCCTCTGGTTATGTGTTTGGGAGGAAGGAAGGGTAGAGCAGAGATCTTGCCAACTCCTTTAAGAGGCAAAGAGGGTAAGGAAGAGGGAAGGCAGCTCTCAAGCGCGGGAGCAAAGCGTGCAATGGAAGAAACACGTGCATTTGGGGGGGCATCCACATGCGTCCTTTTTCCCAGCAATGCATCTGAATTCTTTTCCTAGTTGCCATGATCTCAGACAGAAGGGCACGGCTCAGGACAACAGACATCTTTGACCTTCAAAAACCTGATCAGTGAAGAGAGAGGTTCTGGCAGCGCTGCTGCTGAAGAGGTCCTCAGCCCTGACAGACACCAGGGCACCCACACAGCCCTGCTCAGAGGACACCAAGCTGATGGAGCTGTTCACGGAGCAACATCAACACCACAGTCCACAGAACACACGCACAAGAACACACAGCAGAAGTCCTTCTGCCCACAGGTTTACTGGGTGGCTGTTCCTTCACTCTCACGCCTCAGGTGCACCTACCTTCCCCTTTGGGCTCCAGCATCAAGTCTCCATGTTTTAAACAGGATTTGCAACCCTCCCCACAGCTGCAATGCCTGGCTGTTCCTTAGAGCTGCACAAATCCCAGCCAGCATCTAGCTACACCTGCGTAACAAGGATTTCATCACACTATTATCTTATCTAAGCGATGATGTCTCTCGTCTTATTTCTTGGGCAAAGCTCAGCAGCTGACATGCTGAGGAGAGGAACTGGGCAGAGGGCAGGAGCTTCAGGCTGCAGTGATTCACACCAGAGTAGGATGGCTCTGCTGGCCTGCCTGTCCCACCCCACAAACGACCGGACATTTAGTCCACGAGCAAGAGTTATGAGGAAAATAAGGCTCAGCAGTATTTAGACATCTCACCTCTGCCTCAGCTGCTAGCACAGGTGTACAGCTCACCTGCCCTATACACAGGACAGCCATCCTAGTCCTTGCCCATAGATAGGCCAGTCGATTTTATTTTACAGGGAGTCAGACCATTTGTCCAGAGAGACGACTTCAACATCTGTCATGCTGTCAACCTACAGCTTAAATTCCCAGCTGCAGATGAGCTTGGTTTCCTCCTCTTCATTTTATAGAGGGGAAACTGAGGCAGATAAAGGCACTACTCTTACTCAGAGATGTTTTGCTGAAGGAGATGGAGAGGTATACAGCTACTACAACAGCAAGGGCCACCACGTTTTCCTGCTCCCTCTACACCCAGCTGAGTGCTTACAGCTAGTCTGTGAGTCTGCAATCTGCTTCTAACCCTCCTCTTCCAGAGGCTGGAATTACCCAGCTATGCCCAGACATAGCTGGATTTTTTCCCAAAAGGTTTGCTTTCCATAGCCTAAATAACATATTTAGACATTCCACAAAATTATTTTTAACACCACACAGCTACCAGTCCTACTCCTCCAAAAGTCTGCAGATATCCTGCCTGTTATTCATTTTAAGAGCTTGAGAGAGGAAGCAATAAACAGCTACTGTTACCTTAATTGCAGAGCTACAACAACTGGACTCCACGTTTTTCAAGCCACAACTGCATTGCTTTAGCCTTCATCCACCACACGTGCTAAAGGCTAATTCTTTAAAAAATGCCACAGAAGAGGTCTTAAGAGCTTTCCTCTTACTCATACTCCCATCTCCTCTTCAGAAATGCAGGTTGACTCAGCCCATGATACACCATCTGCTGTGAACAGTGACATCTTTGCATTCTGCCAGGATCTTACCAGCATCACAAGCTTGGGCCAGCCCCATGCCCAGACAGCACTGGACCACCACAGCAGGTATCAGGAGGTTCAGGACTCGCAGTCACATTTTTAGAGGTCTCCTGCCATCCTCAGAACAACACAAACCTTTCCTGCAGGGCTTTCAGGTGTATGTAATCCTCAAACATCTTTCTGAATCAGGTAGTCCCTTCCACGTAGGTGGGGCCATTAACTGGTGCAGAAAAGTGATACAAAGTCTTGAGATTAAAACTAGAGAAGCAGGAACAACAGCTCCTCCTCCAAATGACACCCCTGCTAAGTTAACTGCAATCACACACATCACTAGATAGAAAGCAGGGATGTTACAAGCCTCTTTGCTCTCAATCTCTTATCACTTGACAGATTTTCCTACAGTTATGCCAACCAGAGGAGAGCACTGTACCCTTCCAGAGCGCTGTACCATACCCCATTTCCTCCAAACCCCTCCATGATTAAAGTCACAGGCTCTAAGAGCACAAGACAGTATTTGTTCCTGCTTTAGTCCTCTGTGACACTGGTTAAGAGAAAAACACTTGGTTAAAAAGTCCACAGGGCTTCCCAATCATGTCACCCCAACCCGAACAAAGCCCAGGAAAGCCCACCATGGCTCCAGACGTCATTTTAAAGTTTACAGTACCACAACCTACACACAGCAGCCATTAACCTGAGGTTTGGCATCGTTTTCTCCCAAAGCTCACAATATTTGTTATTCCATTTGAGGCCCCTAGGTCTGCAGTCAAGTGAAATACTGAGATTCAATCATTCCTGGCAGCTTATACTGACATGCAGAATCACAGAATTGTCTACGTTTTCCAACCTTTAAGATCATCTAGTCCAACCATCAACCTAACTGATAAAAAACCATCACTAAACCATGTCACTAGGCACAATGTCAACCCGTCTTTTGAATACCTCCAGGGATGGTGCCTCAACCACTTCCCTGGGCAGCCCATTCCAATGTTTCATAACCCTTTCAGTGTAAAAATTTTTCCTAATATCCAACCTGAACCTCCCCTGGCAAAACCTGAGGCCATTTCCTCTCGTCCTGTCGCCTGTGACTTGGGAGAAGAGACTGACCCCCACCTCTCTACAGCCTCCTTTCAGGGAGTTGTAGAGAGCGATAAGGTCTCCCCTCAGCTTCCTTTTCTCCAGGCTGAACAACCCCAGCTCCCTCAGCCTCTCCTCGTAACACTTATTCTCCAGACTCCTCACCAGCTTCCTGCCCTTCTCTGGACCCGCTCCAGCACCTCAATGTCTTTCTTGTGGTACAGGGCCCCAAACCAGACACAGTACTTGATGTAGGGCCTCACCAGTGCCCAGTACAGGGGGATGATCACCTCCCAAGTCCTACTCAACATGCTGTTAATCTCCAAGACAATCTCAAATCAGCATAAAAATTAAATTTAGAACATAATTTAAAAAAAAAACACAACCCACTTATGTCATCCCATGGCACTTTTTTAAAAATGTCTGGCTGATGATTTTTAAAAGCATAGAGCTGGCAAACCTTTTGAACATATGGCCTGAGAAGAGCACATCGTGCTCGTTGCCACAGCAGAAGCATGCAAAGAATACTTGGTGAATTCACCCCAGTGCTCCTTGCACAGCTGCAGAGGCCAGGCTTGCTTAGCAAAATGCGCAATTAGGTCCATGCATAGGGAAATCCTTCTCAGCATCAGCCAAGAAATTAAAGCTTTAGGATGCAGGATGGGGAAAAGAGAACACTGCTAGGAAAACATTAAGAGGGGTGATCAGAACAACAGCAGCATCTTCCTTTCAAACTGCTGGGCTGTCCACACCTCAAAGGATACCTAGTGATAAAGTACAGAAAGCCTCACAGAAAGTTCAAGTTCTGCCATTTTGATGCAACAACAAAACGGACCATTCAAGATTCAGACGTTCAAAGTAAACCAAGTATTTCCACCTCAGACTTTATATGGACAGCATGCAAAGGTGTCTGGCAGGAACAGGGAAGAGGCTGCTCCGCTCGGTGGAAGACAACGCATTTGGCACAGCTGAAGTTTCTCGCCACTGCCTTTAAATCCGAGATGAGCTCCTGCAAGCAGGCGAGGAGAGGTGGGAGGATTCAGTCCTCAGAGCAGCCTTATCAATTCAGAAAGATTTAGACAGTGAGTAACATGTGAGCTATATTATGGAAACCAAACCTAGTTTATTGTACATAAGGATCAATATTTGTAAAGCGCTCTGACCATGAAGAGCATTGTGCATCGAGTTGTGCCCATATGATTTACGTTACTGCCAATCGTCCTCATTGCGTTAGTTTATTCTCTGAGGCTGCCTGTCAAAGTCATGAGCAACAGCAGGTCCCCCAGCACTGTCTGTGTGCTGCTAACGACAGTCCCACATGGAGTCCTCCTTGGCAATACAATCTTCAGATCAGTAGATGGCAGGGTCTTGATTCATTGGGTGCGTCAAATTGGGGTGGAGGGAGAAATTTTCCTATTTGATGGTGACAAAACAGCCAAGCAGACTTTTCAATCAGTTTATACTACCCAACTTAGCTTGCCACACCAGAGAGACCAAGAGAAGAGTGATGCTCTGGAGAATCAGAACAACATTGTCCAGCAAGGTAGCTTCAGGGATATTTTATACCATCTTATGAAGGGTCCTAAAATTTTATGCCTGAGGCCTTATATCAGTCTCTGTTCAGCAG
Source organism: Limnodromus scolopaceus (assembly GCA_028565335.1). Classification (NCBI taxonomy): domain Eukaryota; kingdom Metazoa; phylum Chordata; class Aves; order Charadriiformes; family Scolopacidae; genus Limnodromus; species Limnodromus scolopaceus. The sequence goes on along the minus strand of JAOXNO010000041.1, from coordinate 48,989,332 downwards.
GATGCCAAGGCAAAGACAGGATTCTTCCACTCCAGCCCATTGCAGTTTCTCAGAACATCCTCTGGACCACCTGAATTGGTCAGTGAATGGACAGACTAGACTGATTGCCTGTTTGATCTAGAAAAGCAATTTCTTCAGGAGATGTATATATATATACACACACACACATCTGTATATACCTGCTTATATGATCCTCAGAAATAAATATAGCTCTAGAACATGAAAAATAAGATGCAATTGCCCCTAAACTTGGCTAAGGCAAGGCTAGAAGTTACTGGTTTTCTGAGAGCCCCTTCATGCACAACAGCCATCATCTCCATTGGAATAAGCAAGGACTCAATGGGTCACATCTAAACAGTGTTTGGATTATTCTGCCTCCTCAGGATATTCCTGAGCACAGCCATGTCCCTGTGTCCGAGGCTGGCGACTGCTGGCCTCTTTTCCCCTTGGCTGTTTTCAGGAAGTCCTACAGGAAGGACCTGAGGTTCAACACCCAAGTTCACCAAAGTGCATCCCATGCGCACGGGATGTTAAAGAGAAAGACACTGCAGTCTTAGGAGAGGAAAAGCTCTGGTTATTTTTTCCTTTCAAAGATAAGGAGAAGCAGCACTAACGCAGCTGCTGTTGGGACCCACGGCATTACTGTGCAGTGTCACCTGCACCTGGAGCGTGGCAAGAAAGAATGTCCCCTGAGCAGAGGATGCTGGAAAAACCCGAGAAAATAAAAGACCTCCATTCAGATGCAGCACACAAGAGTAAAGCCCCTGGAACTCCTCTCAAAGGAGGCTGCAGACTTCAGAGCAACAGAAGAGGGGAGACGGTGGAGGGGATGGCAGCCCCCTCCAGAGCTGCTCTCCCCATCCCAGGGTCGCAGCCACAGGCAGAGAGGGGGGCTTTGCACTGGAACGTGGCTCCTCCATACCCGTCCTTCGCCGGCAAGGGACCACCGACAGCTGGGGCCGAGGCAGGTGCGTCGCTCTAGACAGGCAAGGACCCCCGCAGCACACAGAGCCCCCCCAGCCCTCCGCTCCCCTCTCCCCACAGCCGCGGGGGAGGGACGGGGGAGCCCGACCAGTCGGGGGCGAAGGCGCCGCCGGGGCCCTTCGCCGGGGCGGCCGCTCCCCAACACCTCGCCTGCCGGGTCCCCGCCGGCTCCCCCGGCGGGCTCGGGCCCCTGAGGGGGTCCTGCCCGCCGGCCCACGGCCATATAAAATGGCGAGGGGCAACCGCCCCGCTGCGGGGACCCGTCCCCAGGGGCAGCGCGCCCTCAGCCCGCCCCGCTCTCGCCGGCCGCCCCGGGGAGCCCCTCGCAGCGCTTACCTGATCCGGCAACGGGGGAGCGGAGCGGGCACCTGCGGCCGCCCTGCCCCGGGGAGCGGAGCCGCCGTGAGCGCTGGAGGCGGCCCCGACCCGGAAATGAGCGAGGGAAACCCCGCCGCACGGCCGGGCCGGGCCGCGCCGGGTCGGGGAGCGGGGCCGGCTCCCGCCGCCGGCCGCCTCCTCCCGCCCCCCGGGATAAAGCAGCCCCC
>JAOXNO010000041.1:48975231-48987703 GCA_028565335.1 Limnodromus scolopaceus | reverse complement strand
GCCACCCCCCGCCCCGGCCCCCAAACCTCCCCCAAAAGCCAGGAAACCCGGGGCTTGCGCACCCGTCCCCGCGGGCAGCCGCTCCCCCGGCATCGCCTCGGCTGCTTTATGGGAGAAAGCTCAACTTGGGCGATTGCCGGCACCGAGTTGGGATGTTTGTTTCTCGCTGTCACTGAAGGGTGAAAAAGCTGTTTGCTTCATCGGGTGCATCCTAAAATGTTAATTGCAGCCCTTGTGCCGGCCCCGCGATAGCGCATCAGAAAGCATCTTTCTACAGTTTATTGCTGTCAAAAGACTGGAAAAAGGAGCAGCGGCGCCTGTCAGAAACCCGCAGGAACAAACCCCAGCCTGCCCGGAGATGTTTTCCCCGTCCCCGGGGATGCGGGTGCCCCCGCTCCGCAGCCCAGCCGCAGTCCCGGTACGGGAATGATGCGCGGCTCCCGGGGCTTTCCCGGAGCCCAAGGGCTGCAGGTTCCCGTGTGCCGCAGCAGGAGATCCAGCAGGGCAGCCCGTGGTATCTACCCGAAATAGACAGACACACAAGAGCCAGGGCAGCCCGTGGTATCTACCCCAAATAGCCAGTGTCATCTCTCCCAGCACCTGGCAAGCAGAGGTAAGAGACAAGGCTCCATTTCCCCAAGAGATCACAGAATCATCTAGGTTGGAAGGGACCTTCAAGATCATCTAGTCCAACCATCAACTTAACTCTGACACAAAAAGTATCACTAAACCATGTCCCCATGGGACACTGCGTCACCATTGGAGCACTATGTCAACCCGTCTTTTGAACGCCTCCAGGGATGGTGCCTCAACCACTTCCCTGGGCAGCCCATTCCAATGTTTCATAACCCTTTCAGTGTAAAAATTTTTCCTAATATCCAACCTGAACCTCCCCTGGCAAAACCTGAGGCCATTTCCTCTTGTCCTCTTGCCTGTGACTTGGGAGAAGAGACCAACCCCCACCTCTCTACAGCCTCCTTTCAGGGAGTTGTAGAGAGCGATAAGGTCTCCCCTCAGCTTCCTTTTCTCTAGGCTTAACCCCAGCTTCCTCAGCCTCTCCTCATAAGACTTGTGCTCCAGATGCCTCCGAAATGGGGAGGTTTCAAATTTGTGAATGATTTTTCACTACCCCTTTTCACAGGTGCCAAGCTCCTGCAATTCCCATAAGATGGTGTTTAATTCCTCTTGGGAACCAGGGTCTACCCAGAAGCTCCAATGAAACAGAGACTTGTCATTCAGGGCATTTTGGCTTGAGGAAGTCAGAAGTGGTCCAAAACGGACCATTTTTTCCTCAAGGTCACTGCCTCATTCGTCACACGCTGATGCACGTTTACCCTGAGAGGATTTTGAACGGGATGAACAGGATAGGGCCCAGCAAAACAAACCCACAGCGTACAGTACATTCAAAAAATATTTAATAAACCTTTAAATGGCAAGACAAGCAACTTACCACAGCCAGGTAAATATATTGAGAAAGTTTTTATTAGAAGGTATATATCTGCCAAAATAAATAGTTACATTTTCTTCAGCAAAACATTAGAAATAAAAGAAACAGGAGCAAAAAAAAGCATCAACAATTTAATACTGAACTTTTAAAGTGACTGTGAACACTACTTAGTGACATTGCCGTGTAAATACATGACTTGCGTATGCTATTGCTGGTCTGCTGCTGCTCTGACGTCAGTAATTTCCACAGGATCTCCACGTGTATTGTGTGCTTAAGGGTTTTCTCAAACTCAGTGACAGCAGCTGAGTCCCAGGGACACATTTAAGTCAGAGAGCTGCTTCAGATGCTGTTTTCAAGAGCAAGAGAAAACCCAGGAAGAAAGAGGTATTTATTTCAAAGTTACATTTCTAAGTCTTCTGTTTGGAACTTGAGGTTTCCCCTCCCCATGCAGGAGGGCTGGTGTGGATCCACACAGTGAGACTGTCCTAGTGGAGCTGCCTGCAGACTGGAAACAGCAACGTGCCACCGGCAGGCAAGGGGAAGGAGGGAGAGGAGAGGGGAGCAAGTACTGCTGCACTCCAAAGGCAGACACCGCAGGGACACGGGGGGCAGGCAGGCCAGAGCCCACGGTAAAGGCACAAGGTGTGTTTGGCACAAACTGGCAGACGCGGCAGCCAGGTGAGGGGGTCCATTCACTCACTGATTTAAGGGGAAGACGGAAACCAAGCTTGAGAAAACTGTTGGCAAGGTCCTCTGACTTTGGCAACGCTCAACCCTGCCACCCACCGCATCTAGCACGCGTTTAGAAGAAATGGACCCCTAAGGGAAACACACAGAGTTTCAGATATTTCTCCCACAACCACTTTGGTGAAAGTGAGAGCTCTTCTCTCAGAGGAAGGAGTGAATTAGCAGATTCATTTTCATAAATGGACAAAAACATATAGTAAGTTCTAGGGACACCCCAGTGCTAGCAGCCAGCAGATCCTCTTTTATTCTCTGGTCTGAGTGCTGCAGCTACACAGCCCTCCCAGTCACAAGAAAACAATTCCTAGGTCCTATAGATCATGGTCAGAAGTGAAGTATTTTCTCCTATCCCTTGAAAATCAGCTTGCAACAGTATTAACAGTAGGGCAGGCAGCAAACCAAACCCAACATACCACACGCGCATCATGGCTTACAGAGCATGCCATAGGTACGGACTGCTGTGCACAACATAAAACAACTCTACAGTGTTGTACAGGTTAGGGGCTGGTTAGATGCAGAAGTAGTTCACCATTAGCCTTGTTAAAAGCAGCAGGTAGTATCTGTATCACAGGAAGGAGGGAAAAAAAAAAAAAAGTGGATTCCTGAATGCACAGACGCTTTATGTGAAACAGTAGAAACTGCTAGAGTTGGCTTCTTGCAGAGTTCAAGTGAATACTGTAAGGATGATTGGACACGGACTGCAAGATGGACTTTTGGTCCAGGAACCTGACCTCTCAACCACCATATATCGGAGAGCAGACAGGCCCTGGCAACAACCCACTGGGCCGTCCAGCCACATTTTGCTGAAGAAGGGACTTACTGCTACAGAGGATAACCCTGTTCCTATGATCTCGACAGTGTAGGTTAATCAGCAACTGCTGCCCAGAAGATAATGCATGCCATGAGGTACACATAGAACAAAGGCTTGAAGAATTCCATTAGCACTATCACAACAAACCCCTCTATATCCAATCCAGAGCCTATCACGAGGTTTCCAGCGATTTCAAAGAAGTGAGCTAGACAAGGCAAAAAGCAGCCATAAGTCTTTTTCTGCACCAGTAGACAAGAAGATTTTCCCTACTTTCTTCATCCTTTATAATCTGTGATGAACGAGCAGCAAAAATTTCAAACAAATGTGTGAAACTTCTCTTAAGGAAGAAGAGGGTAGTTTGGGGTATTTTTGACAGGTCTGCAGTTTCTTTATCAGATCTTAAATCTATAAAACCAACAAACTATCAGTCAACAGCCAGTGAATCGCTGGGGGAATAAACACAGGCAAAGAAAGGGTTAATACAGTGGTGCTTTCCCAGTATCCCGTTCACACCCTACAAATTAGCATAGGGAAAACAGAAGTTTCCTCCCTGAAGAGTTAGACCTTTATATTTAAAGCCAGGCTTTGGTTTGTGGTTACACTTTGAAGCGTACAAAAGCTTCTCTTTGAGTGGTTAATATAATAAACCAAACGCCAGTCGAAGTGAAAGACAAAAAAAAAAAAACAAAACACCTCGGGCCTTTTACCAGGCACAGCAGTTAATGTCTTGAAACCTATAGACCAGAACCAGCAAGCCTTCCGGATCAGAGCACTGGAAGACAGTGGCACCATCCCAGTTAGTTCTGATGCAAAAGGAGAACAGAGGAGATCCAGGGGATAAGGGTGCCAAGCTGCAATTTCTTAGTGTACTGTTGCCAAGAGAGTTTTATTTCATAGTTTAGTGGTTTACATAATCACTCAGTGGTTTTACCAGTCCAGGAAGAAGGGATAAAAAAAAATAGTTGCATCATTTTCTCCACCCATATATTAACACAAACAAGGCAGAGTCAAAAGGGCAGCAGCTTCTAAGCACAGGATTTTCCTTATCCAGCTTTGCTCCTCACAGATGTTTTGCTTCTGGATGAACTGCCTTCATTCTTGCCACTAAATATCTGTATATTCCTGCCAATTGCTCTGCGTGCACTAAGGACAAGAGACGTGCATTTGGCAAACTAAGCTGCTGCACATGTGCCGGTCCCCCAAAGAAGGTAGCCCAAAGCAGTGGAAGAAAAGAAATCCCACACTAAACCACGAGATAAACACCTTTTCTCAACTCCAGTTTTCATCAAATTCATCCTGTTCCCACTAACCGGCAGTTGCTTGTTGTGATTCACTTCGTTTAGTTCTATCCATCTAGCAGTAAGCTTTTTCTGCAGGCTTTAGACAATCACAAGATCGACTTGTTTTATAACCCAGTATTCCTATTCTGGTTTCCGAATCCTGAATTTTTTTTCCTCCTCCTGTAGCGACTTCCCTGTTCCCTAATTGCCTTAACTATGTGAAGCTTAAGACTAAATCTGACTGCATAAGTGCAGGCCTGCTTCATAAGCTATACAGGCCCTTGTTAGGGTACATCCGGGAAGGACAGTGGGGCGATGCTCTAAGTCACAAGCTCGTATTTGCACTGGTGTCTCCCAGGCAGTCGGTTAGCACCACAGCTGCCCACTCTATTGCCTCCCAGCTTGCAATGGCCACTGCAGAAAAGTCCTGATGCTTATTCACAGTCTCCACCACAAAGACTCAAACCCACGTCCAGTGCACAATTGTGCTGGTCAGAAACAGCACCCACCACTTCACCCACACTGCTCCTGCAGATGTGACCGAGCAGATTCACTACTTTCTCCAGCTATTAGTAGAACTTCTGAGGTTAATTTCCCTGTCTAAATCAAAAGTGCATAAGAGAGTCTATTATATATCACTATTCCACATATAGGCTATGTAATCAGCTTCAGACACCCTGTTCTGCTCTCCAAAGACAGCATATGTTTGCTTTGGCCAGTTGCATACTGTTTGTGCTATGAGAGGTAGAAGAAGCCTCATGCAGCTAGATATGCTGCAGAAAAAGATACCAGAAGCTGGTTTTGTGTCATAGTGTGAGGACTTAAGCTTAAGTACATGCAATCCCCACAGGAAGCCACATCTCACCCTGTGAAGAACAGAGTTCACGTTTCTACACAGCAAGTCACAACCAGACCACCACTGAGAAGGCAGTACCTTACAAGGCAGAGTCCTGCCCTGCTACACACCCAGTAGCTCCAGTCTTTGAAGGGCAATCCAAAAGTAGCCAGTCCAGTTCCAAGCATGCTGCACATGCACCAACACTCCTAACTTCACTTCCATTTCTCATGCTCCTGCTGTTGCCAGCTGCAGAGCTGTACCGGTGAGCCATGACATAAGACAGGCAAGCTGCGAGGCCAGTACAGCTATATCCTTTCACTCTAAAGCCTCAACATCCAAACTCTTCAAGCAGAAGACAGAGCCAAGCCCCAGTTTTGCAGGAGATCCCTTCTGTATCACCCACTTGGACCTTCCTTCAGTTGTACAGGAAGCAAAGCCTGACCCCTGTCAGATGCAGCCACTTCCCCAGCACTTGCTGTGATGCTCCACCACAAGCCACTCAAAAATAACATGCCCTTCACAATCTCACCTTCCTACAAGCACTTCACATTGCTTCAGTTGCTAAGCTGATCCTGAGCTTTTCCAGGGCAAACCCATACTAATTCCATTCACAGTGACAAGAATGGGACCTCAAATTCAACATGTTTCCCTGGAAAAAAACTCTGTCTAAATTGCTTCTTTAAAATAAGCTCAATGACTTACTTAACATTCAGAGTTTAAGCTGCAGCGGTTCCATGAGGACAAAGATCAAAACGGGAGAGACCACAACAACATGAATCATAAATACATAACTTTTCTACATTTCTGCAGCATTTCTACCAGCACAGTCTGCAGCAGGGCCAGCTCTGCCTTCCAGTGGGGATGCAATTAAGGGACAGAGGAAAGTATGTGGCTTCAGCAAAGAAGAAAGTCAAGAGAAGATTTGGAAGCCATGAGAAAAACTGGTTTGGCAAGAGGCTACTTCATCTTTCAGTAGCACAGAGAGCTAAGGGATGTCAGATGATTTAAGAAAAAAACAAGACTCATGCTCTAAAAAACAGAGGAAGCTGTATGAACTTGAGAACGTCATCTACGTCCCAGTTATTTGGCGGTAAAAAGCCAATGGCAATTCAAAGTGCATTATTGGGGAGAGCCCAGCTGGATCAGTATCAGCCTGGCCACGGGGACTGGCCAGGCCTCAACACCAGTCTAAAGCAAGGTAGCAGCCCATGTGTGTCTTTGAACACAGAGACCCCTTGCTTGGCCCAGTGGGCAACAAATGGCTACAGTCAATTCCACCAGTCTCCATCCCGGGGAAATCCCCTTTGCAGCATATTCAGGAGCACAGGGCAGCCTGCTGCTGAGGGATGAGACTGGTCCCCTTCCCACCCACCCTCATCCCCGCACGGCAGCAGGCTCAGAAGAGTGGCAGGCACTCTTTTGCACAGTCTAGTGGTGGAAGCTTTATCTGAAACCCTTCCCGAGGGAAGAGGGAGGCCTGCATGTCCACGTTGATGCAGAGTAAGCCCAGCATGAGCTGGCGCTGGTACTCCTCCCACTTCATCATGACATCAGACACGGAACGGTTGCTTCTTATCCACACAGGCAGTGCTTCACCACAAGCCGATGTGGATGAAATTGGCAGGCTCTGCGGCCCTCCAAGCTCGAGGTGATAGTAAAGCCTGAAAGGCAAACACATGCAAAGAATCAGTACATTGGGAAGACTTGAGTAGGTCACCAGACCAGAGCTCCAGAACCATACACCTAGTTTGTTTTACCACTGACTGCATGAGCTTAGTCAGAAGTGAGAGTGTGTGTGTGTGTGTGTACACGCTTGTTTCCCCCTCCTTGCATCTCTTGATTATTCAGATCACGAGCTCTTGTGCTTAAGAATCACTCCCTCATACTAGGATCCAAATCACAGCTGGTATCCCTGCCTACTACTGCAAGATGCAGTTTCCTATCCTCATCCAAGCAAGACAAGTCTTGCCTCAGCCTCACACCGCAGCCCGCTGCAGGGACTTCGGTTCAGAGGCAGAGGCACACACACAGATCCAAAGTACTGTGTCTCTTTGGAAACCCTATAGTGTTTCCTGGCCATCCTAGTGCCTCCCCACCCTAAAAAAGGGCCTAGACCTTGAGGCGGATAAGGTCACTTGAACACAAGTACCTCTTGGAAGGAACTTTTAGGGGACCCTGGGCCAGCAAATGCCACACGGACAAATGCCTCTGTCTTCTACAGGGAGCACAGAATAAGCTAGCATATTGTTTTAATTAGACCTACATCTTCTGCTCTGTTGCTATAGTAACAGCTTAATTACAGGGTCTGCCCTGTAATAGGAAGAAGAAAGGAGACCAAGTCTATCCAACAGTTAAGGAAGATTCCATGGACCAGATCTACATTTTAGATCGGGCAGTAAACCCTTCTAGTCAATTTGTGCTTGACCTGCTCTGCTCCAATGGAGTGGAGTCTGCAGAAATCAAAGGTGAAAGGTGAAATGGAGGGGTCCTCCAGAACAGTGCTGTGGAGGAAACCAGCCATACCTGGCTGAAAGATGGCTGCCCAGTTTCTTCTTGGCTTTCTTCACAAGATAGTTGCAGATTTCAGTCATCTGCTCCCTCATCCATCTAATATCCTCAGGGATATCTGGGAGCCATTCCAACAATCTGGGAAGAGACAGGAGACAACCATTAGTTGGGCCCACAAAGAGTAGGATGGAAAGAATGGAAGTTTTGTCTCCTCACAATGATTACTCGTTATTTTTAGTGACAAAAGCTATTTACGCTACCATTCACAGAATTAAGGGGAAGAAGCTGCAAAGCATGAGAACAGCCCAGGAACTTATTCTTCACATTTTGTGTCAGCACTTTCCATATTTTCCATCCATTTTCAGAATTGGAAAGTGGTTTTTTCCCTAAGCCTTTCTATCACAAACTGTCTCCTTCCAGAAACTTTTCATGCGGTACTTCATACTAAGGACAAGTCTGACAGACTTGCCTTCCCAGCCATGTAAGTGTAGAGCTGGAAATGGCTGCAACCACGCTGCTCCTTGTTCCAGTGGTTCCAGCTCGTGTGTGGTTTCTGCTTTCACCCCTGCACTCCCAGTTCAGAAGCCTCTCTCCAGGCTCCAAAATTTATCACCATTTTCCAGGGCAAGATCCAACACACAGCCATCTTCCTTCAAGCTGGGAGTATGGGCTGTAGCTAAACGACGCACAAAGGTAGGAAAAGTTTTGGGGTTTGTGTTTTTGTTTTTTTTTTTCATATATCTGGTAAGCAGCAGGAACTCTTTTCCCAGGAACTCTGGCACTGCAGAGTTAGAGAGGATCCTACTCTCTGTCCATTCATGCTCCACCAGCTACATGAAACACTTTGCTGCACTGGGAAGAACACCACTGAAGGAACCAGCCAAAGACCTACCTGACAGTGAAGGAAACTGCAGACTCCAGAGGCAGCATATAGGGGACCATCATTGCCGTGGCCACACGAATAGGCAGCATGTTGGTGATGCCAGTCAAGAAACTTCTTCTTTCAGCACAAGCCTCCAGAAGAGCTGAAGACAGAAAAGAACATGGCTGAATCCCCACAACAGGAAAGTCATCTTCCTTGCCGCACCCCAGTAGTTACCCAGCCTAAGGTCTCCCCTCCCCACCTTCCACTTCTTAAGGAAGTCTTGCTCAGGGTAGTAGTTCTCTTAGCACAGCTGAGAACAGCAGCTTTTAGCTTTATCAGACTCCCAAAGGAGTGAGCAACAAGATACCCTCCACTCCTTACCATGCAGAATACTGTCAAATGAGTCAATCTCTCCCAAATTCAGCCTCCACAGGGCAAGCCACAACTTCATCTAAGAGGTACCAGCTCCATCTAATGATCAGTGGGTGCCAGTTCAATCCCTGGGTATGGCCAAGCCCAGCCATAAGCAATACCCACAGATCCCAGTAATCCTCTGAAGTGGACCAGACAGCACACGAAGATTGCCTGTGCGCTCTCACTTTGGATCATACCTTGGTTCAGTCTGGGAGGCAAGTGTTCGAAGATGTGCTCTTCAACAACAGCAAGGGCAGTATTGTCCTCTAGTTGGTCCTCAGCTTCTGTTTCTTCCTCTTTCTTCTCTCCTGGGGGTGCTTCTATGGCAAGGAGAGGACGGGCAGGACTTGGACGATGAAGGAGACCTGAAAAGAAGTCATACCATAAGGATGATACAAACTAGCTGCCCTGCCTTGCCTGGCCTTTAGTTTTAGTCCTCACTTCACCCTAACACCCCTCAGACAGACAGACATCACAACTAGCCTCTTTAGCTTACATCTATTGTAATGCTTACCACAATGAGTTAGAAATCTTGCTCCTTTAATATCATCCTTTCTTTCCCCACCAGAAATTTTAACTTTTCCCCTTTAAGTACTGCAGGGTGCTGTTTGGCAGTGTTTTGGTGACTGGCAGATTATAGCAACAATCTCGAAGGCAAGATTTCCCTCCTGCAGCTTAAATCCACAAACACAGCTGCATGATTGCTCTTATCCCAGTAAGGTACGCATCACAGAGCAAACAAATGTGCTTGATCTGCTGTAAATTGACACTAGGTGGCATCAAACACACACACTCAACCTGTTAAAACAGTTGGAGGAAAGAAAGACCAGTGCTTACATGTAGGAAAGAGTGAAACAGTAGTGTCAAACTACCAGGTGCTGGGGGCTGCTGAGGGCATGCCTGCACTCTGCATTGCTGTGCCACATTAGACACACCCTCCTCCTTTTTATGTGCAGCTAGGATATCTGCAGGAGGTCCAACTGGCACCTAACAACTGTGTTGGTGTAGCACTGAGAACGTACTAAGTAGCTTCAATGATCTGTTGTGCCAACACCACTGTGGTATCAGCAGTTAGAGTCCTTCTGCATTGCACCGGAAAGGTGTCTGCTCCACCTCCGCTTCCTGAAGTGCTAGCATAGACTTCTTAATGGAAATTCCATATTCCGATATCTGAGGCACAGCTCAGTTCTGCCCTTCCACCTTTCAAATGCACCATTGTCTATCTTCAGAGCCAAGCCACCAAGCCTGGCACAAAAGAGGCAAGTCAGCACAGCTAAAAAACACCCAGTTCCTTACCATTCTTCTTCAGGAAGTGCAGTGCATCCCGATAGCCCTGCTTGCACATATCCCGCAGCACCTGTGGGCAGAGGAAGGCAAGAACACATAATTTGGAGATTGTCTGGCTGAGCAGAGCAAACACCCAGCTCAATGATGGCTTGAGAGGAATTCTCCTAACTCCTAAGCTACCCCAAGGACAAGTCTCATCCTTGCCAGCTCTTCCCAGGCTTTGAGCAGGAATGGGAGGTATAACATGAATACACCGGAGACAGAAATCGCAGTATAAATCAGATTGGGACCCCTGGAATCCTACTTAAGTACAGGCTTAGAGTTGCAGCCACCTCATTTCCCCATCTACAGCTGATGCCATGGTGGGCAGTCTTCAGCAAGTCACTCTGACAAGCAGCCCAGAATACTTCCCAGCAGACGCCAGGAAAGGCCACTGCTTTTGCAGATAAAGCCAGCTAACACTGGAGAGGGGGCAGGAAAAAGCTTGTCCAAGTAATTCAGCACATGAACGCACACTTATGCCCAAATGCCAGGTCTATTTGAGGCTTCATTTGCTCAGAAGCGTGCAAAGCTACAGTGCCACCTGCTCTATTTGCACTTTTTAGGAGACAGTCACTAGCTACAGGCTGGCAGCTCCATCCTGACACCTCAGAACACTCAAGAGCACATTGGTTCTGATGGCTAATACATCCTTGTTTACAAGTGAGCCTGGCTTCCTGGCAAACGCCACTCTAGAGAGCGCAACATGGGAATGCTTTCCAAGCAACTCCTACCACCTAAATTCCAGATCTTCCAGTAGCAAAAGAAAACCAAGCCACCTGCACAACCTTGTGCAGATGGTCAAGGCTTTCCTAGTCACTGGGTTCATAATGTCAAGGTTAAAAAACAGACAAAGAGATACAAAACTAAAAGCGTCTGAAATCTTGTTCTGCTAAAGTGCACAGTATAGCCAGTGCCTATCTACTGTCCCCAACTTCTGGTGCTGCCAGGAAACTCACCTGCGGCTCCGGAGGAAACAGGGCCTTTGAGAGGCGGTAGAGGTTGCGAAGGTTGAACTGGATGCTTGTATTGGTGACTCTCAGCTCGTGCATGTTTGTGGAATCATCCCGTGGACAGATATCACTCTCTCCTGAGAATGGAGACACCGTGATTGTGTTCTTCAGCTCATATCGTGGCAAGTTGTCGGAAATCCCTCCATCAACGTATCTCTGAAATCAAGACAAATGAAACACTCTTCATCCTTATAACTGTTCGAACTGCTTTTTTACTGTGTCCCTGTTCATATTTTTGCCAACAGCTTGGGAACAGAATGGAGTACATCCACCAGTACTGGAGAAGTCAAAACCAGGGACAGCACAGCTGAGCTGTCTATAAGCTTTTGCTATGCACCTTTCTTCCTTATGGTAATGTGTGTTGGTCACAATTGTTCAATGAGAAAGGCATATTCTCTTGTGCAACTGCTGACTTACACCTATAGGGTTTGACTCCTGTCCAATTAAATAACATGACACACCAGCAACCACCTGCAGTGCAAATTAGCAATGATCTAAGCTGTCACACTGTGACATTGTGCCATTTTTCACTTGTGTTTAAAACAAATACACTCAGACACAAGTCCCCACTGGCAGAAGCATTGTTACCTAAGAGTAAAACCACATGATTTGTTGCTAGCAGGCTTGTCGAGCAGCAATACCAACACATGCATACACATTTGGAATCTACTTGCTGTGGTGTGATAACAGAGAACGAGTGACTCGGGGTTTGCTCCTAACAGGCACCCTCTTATCAGAGAACGTTCTGTACCTACGTACCATAAACACATTTGTGTTACCCTTGCAGGAAGGGCAACTCCAGTAGCATATACTCAATTCAAAGTATTTGTTGCAGTACCATAATTGCACAAGGAGCTGAACAAGACAATCCCTATCACAGGCCTTTGGCAGAGCAAGCAACATGCAGAAGATAAAAGGAAGGTGATGTTGGTCAAGTCAAAAGAGCAGTAAGTTTGAGACTTTGCAGAGCAACAACTCAAGCTCTTGTGACCCTCAGTTACAGAAGAGTCCTGCTGATTTTGTATCAGGGTCGATCCTGCCATTTGCTGCCTGGAACCCTTCCCTTTAGATGTATTCAAAAGCAAATCATCATACAGGAGCTACACATCCCCATATGCAGCAGCTGTAACAGGTTTCAGCTCTCTGCTTAGCTGGCAGAGACTGAACTCAGGCAGAGCATGGAAATGCTGATCAGAAGAGAATCATGCTTCGCCTTGTCTCACAAG
>JAOXNO010000041.1:48911737-48971533 GCA_028565335.1 Limnodromus scolopaceus | reverse complement strand
CGCCAGCCTCACCTGCAACAAGAGAAAGAAAAATGCACCATGAAATCCTCGCAATGCCAGACTTCTCCTGCACAAAACAAGGCACAGAAAGCCTCAGTCACAGCTTTACTCAGAGGTTTCTCCCCACTGGCTGATATATATAACTCAAGATGAGAGACTACTATGGGCAGTGTTAGAGAAGTCACGGAAGTTTGCTGTCTTGACCCTCGCACTTCTCCACTGCAAAGAGCTACCCTCATCTTATATACGTTTTATAAAGTTAAGGAAGATCGCATGCATCTGGCTAAGGCCTCACACTTTTTCTTAGATCCTGTTTCACTGGCCAATGCAGGGCTGGTAAAAACACAGACTAACAAAGAAAACAAGGGAGGTGCTTTAACAGCTTTGAGCTTACAACTAAATCTACTTCAAAACATCTTTCACTAAAACTTTTCTAGTAAACCTCATCTTTTTCCTCACGTGAAAAAAAGTCATCTGCCTGGAAGCAAAAGTGCCAGTAAACAGCTTAGCTGGAAAGCACCAGCATTCCTATCTCAGCTCTGCTGTGAATGCCAGCGACATCTCAAGTGAGCAAGACAGACAGCATACTCCATTAAGGAATCAGTGACTTAGTGCTACCTGCAGAGTTTTTGGTGTCCCATCCCTTCTGTGTCAGATTTCGCTGCAGTATACTAGGCCCTGATGGCAAGCAGGACTTAGGAAGGCATGCCTGCTTCACCCTTTCACACAGTGACACAGCTGAGTTTGGAGGAGAGGAGACATCCTGTCCACACAGAAGGGAAGGCATCTGCTAAGCCCATTATCTCACGGTCACTAGGAGCCCAAACTGGCAAGAGCATCAGAGCTCTCCAGTGGGAAAGGAGGGATGGAAGAAAACAAACCAAAAACATCAACCCACGCCAAACCCTCAGCACCCACATCTGCCCTTTACACACACTGTGGCTTTCACACACATCTCCTAGCCATGGTGAGATACAAGACAACAGTTCCTGTAAGTACCACCCAATCACTGCACTCCTGGGAGCATTTGGAACATACACACGAGAAGAATGTGAGGGGAATAATTAAAGAAACCAGGAGAAGAGAGGCATGCTTTCACAAATCAAGACTTCTCTCCAATCAAGTTTTATTGACTGGCACATTTATGAGGAAACTAACTAACTTTTAAACATAGCCTCTCTTTGGGGAAAAAAATGTGTTAGAGACTGAAAAAAACCTATGATTCAGAGCTCCCAACCATGAGTGAGCTGTGGGGACATTAATGAAAGTGAAGACCAACAGCAGCAACATTAAGTGAAATTTAGCTTTAATTCTGGTCATGTACTTAAGAGACCCTCCAAGTCTGCACCTCAACCCTATCAATGACTAGAAGTTCAGTTCTCAGGGGAAGATGAGAGACTATCAGTTCAAGCCAACTGGAAATCCCTCCATTTTGCTCTCCCACCCAGTCTTGCAATCGCAGAAAGGAGGTAGCAGAATGAAAGCATCCAAGTTAGACCCAGGTTAATAAATATAATGGAGATAAGAGCAACACCACCCTCAAAGCTGTGTTGACACATCCCAGTCTTTTGCAATACACGTGTGCCAGCAACATGTTTTCCACCAACACAGCCTGGGAATGTGATTCTGTGCTTAGGAAACCCATCAAGATCAGCAGCTCAAGCACGCATAGAACTGGACCCTTGAACATGACCACAGACTCTGGGGTCAGGATTTTAGGCACTGTGAGGTAGCAACTTAGCAGAAAATCCAAGTTACCCCCTCTGAAGCAATTTTTAGCACTATAATCCCAGCCTTTTGCTCTGTCCTAGAGCAATGTTTAGCAGTCTAATTCTGATCTTACTTACTCAATTAGCAGTAAGCCATTGAGCCCAGCCTGTTCCAGATAGTAGCCACATGGTTCAACATCTTCCCAACATGAAGGAAGTCACCCTCACAGAAATTACATTTTATCAGCACCATGACATTAGCACTCATAACGTTCCCTAAGATGCCTTCACATCTGACAAGGGGAAGAAAGACACACAAAGAACTGACAACAGAGCCAAAAACTGAATGACGCCCAGCCCAGCACCTTAGCCACATGACCCCAGGAAACTCCACTGCATCAAGTGCTGAAAAACCCAGTGGGAGAGTGGGTGCCGAGCGTGCAGCCACGGGGAGATAGTCTGTGTGCAAAGGCCATGCTGGAGGGGGCAGGGGGGTTGGGGTGTTTGTGTCACCCAAGAGATGGTGCTTAAAGAACAATGCTTTCAGTCTTGGCATCTCAGTGTGCAGAAAGATTTGATAGCAATACTGAAAACTACTGCAATAAAATTGAGCTTCTGACTGCTTGAGCTAAAGCATGAGCTGGAAGTTGCTTAAGAAAAACAAAACAGTGAAGTCCCAACTATGCCAGGAAAAAGACCGTCAGCATTTGAAGGAAGACTTCAGTTGTAGCTGCTTTATCACCATTTCACAGCCAAGTGGGGTGGGGGGACAGAGAAGAACAGAGGATGAAATAAGAATTACTGCTAATCAGCAATTTCATTCTTTGAGTATACTTTCTGGGTATTTGTTGTTTGGAGTTTTTTAATATGTGTGCATACATGCACACACATAGGAGCTTCTGAGGTATTTCAATTTAAGGGCACCCGTGATTCTGTTGGACTTGCTGGCTCATTTGCATCAAAGCTGAGCACAGAAGAGCTCTGTGGGAAGAGATGAGGACAGGGTGATCTGCAGCACCACCAGCTTTCCTGGAAATAAGGCTAGTGGAGGGTTCAGCCAAAGGAGTCAGGTTTACATAGTTATATCCGTGACAAATGAAAAGCCCTCTTGGAAATACATTTGGGAGGAGAGAGAAGAGGTGAGAGTGTTTTAATCCCGTTACTACCAGCGGTGCTATTCCAGGAAAACCAGCTCAAATTCTGCTCGCAGACTGCCAGAGGGAGCAGCTGAATGAGGGGTGGTCAAGAGAGAAGTTCTACAGAGGTCAGCCACAAGCTGTCAATTATTACTAGCGCTATTCCAGTGCCAATATCCAGTCCACAGAAGTTTCCCGTGGTTTTTGATGGATCTGGTGACTCAGGACACAGGGTCACGTGAAAAAGCTAAATTAAGTTCCTCTTCCCTTTTTGAGGTACATACCAAGGGGCAGAAACAGTCCCTAATAGTTGGTATTGGTTGTTAGGAAAACATTTCATTCTTCTCCCACCAACCAATTAATTCAACACTTCTCCCTGTACAGATTTACTAAGCCAATATTTCTCTATTAATTATATTAATATGTGGATTATTCCATTTTCATTAGAAAAGCCATATCCCCCTCCTTCCCCGCCCCCACCACTGCCACAGTGGGTGGTGTTATACATGAACCTGAGTACTTCAGGGCCATTGTCCTTATCTGAATTTCAGTTGTGATGACGCAAAGAAGCATCAGACAGTTGTGTCCTGAACCACCCCAACGTGTCCCTTGCCAGCCAAGAAGGCCAGCTGCTCCACCTCTGCTGGTTCATCCAGTGATTTTCCTGCAGCGGCTACAAGGGGCAAGTTACTGTTACCAATGGGAAAAGACCTGAAGGCAGCTGCTAGTTTGCATTTAATTTTTATGTTAAGCCAGCTTCACATTAGCTTATTGACACAGCAAGACTGTTCCCTTAAAGAACTGGCTTTCACCCCCACCAGTCACACTCAACCCCAAAATAACCCAGTATCTAAGTCTCTACTGCCTTGCATCCCCTAAACTACCATTCACTAACCTGAAAAGCATTCAAGCAGCATGTGCTATTTATAACTGTATAGAAACATCTCCAGCCACAGCAGCCTGCTGCTACTCTGCCTCTGGAAGAGGAGACAAGCTGAAGATCGATCATCTAAAACTGATGTTAGCTGGGCCACTGGGAAGACCCTTAGCTGCAGCTAAGAGCTCTGAGATGAAACAGGAAGGCTGCTTCAAGCCTGTGGAATGCACAAGCATAAGGACCATCGCAAAGGTTAAACACCCCACAGAATGAGGGGTGATGCATGGGGAAGAAGGACCTCTTCAGACCCACATCTTCAGCAGCAGGGCTTTTGCACCAAGGGCACCGTGATGTTCACCTGTTGATGTTAGATCACATTGATACCCATTTGCCAGCCAGAAAAAGGACAGTTGACCCATAAAATATTTGAGGTGGAAAAAAAAAAAAAGCCTAAGATACAAATAAA
This sequence comes from Limnodromus scolopaceus, assembly GCA_028565335.1. Taxonomy (NCBI): domain Eukaryota; kingdom Metazoa; phylum Chordata; class Aves; order Charadriiformes; family Scolopacidae; genus Limnodromus; species Limnodromus scolopaceus. The sequence goes on along the minus strand of JAOXNO010000041.1, from coordinate 48,967,345 downwards.
AATAGGAGGAGAACAGGCTGAAGAGGGAGAGGGGCATTCTGGACATTCCACCCAGCAGCTCCTGTGACCGTGGCTCGCCCATGACACTGCAGCTCCTTCTGGAAAAGCTCCACATCGGCACAAAGATCACCCCCTGCGCCAGGGACATTCCTGCTCCCTGGCTTGTGCAGCAGTAAACAGGATGCAAGCTTAAAGGAAAGGCTCTCCAAAAAGCAATGGAGAACAGAGGATGTCTCCTCTCCGTGCTGGTAGGAGGCACGAGCAGAGAGATCACACCCCAGACTGCAGATGCCATACCTCACCTGGACAAATGGAGCAGATAGGGAACTGTGCAGATCCCTGCTAATCCTGTTTCTCATTTGGCCCAAGTAAGAACCCAGATTCCTTCCTACGCATCCACAATACGCAAGGCACCGCTTTTCTCTCCTCAGTCCCATCACCCAGCAAAGGCTCCAGACTGGCTGGACACACCAATATCAAAAGCTTTGAAAGAAAGCCCGCCAGCAGAAGGAAGTGCAGGTGCATTTTGACATTCCTCCAGTACCTGGAGAGTCCAACACGTTGTTACTTTGGGATGGCATGACCAAGCTATTTTGACTGCACAATTTTCAGGACAGGAGCCAGCTCCTGTGTACCATAGCCAGGGACCTCATTTTGGAGCTGCTTGACTTGTGCTTAGCTATCTATTGGAGCAATATTTGTGTGATGCTCAACACAGATGCTCCCTACAAGAGTCCCCAGCTACAATCTTCACACTTTGCTTTCAATTCAGATAGTTGCTGAGCATCACTGGAGTTCTTGTGTTTCCCACTGGTAGATCCCAGTCCAGATCTGAATTTAGGAATAAGATGAGTCGGAAGGAATTTACTAGCATGATCTCCCTCAAGGTTAATTTAGCTTGGTTACCTGTCCCTTGCTATTTCAGCTGTTCCTGTCAATAGTTAAAAGCTAGTCTCTAGTGATGGGTTTTGGGAGAGCTGTCCTGTGTTCTTCTTGGGCACAAACACCCAAGTTGCTCCAGCTCAGCACACAGAGGTCCTGCACCTGCCTCTCCTCTGAATACTGAGAGTAAGCAACGGGCATACTCTTCTTGCCTGCCCTCTCCTAGGAGAAGATACAGTCCTAATTATAACACAGTCCTGTCACCAGCCCAAAAAGATAAAGCTGTAAACAAGAGGCACCGAAACAACAGTTTGCGAGCTGACATCTAGAAAATAATTAAACAAGGAACTTTATTGGATGCTTCCTCACAGGTAGCTCAGACTGCCAGAAAGGGCCCGTTCGTTCATCCCGAAGAGCAGCGTATAGCAATGCACCAGTGACCCAAGGACAACCCCAATTCTTATGGGCAGTAATCTCAGTTTGTGACAGATCCCACTGCTTGGCTGGACTTCTGCTCCTCTTCCCACACTCAGGCTGAAGCAACCTGGTTTCCACTCAATGTCCCAAGTCAGCAAGAACCAGACAGACCTTCAGCTGAGCTAAGCTGAACAAAGGCCAACTTGTGCTGAATGGGAACATGACCCAAGATGTTCTCTGACTGCCTATCAGTGAGGCTGGATGTCAAAGGGGGGCACCCAAAGACAAAGCAGGAAATTAAATGTCTTATGATCTGCCCTTATAAGACATTTTCAGGTGATAGGGGTACCCCACAGCTGGTGGCAGCTCTTTAGTTTCAGGGTAAAATCCTAGACAGATGCCTAAAAGCATTGGGTGTGCAAAAGATATCTATCCCTCACTTGCCAGAAGTTGTATAACACCCACTATTTAAATACAAAGAAAAAATACACATTTTTTAAATATTTGAGGCTGGGGGATGACAGCTAGCAGCAGAGCCTCTAAAGGCACCGATTCTTCTCACATCTGTATGCATCTTCCTGGAAACCAGTAATATTGAGAAACACCATGTACCAAAACAAGCTGTTCTTCTGGGACTTCCCTAATTTTTTTTGTTCTGAGGTATATTTATTTTATTTATATATATTTTTTTAAGGTTTCCACTCAATTCTTCTCTCCTACGACTTTGCCATCAGATAAAAAAACAGCTCCGCTGACCTGACTCCAGATAAGAGATACATAAACAGCAAACACGATTCCCTCTCCGCCCACCCCAACAACATACCCCAGTCTTCAGTCAGCCCTACTGCTTGATCGGCTGTCCTGTGGCAGGTAACCCTTCCCATCAGGGGCTCTGTGCGGGGATTCAACCTGAGCTCAACAAGCAAGTGATTTTGCGAAAGTGATTTCTTAGAAAGCCTGACCACTGGTTGTAAATAAGGGTCATTCTCCCCCTTTGCTCAAGAGTGAGGGGAACTGACTCCCTATTGGAGTCACTCCTAAAGATCCCTATCAGGCTACAGGAAGCAACATCTATTCTGACCTTACAGGTGGAGCAGGTGGAAACAGCAAGAGGAAGAGACAGCTTTTCAAGTAGGGCCAGCTCTTGCAGCCAGAAGCAGAAGCCGAAGGAAGGGCTCAGCCCACAACACTTTCTGGCTCAGACCCTCAGTGCTCAACATTGCGAAGTCTAGACACACACAGTGCCAAGGTACAGCCTGCGGCAGGTGAGCTAGGTAAATCCAGATCACCTGAAACTGCTTCACAGCCAGAAGCCTCCCTCTTAATATGTTTGTCCCCAAGATGTTTACTTCTCTATTTCAAGTAAAACTTGGGGAAAAAAAGGCAAATAGCTGTTGGTCACTTTATCTGTTCAAACAAAGCCAAACCAAAAGGAGCCATTTTTCCCCTCTGTGCCATGCCAAAAGAGATGGTTGATTTGTGTGCTCCAGATACCAGTTAATAGATGAACCAGAACTATTACCATATCCTGGATGCAGGGAGCATAAAGAGAAGATCTGCTTTTAAGTTGACCCTTTTTTTTCCTCTTGCACAGAGCAGCTCACCAGGCAGCCCACAGTGACTGTTGCCTGCCTGTCCACCCTCTGGTACCTACAGGGTAGGACCCTCGTGTAAGACAAAGTGCAAGACACACAACTCATACCCCCCCCCCACCTTAAGGCAGGTTGCTCTGCTTCGTACAGAAGCAGAGGCTTTGGGAGAATGGTCACAAGAGCTGCCAGGCTCGATTATGTCTCCAAGCTAAACCTTTGTGCCGGACTTAATGTTAGTGTTGGCCCACCAAAGCCCCAGCAGGCGACTGCTGGTTTGCAAGCTGAGGCCTGCTTTGTTTCTGCGGCCAGGACTGGAGCGTTTACTCTTGCGACACAAATCAGAAAACAGTGCAGCTGCTTCTGCGGAACAATCAATAGGAATGCCAAGAGGCAGCTCAGTTCATGCAGCAGCCAGGATCTGTCTCTGTCACAACCACGACAGCAATCCCCACTAGCCTAATCTTTCTCCACTGTAATTCCCTAATACGGGGCTTAATGCTGCATTTCTGTTCACTGCATTAAGCAGAAATTAAATGGTATAACAGCACGTGAAAACGAAGTGTTGCTCAGGACATGAAAAGTTGCAAGCTGTACTGAAAGTCCCTGTCCATGCTACACTGCAGCTCAAACTGCATGGGATGACAAGAAAAGGGGGTTCACAGAGTAAGAGAAGGTGCAGCTCAGATCCCGGCTGGTCGCTCCGAGACAGAGCAATGCTGGGTTTTGGGTCACGTTTTAGAAGCCAGTACTCATCAAGAAAAAGCTAGTGGAGAGGAGAAACAGACCAAAAAAACATGTTGTAACAATGCAAAATTGCCTTTTAACTCTGCCCTATACAGAGGCAGAAGTGGAACCGCATCAAACTCTTGTTTGACAAACATCCATGTGAAAAACACTAACACAAAGCCTCCAGTGGTTGACATTCTGAACTAGAACTGGTGCAGAAGGATCAAGTCTCACCCACATACACAACATTACACACACCCACACACACAACATTACACACACCCACACATGAACATATTCATTTCTCAGGGCCGGTTTGCAGGATGGCACTACACACCTAAAGTAAGAGCACAGTTTCCACTTCACAGTGGAGGTATCACTAGAGCTAAGCTGCTTTGGAGTAAGAGAGACCAGTGCTACAGGGCAGTAGATACCTTTGCCAGGCACTTGCACCACAGATTGATGAAGACAAAGTGGAGTGAGCAGTCATCATTTTCTGTTTCCAGAGCCTGAAGAAATAGCTGCCAGCATCACTTCAGCTTCATTGCACACTAGCCATTACCCTCAGCTGGCTCACCAACAGCAAAGCAAGGCCCACACACAATTTTTGGTGGCTTTCAGTCTAACACCTGCTAAATACTCTCCTGCATGCTTGCAGGCGACGATTGTTTTGTGTTCACCAGAGATGCCACCAGGGACGTTACCAGAGACACAGCTGACTGTCATGCAGAAAAGGGCAGCCTTCTCCCTTCTACCCTATCCTTTATCACTGCACGCTTGCGTGGCTGCTACAGCACTGTCTCACCCTGGCACAGAATGAAAGGAATAGCTCTGCCATCCTCCCCTGGCCCTCAGCCTGCATCGTGCCCAGCTCCCTCATGCTTGCACAGCTAGCCAACTGCTCCAATCCATGCCAAGCACCTCCCTGTGCACCTCTGAGCATGCTGCTTGCTGTGCCCACTTTGCCCTTCCATCTCACACGTGTGTGTTAAGTGTCACCTTACACCCTTGAACTTTTCCCCAGGAGCCATGGCATGAGCAGAGACTGCCACCAGCAAGGAACCAAGAATGAGGAGCTTCGTTCCAAAGCAGTCCTCGGAAGAGGCACAGGTGTTTTGTTCTAGAAGGAATCTCATTTTGATGATGAGGCTTATTTGGGAAGGATCTTCAGTCAGAGCACACAAGGCAGACTGCATTCCTTGGGAGCCATGACACAAGAATATCTGGATTACCTTTCTTCATGGATGTCAGCAGCAGTCCCCAAACTACAACTCCTGGGCATAAAGATCACTTTGGTTCTGAAAGCATCCACGTGAGCAGGACGGGAGCTGCTCACAGAGGGTTGCACAGACCTCTGCAAGGGAAGAGCCTCTACTCAACCCTTCCTGCAAAGCTGAGCAGTGCACAAGCAAGGAGAGCTGCAATGTCCACCTGAAGCTCACACACACAAAATGAACTCTTCTGTGTGCAGTAGTATAGTTATATAGTATATAGCTAATATATATAATTTAGCTAATAGTTAAACGCTTAGTTTGTTCCCATAAAGAAGTCTTTACCAATCCCACTATAAGAACACTGGGTTATATAAATCAATGTAACACTCTCAAACAAGGCTCTAACTTTCTCCATGCATGACATTAACTACGGCAGCCTGAATCCATGCCCTGCCTCTATGATACGCTGGAGTAACTTTCTTACCAGGTCTAGCCCTGAATCAGCAGCGTTCAAAGCTGGCAAGAGCAGCTCTTGTAATTAATAGGCTTCCCTGTTCATTTACACCCTCAGATGCCACCTCCTCTAGTTCAGGATGCTAAACTAGATAATCCACAACAGTGGCAGCTCAGAGACGCTGCCAGAGCCTCCAAGTCTTAAAGGGCACTCAATCCTTTAAATCCTAACCCAAAAGGCTTCCAAAACCAGTACCCATCCAAACAAACTGCAGTGTAGGAAGAGGTAGAGAGAGGTTAATTCTCAGAAGAGATCCTCCAAGCACAGCATAACCAAAAGCCTAGGAAACAGCTGCAGAAGACACTTCATGAAGCTTGCTAATTCCAGAGGACCTGCCCAGCCAGAAGCCATCAATGTAGATTTGGGCTTTATCTGCACCAGGAAACACCACAGTCTCAGTTCTGGGCAAGCACCAGAGGGCGGCCCACAGCCCTGGGTTCTACTAAAACTAACATCTTCCACACCTGACATACCCCACGAACAAAGTTTTCACCACCCACCCAGACTCATCACCACTAGGATCGCATGGAGCTTGGCTTGTTCAGAGCCTGTCAGCTGTGGAGAGTCCCTTTTTCCAGGAACACTGAGGGCAGCTCTCCGAGACACACTGTGCCGCCAATCAGCACAACCCCAGGGACAGGATCAGGCCTGCACAAGCAGCGATTGTATCACAAGTGCCAAACTCTCTTCTCCCTTGCTCTGGCCTTTGTAGCTAAAGCAGGCAGAGCTACAACCATCTCCAGCACCTTTTCTACGCTCCCAGGCTCACCAGTTCCCTCCCTTCTATGTGCTCCTTAGAAGGGACTTCTACTGCCCCAGAACCTATCATTTCCACATTCTGCCTTTTCCCAAGGACATAGACGCATTTAGTTTCTTGAAGGCACATCCTGACTTTCACCTCAAGTCCCAGAAAGAAGGAGGCTGAGTATTAAAACTGGGCAACAGAAGTGAAGTGCAGAGGATTCAATGGAAAAGGGGTGGCCAGTTTGGAATCCAACCAGCAATGGGGTTTGCCTCACAGAGAGCAAGATGGATGGGAGTCGCCCACTCTCACTGCTCCTTGAAGTAGGAGATCTCTGAGCTTTTGCAAAGACCCTGGAGTTAGGAATTTCCAGCTCCAGAAAGAAGGAATGCTGACCAAATTACTATTTCTCCAGCCCTCACATGGTCATCTTCAAGTACAGTACAAAACAAGCACAAAAGAGTTGAAAATCCTCTCCGGTCAGGCTGGTGAATATTTCATTCCTGCTTCATGGAGGCACAATGGGAAACACAGAGAAGCCCAGAGCAAGCAGAGGGCTAGCATCAGAGCACGGTCACTCCCAAGCCCACTGTGCTGGAAGGCAGACAAGAAGGAAACACCGTCACCCACTGGACATGTAGGCAGAGCTGCTGTAACCACTACAGCAGCAGGAGTTTGGAACTGGAAAACAGAGCAAGGAATCTGAGGAAGGTTCTTGATTTGTCAGCACTAAACTTAACTTTCAAACATAATCAATAACTGGACATAGGACGCTGAAGAACACATGACAACTTCTTGTATTTTATAGGGAGGACTTGCAGGTGCCTTGAAGAGTTTTGGGAGATAACAGGCAGAAAGAAGTGGAACAGGCTGAATGTGCTACAAGTTCAAGAGAGATGCTAAAATTACGGGCCAGAAGAACGACCACGCAAATACTGCTTGTGCTGTTGCCAGTGTCACTGCACAGCTGCTGCTGCGGCTGACAGAGCAAGGCTGGGCACCAAGCTGCTCTGCATGCCTACTGTCTGTGTCTTAGGATGACAAAAGAATAAACGCATGCCTTGCTATGACTAAGTTTTTTAGCCAGAAGTGGCTGCTTGGCTTCCCTTCATTCAATGAGATGCCTGCAAGAGCACCTTTCCTCACAGGAACTTTCTTACTACAGACAGCAGAAACAAGTTCCTTCTCTCCCAACAAAACACACTGCAGGGTGCTCCAGCTGCTTGGCTACCAGCTTACTTGTTTTGACACCTGAGTCTGCAGCTCAGTGACTGCTGATGGCACTGATCCAGGCACAGCAGCTTCTCCACCAAGCCAGTGAACGTTTCTGACTATGTCAGCACAGAACACCCCCCTGACACACACTTCTATTGTCCACCAGAGAAAGAAGCAGCAGCTTTACCACTGCCAGGGAGTGCCAGGAGGTTCTCCATGAATTACATCCATGTCTCTGTGGATGTACATAGAGGTGCCTCTCCTTCCATTGACTGGGCTGGGCTTGCTGAGCCCAACAACTTTTTCTCCAGCTAAGGCCTTTGCAGGAGATACAAATTACCATCTCGAGCTTTGAAAGGCCACAGATGGTATGAAGCTTTCCTTCCTGTACCTGAGGAGATCTATAGATCTCTTCACATAGCCACACAAGCCAGCATCACGTATACTTCCCCTAGGATAAGCTTCACGACTCACGCTTTGGCTAGCATCAACTGGCACTGCTCTGAGGACTCCATAGAGACTAAGCTGATTTATTTCCCTCTCTCAATCTGGGATTTGGGGTTGGACTCCACACACACACACAGAGAAAATAACCTCCGTGACCAGTCCTTAAACCTTTGCATGCACATAATCAAATTTCAGGAGCACAACATTTAAGATGCTGCTAACGTTCATTATCTCAATTTCCAAAGGTAAAAGCGGGTTTGTTTGTTTGTTTTTCTTCCCGTTACCCAATGCAGAGTCTCTCCAGTTCAGCAGCACATTTCCTGGTGGTCACATGGTGACAGCTGACAAGCAAACCTGAATGTCAAATAACAGTTACTCCATCTCAAGTGGAGCATGAGACAAGAGTCCTGGCTAAGATACTAATTTAAATTAAAAAAATAAAAAAAATGTTTAAAACCCTGTAAACAGCCCAGGATTTGGTCTCCAAAGAACACCTCAAACAATTCTGCTCAATCTAGCAGATATATGACCTCCTTTGCGTATTCTTAGTACTAGAAGCACCCTCTCAGCTTTCTTTATCTTTTTCTGCTGACATTGTCATGCTTTAGGAGAACAGCTAACACCCACAGATGGCGGTTTGATAGCCAGCTTTGCCTCTGACAGCAGAGCCCACCTCTTCTCCCAAAAAAAGAAGCAATTCAGCAGTTTCAACCCACTCTCAGATGAGAGCTGTATTCACATACTACACAGACAACTGAGATGCTGTTGGTCAACTATGAGTCACAAGCACAGTCCGGGACTTTAGCATCAGTTCAAAACCAGCTTTTCAGTGAATAGAGGTTCACATCCCATCATTCATTCAGACCGTTACACTTCCAAAACGGGCACACCAAATCCCATACAACTCAGAGTTAGATGATTCAAGACCCTTAACAAAAATATATTCCCTACTCTGTTTTAACATTTTAAGAATCCAACACAGGCTGAATTTTAGCATTACTCCTGACTGAAAAAAGGACAGTCTCATCATGTCACATAAGCCAGTGTTACTCATCCGGGTGCAGTGACTTAAGGATTTATTCAGACAGGTAAGCATCCTCGGAAATCCAGACCCAGAGTGTATGAAAAGCTGCAGGATTTGAGGTACAAGTGAGAGGAAACTGCAGAGCCAGCACAAAAGGACTTCCTGGTTGCTTGGCATATAAAGGTGCATTTCCTGGTGTGCTGGACTCTCAACAGCCCCAAGAGAAGACACAGGCATGACACAAAGCCATTTCCCAGAAAACCCTCAGGACAAGAAGTGATTCATGCTTCAACACTGCAATACACACAATCAAGTAACTTCTAAACACGCGAGACTTTGCCCGATGCACCTTGATAACCACACAGATTATTCCAGTGGAAAAATAGCAATGCTTTTTCAGGCCAGTGAACAGAATAACCTCAAAGCTGGAGACAGCACTTCAGATGTGGGACAATACCACTGTTGTAGCCCTGGAGAATAAATCCAAGATCCCTACAACTTAATGGTAAAGTGCTTAAGAAGAGCTAGGCGAGGTCGTATCAGACCATAAATACCTCTTGGCCACTTATTTAGAAATAAGGTCCTCTGCCTAGCTAATATGGATGCCCAATTTTGTTTTATTTGCTATTCTCAAATGCGCCTTTGAAGTCCACAGTGATCTAGCTCTCAAGCCTGCAGATCATTTGATCAGGGCTTTCAGGTCAGTGTTAGCCCACAGTGAAGCCTTACTGCCATATACAAATGATGACAGGGCGGTCTTAATTCAGGGAGGAGCCAGACCAGCCTCGAGGCAAACTGAACAAACACAAAGGCCAAAAGGAAAAGCTGGAAAAGAAATGACTAAGTGGGATCTTATACCCCAAAGTCCAGTTTCTGTTCTCTCTGATCAGAGTCTCAAAGGATCAGAACCAAAGAAAAACCCAAAGGAAGAGCTTTTTCCACTCCTCCCCAGGAAGTATTTATTTTCGCAATAGAGTCTCATTGAGTTCAGAACTGGGTACAAATGCATGAAGGCACTAACCTTATCTACGCACAAGCCAAATAAGCAAGCCTTCTGCAAAATTCCCCTCTGCTTGGCATCTATCAAGAGACTCCATATAGCATGCCAATTTGATGGACAGGGCTACGGACAGCACAGGGTAGCAGTTATCATATGCTTCAAAGCCTACAGGCTACTACACCTACTCTCAGACAGAAACCAGTTGCACGGCAAATAGAGATACTTGGGATCCTACAACAGCCTGTACTAAGATGAACTGCTCTCCTAGTACAGGCTGCAGCTGTATCTTCTGCCCTGTCCTCTTCTTCCCTATGATTTCATTCTAACCCCTGAACCTCATCTTGGAATCTGTACTGTCAGGAGGGTTTACAACAGGGACGAAGTGCAGCAATGCCATGCCCCAGCCAAGCACCCTGTCTGCTTTTACTTTCATAAGGCAGCTCTGCTGCCTTAGAGCTGCTCTCTACCCAAGGTACATGCCAGCCACGCAGGCAGAGTGAAAAGAAAACTATCCTAGAAGTCAAACTTTAGACAGAACTTGAACACTCAAGCCTTGGCTGGCTTTAAACAGCATGGTGTGTCCTCTTTCAGGAGGGAGGTGAATGCTGCCTAGAAGGTGGCCCCTAACACAGGCCTCTTTATCATGCCTCCCCTGTACCTGCTAGGGAGCAGGAGAACCTATTCACAGAAAGCTCTCTACCAGGCTGGGTAACTCCCCGAGGGCAACGCCTAGCGCACCATGGATGTCTGGACATATAAATGGCAAGAACAAGGTAGACATGATAACAGCCTTGCTCAGCACTATAATGGCATCTGAGCAAGGCAAAGGATTTGGGTACTAGTGTCAGCCTGTTTCATGTTTGTGCCACATCTCCAAGTAGCACAGGGACCAGCCAGTTAGGGAACTAATTGGCCAGCCACCTCTTCAACAGAAGCAATACCAAGTAAAGCAATGAAATCCCTGGCAGCTATCAGCACATGGATCCCTGCAGGAAAAGGTATTAGAGGAGGCCTTTTCCCTTGTCCACAATAAAAGCTGGCACCGTGGCATGACTACAGCCTTTTGAGATCCCAGACTGGGGTTTGAACAGCTGGTAAGAGCTTCCTATTAAGCTCCAGAAGCAACGGTTACACTTCATTGGCATTTCTGTAAACAAAATGCTAAGGAGGGGGAAACTTCAAACCTAACTACACAGAAAAAGCTAGCTTTTGCTGCGTGAAGGCTACATCTCAAAACTCCACCTATCCCCAAAGAACAGGGAGTGCTGTAGAAAGACACCTGTGATCAAGGTGAGAGGAGTTCAAGCAGTAAACACCTCTGGTTTCACTTGGCCCTAGGAGAGGCTTGTAATTCTCTGAGACAAAATAGATATACCTAATTCTCTCACACCCTATTCCCCTTTCAAGTTTAAGATACTTTTCTGCATTTGTTATTCTCAAAAGAAGAGCTTCCAAGTACAGACTCTAGCACATGTCTGTTCACTTTTCCCCTCCATGTGCCAAGCAGCTAAAGTTCAAAACAGCAAAAAACCAGTAGGCACCACACACCATTCTCTTCAGCTGTTCTCCAGGCATGCCCTAAGCAGGGACAGGCTACACTGTATGCCTGCTTTGGAGATAACTTTCTAAGGTTTCTTCTGTAACTTGAAAATAGAGACAACACCTAGCTTAACTGAAGATCTAGCTCTTGCAGAGTGCAAGAATATTCCCCAGTGCCCTACACCCCCAGGAATAACCCTTTTCCAGAAACAAAGATGAGAAAAAAGAATAAAGAGATGTTTCCTAGTTACCCAGAGATGCTGTTCAACTCTAATCCATACATGCTGCTTGACGTCTCCATCTCCAGCCACTTTGCCTCCTGTTTACAGCCACTAAGAGCTGGTGCCCATACGGCAAGAGATCGGTTCCTCTCCACACCGACAGCCCCACCAGACCTACATTCAAGCCAGCCAAACCCGAGAACTGAGCCCTCACAAGTCCGCATTACTATGGTGGGGGTCAAAACCCTGTGGTGATCTTCCTACCATCAGGGACCTTCTTGATATGTAGTACCGATCCCTTCTGCGGACACCTGCTCTGCAGGACACAGCGGCACTCACTCACTGACTCACCCACCCATCCATCCATCCATCCATCCATCTCCCCTCCCTCCCTCGGGGGCAGGTGCCTGTTTTGGACGGTGCTTCGCCACCTTACATGGCTGATGTGCCTCGGACACCCCCTCGGAGCCCAGCCTGAGGCACGCAGCCACCTGCGAGGGATCAGGGCAAGGGAATACTGAGGTAAAGGCCTTAAAAACAAAGCGCCGCACGCATTTAGGAAGAACGAGGAGGAAGGCGGAGCACGATTTCCACCCTCACCTCCTTCCGACGCTGTTGTAACTAAAGTAATTAGTAAGAGGGAAGGGAAGAGTCGAAGGAAGGCTCGGCTCTGGCAGCCGGCTGGCCTCGCCGTGACAGCCCCGGCATCTCATGCCGGCCCCGCACCGCCCAAGGGCCGCCCGCCGGTGCCGAGGGCTCCCCGCCCGCCCCGCTCTTACCCAGGCAGGCGCCGCTGACCAGGGCGGTGGCGGTGAGCGCCCCGGCTGAGGCGCCGTAGACCTTCCTGGCGTTGGCGACGAGGAAGGGGGCATGCTCTTGCAGGCAGCTGGCTACCCCGATGTGGTAGACCCCCAGGAAGCCGCAGCCGGCGAAGGAGATATTCCAGGTGGAGTCCGGGGGGAACATGGCCTCCGCGCCCCGCTGAAGGCGGGGGGGGGGGGGGGGGTTGAAGGGGAAGAAACAGCAACGACGGGGAGGGGAAGCAGCGGAGCTCCTCTCAGATCACAGCGCCTCTGGGCGGGCGGGACGGAGAACGAGAGCGGGAGTTGCTGCTGCTGAACGAAGGGAACCCGTAGCACGGCAAAGTTCGCCGCTGTGTTGCCGGTAGCGGCCGCTGAGCTTATATGTGAGGCGGCCCGGCCCTCGGGCCCGCCCTCGGCCTGCGAAGGGGCCGAGCTGAGGGGAGGCGGCCTCAGCTCGGCCGCTCCGCAGGCCCCGGCCTTGGGCGGGAAGTAGCCGGCCCCTCCTTCCAACCCTTCCTCCGGTGAACTCCCTCTCTCAGCCCGGCGACGCCGGCCCCCCCGGGCATTGCGGTTGTTCGGCGGCCGTTGAAGCCGGGCAGCCGTACCGGCGCCTCCCCGCAGCGGCAGAAGCTAAGCCGGCTGCTTCGAGAAGAGGGAAAGGAGAGGATCACGGCTTCGCGCAGCAGCCTTACCTGGCTTCCCCTCACAAAAGAGGCTGTTTCTTGGAGGCCTCTGCTCCAAGTTTTTGGAGTTTCCTGCAAGCACAGTTGTTTGTTTTTCGGGAGATGGGCAGGGAACATGAAAGGAAGGGAACAGCTTTCCCATTCCATAAAAAGTTGAGGAGCCAGAGGGAGGCAAGGCTCAGCACAGCTACAGTGCGAGAGCAGAGAGAAAGGCAACAACCGCTCTCTTAACAGCTTTCTCTGCCTGTAAACTCACCAGAACGCACACAGTTGCGTACCTTTGCTAATCTTAATGGTTTTCTCTACGTGCCTCTAAGCTCACCTAATTGCTTACCTTTGGTCAGGGCAACTGGAGCTTTCAGTAGGCAAGCCTGTGGCATATCAGCTCGTCACAGCAGCACTGGGTGAGAGGCCAGTGCTATGGGGAGATCAAAATAGGGTTCAGAAGCTGGAAACATCCCCTTGTCATGAACATTACAGACTAGAGCCATTCAAACAATTAGATAAGTGTGAACATTTATGGGGACATCAAAAGGATCAGCATAGCAAGAGAAGCTTGCTTGAGGAAGGAAGCAAGGAAGCTTCCTCTTGCAAGGAAGCAAGATCAGCAGGAGGGAGGTCTGGAGGGCACAAAACAAAATGCATAAGTAGTTTTTTAAAAGAATCAACATAGGGTAAAAGCACTTTCTACCAAAGTTTAAAAAAAAGAAAAAAGACTTAAATAATCTTGGCATAAATCTATTTGTGTTAGTTTTCTTACACCTGGTCTGAAGTTTCTCATTTGGGACACTGTTACACCTGTCCTTAACAGCTCTCAGATTAAGCAAAGCTAGGCCTTCCTCCTCACAGGAATTTCACTAGTTATGTTAGTGGAGGTCATCCAAATAGTCCCTCTCCTGTTCCTTCCACTTCAAATATAATTTCAAAGGGTACAAGAGAGTCTGGTGCTTTCCCCGTAGAAGGGCCATCCAGTTTGTAAGAAGAGCTGCCCACTGCCTCACAGTCAGCTGACTGAAGCAACCAAACTCAATGGGTAACCCTTGTACAACTCCAATACTTGAGCTAAAGTTAGGTCTCATACTCCAGCTTCTACAAAGCGCTTTTTCATTAAATGTTTGTGCTTTCCTTCCATCAGACAGGCAGGAGTCCAGCCTTATCGTTCTTCCAGGCCCTACCCTGGAGCCCACCACCTCACCTAGCTGCCAAGAAGTACCCTTGATACATATAAGCTCCATCCTGGAGCACTTAAAGAATTAACCCCACTTATCCGAAGTCCTCTGTTTATGCCCTATACTCACCCTTCTTTCTCTTATACCTCTACTTGCTTTTGTAATTTCCTTCCTTCCTTGTGTTTGATGTGGTTACATAGCCCTTGTCAGCCCTCATCTCCTCTGTCTGAAGAGGTGAGCATTGGCACACCTGAGCTTTGACCCTCTTAAAGGCCCTTAACACCAACAAAATCATAGTGCTTTCACCCCATGCTTCTGGTGACATGGAAAGGTATTTCCATGTAGCCAAACCCAAAGAAAACATCATGTCTTGCAATTTCCAGAACAGGGATTGTGTTGCAGAAGAACTAGTCAATGGGCTGTGGCTTTAGCGGAAATCTGTGGCAAAGCTGAATACTGAACCTTGTTTGCAGATACCTCCCTAACACTTGTAACCACAAGAACAGCTTCGTTCTTAAGCCAATGCTGCTTCCTCTTTTTTCAGTATTTCACAAACCTTAAGGGTTCTACTATATCTGGAAAATAGAAACAACAATGCTGTGACAACGCTGGGGTTAGTTTCACTTGATTTCTCAACAGCATCTCATCCCGAGTTGTTTACATTCTGCCTTGCCCCTCAAGGTTACCTATTTGAGGAGGTTAATGCTGCCCTGTTGAAACAGGTTAATGCAAACCATGTGAATGGTAATCTCTTGCGGAGTGCTGCCTGGGTACTGGCACGAGCAGGCAGGCAAACAACTGTGTTATTCTCAAATTATCCCCCCCAAACGAATCTTTTTCTCCTCAGTAAGAAAGTACTGCCGTAATCCTGCAATTGCTCATAATCCTGCAATAAGGTAGGTCAGCAAGATTTACATGGCAGCTTTTCATGTGTATCAAACTATCAGAACACTCCAAGTTCACCTTGTGCTCTTACATGCTGTGATGCCACAGAAACGGCTTCTCATGCAATCTCTCTTTGTTGCATTTGTTTTCTAGTCTAATGAGCAGTTAGTACATATGAGATAATAACGTACAAGTAAACAATCTTGTTTGTTTTTTCAAGTAAGACCTTGGTTGTTGGTGGCCATCGGGAATTAATTTTGAAGGGAAGCTGAGAGGCAGTCTGTTATACCATTGTCTTCAGCATGTTACTTTAGTATTGTTGCCTGTGGTCAGCAAGACTGGGGCACTGGTCATGAAGCCCAGCCTGAGTACTTCAAACATCACTGGAAAACCTGACTTTGATGTCTTTTTATTACCTGTGATGTTTGCGTATATCGGAGAATTCCATGACAAACCCTTGGGACTTGCTTCACAGCAGCATCTCCTGAGGCAATGGAGCAGTCCCCTTGTTCTGCTCTCTTGGGACTGAATTTTCCTTCTAGGAAAGCTACTAAGGATATCTCTCCCTATGTAAGTCAAACCTACTGAGTTCTGCAGGGCTGCCTGCATGCAGCAGCTTGCAAAACTGGGCCTTGGTAGTAAGAGTGAAACCAGTTAATTTGAGAGTGGCCCCAGGGAGCCATTGCTTATTACTTTCCGGTAGTGTCCAGGACATTCTCCCCACTTTCCAAGTAGTGAAGATGTCATGTCACTCTCCCTGACCCATGGTGTTTGTAAGGAATGATTTTCAGTCAGAGCTGGTTTGAGATGGCGCAGCGTTTGTATCCCAGTGAGGAGAGCTCGCGTGTTTCAACGTCAGGCCTATGACGAAATCACTCTCCCCTACCATCAATTTAGTAATGATCGGTTACCAGTGTAATCTCCAGGCACAAAGATATCCCTCCCTTTCCCTTCAATGCCTTTGAGCCTTTCTTTACAAAGAAGTCAGGAAAAATCTGTTCTAGCTAAAATTGGTTCTGCAAGGGGACAGACTAGGCCACCACTCCCAAGTGTTTGCAGGTACTAATTTTCTCTGGGAGCATCATGGAATACAACACATCCACGCCACCGCTACCCTTGCCTTTGGAAATTACTGCTAGGTCTGAAAAGGCATCAGTGACACTTGGAAATTCAGAACAGTGTCCACAGAGCAAGAGCAGGGAGCCCAGCTCCTTCATAGCTGAAGCTCATTGAGATCAGCAAAAAGTGAACTCCATCCAGAGCACCAAACAAGGCTGTGACAGGCTTCCAGGCACATTGCTGCTCATGTACAAAGCTATCAGGTGACAACTGTTTCATAAATAGTTACAGTGGAAGAAAGCTTAAAATGCTTTGGTTTTATATTCAGAAGAAACATTGACCATGCAGAGGTTTTAACAAATTTTGTAAAATGTGTCTGAAATCTTGGAGAAGACCTGTCCCCCTGACCTTCTCAAGAAGGGTGGTTATGTAAAATACATTGGCTCCCCGTGGCAGTGTAATGAATGCTGCGTTTTCAGTGCTTTCTCCGGGAGTTAGCCCCAAAAGTTTCTTCTCTAAACCGTTTACGAAATCTGTCCTTCTCTTTCTCAAAGCAGATTGAGTGACAAGAGTTTTCATCAAAATTATGCACTTTCAGGAAGGAATTTAAAGGTGATGACACCCAGCACCAGATGAGGTCCATAACTCAAGGTTTAAGAGGTCATAGGCAGAAAATAGTGAAAAATGGGGGGAAGAAAGAAGTTAATCTAGATGTAACAGTAGTCCTCCCCTCATCACAGTAGCCAGCAGCTGGCACCACAGGTTTCAGTCTCATCCCACAGGCCTGGGTAGAGCAAAACTCATGGAATAGCTCAGTGCCACTGAAACAAATTCCTTTGTGCATGGAAACACCCTGCTGAGTGGTGTGAGAGGGCAGCTCCTTCCTGTGAAAACATTGACTTTGCTCTTGCAGCAGCCCAGCAAGGCAACATTGCAGGGTGTGTAGGGGTTACCTCTCAGTAAAACCACATCCAAGAACCCTCTTTTTCAGTGATCTGACATGGAAGAATCAGCAAGGAAAAAAACATGGGTATATCTGCACCCCTTTCAGTGCAGAACCACAGCCATTACGAGTCTGGCAGAGGAGAGCAAACATGAGCTTTCAGTACTACCACAAAGATCACCATCAGAGACAAAGTAGATGAAAGGTTTTGGCACTGTTGCCTCCTGTAACTCTTTCTTGCAGCAGGCACAGAAGGGCAGCAAGGGTTACTTGGTTGGATCATGGCCATTTTGAGGTCTGAGGATCTTTCAATTGCTCTCTGCCTTGGCTGGTGTGAAGTAATGGGCACTTTATCTCAGTACACCACAGGGAGATAAAATAGTTTTTCCTACTTGGATTTCACCCATCTCTCCTCAGAAGTACTTGCCATGCTTTGTCCAGTGACTCATAACCAACATAGCTGTATCAACTAGTGGGTTTTTTTTTTCCAAAATGACGTTAGAAAATCTTCACAGTATAGACCACTTCAGGACACCTCTTCTTGACACTACGTGTGGAGACTACCTGGTACGAGAAGATCATCATGTGCTGCTTGTACTCTATCTATTTGCAGGTACAGCCACAGACCTAGAAGTCAGTTGCCTGTCAGAACCATATTCTGACAGAAGATGCTTTACAAAAGCAAAATTTGCTGTCCTCCCAAGCTGATGTATTCTTCTGGGCACACAAGATCAGTTTCAGTTCTCCAAAGATACCATTCTCCTCCTAAAATAGTTTCTTTTTGTTTGAATCAAGGTGATTCATGTCCCGATAGTTCAGCTACTCTAGAACAACTATTCACATGAAAAGCACCTTTGCGTTGATTTCAGTGTCCTCAGAGCATCAGGATGCATTATTTTTTTTTATTACAGATTCTGTGCTAAATGTATGGATTTAACATGAAATCCAAGCATAGTCAAGCATTTTATTGGTGGCGTCCCTAGATCTTGGAAATCTAGCACAGCAACGAAATAGGTGCTTTTAGATATTTACGAAAACTAATTCCTGTAACTAGCTCTGAAATGGTATTTCTGGAGTAATTCAGACCTGCTGTCCATTCAGTTTCATGTGTTTTGGAATTGATTAAAGAGATCCTGAAAAATAAAACCCTTTTATTGCTGAATAGACACGAGTCTTTCCCGAGTAACTGGGACAGCAAAATAGTATGGAGAAAGCAAACTTAAGTTAGTATCAGGTAGATTCAGCTTCCACATGCTGCTTAAGAAACAGGAATGTCATGAAATTCACATACGTGTTTCAGACAGGTAAAAATCAAAGCTTTGTCAGAGCCATTTTAAGAACAGCTGTCTGAATCCCGTAGCACTTGTATGGTTATGGGAATAAACTCAAAAAAACCCACATTTAAAACAAAGAATTTTAATAATTTCTCTATAAGAAATAATTAATCAAATAGGCCAAATCCCATGTCATCATCAGATTCTTCAGATTCCTCTTTCTTCTCTTCTTTCTTCTCCTCAGCTGAAGGAAAGAAAAGACCAAGCCAATGGTCAGTATTTATATTTTTTGCACCACAGATTTTCAAGATACCAATCACATGGAAGCTGAGAACACCAAAATGTGTATTTCAGCCTCCATGGTTCATCTCGTTCCCCTTTAATAGCCAAATAGAAACATTGAGGGGACACAGACACTATTGTTGAAGGGATGTGCTTTACACAGTGAAGTCAGTTTGATTCTTGGTTCTACGCCAGACCAATCTTAAGGCGGATAAAGAGCAAACGCTTCCGATTGCCCAAAGGGAAAGTAACTGTTCAGGTTTACACTTCAATCACATCGTGAACTACCAAAATGGAAAAGCTTTGAAATTTGGACTCAGTTGTTGAGATTTTTAAGAGAGCAAAACAGAGCTCTCCTGTATCAACGCCTCTCCGGCCATACTCACCAGCAGCAGGGGCAGCAGCTGCAGCAGGAGCAGCAGAGCCCCCTCCAGCAGAGACTGCCACAGCTCCCCCAGCCGGCATGCTGGCGAGCTTTCCATTACCTGAGTGGGACAGAAGAGGATTTTAATGCTCATCACAAGCAGAGGTACAGTGAAAAGGAAGAGAAATCAGAGTGCAGAAAAACCAGATACTATGTCTCATGGACTGAACGTGTCACTATTAGCTGAAAGAAAGGAACGAGAGGCTGCACCCATGGTAAGAAAATATAAAAACTATTTTGTGATAAAAACCTTGAGAGTTTTAAGATTCACAAAGGCTTATCCTGAGAACGCTGACTGCACACCATCAGTAAATTCTCTTCTGTACACAGTCCCTTTTTTTTTCTTCCCAAAACTTTCATATAAAAATACTGGCAAACATATCCAATTTTACATACAGAAAAACTATGTTTTCTGACTACAGCGTAACAGCCCAGAAACCTTTAATTTCAATATGCCCCAGAAATAACATATAGGCAGCAGTGGCTTCCCCCCACCCTGCTCTGGTTTCAGCTGGGATAGAGTTAATTTTCTTGCTAGTAGCTACTGTGTTTTGGATTGAGTATGAGAAAAATGTTGGTAACACATATCGGTTCAGTTGCTGCTAAATGATGTTTACATTAGTCAAGGAATTTTTTGGCTTCCCATAGAAGCTGGGAGGGAGCATAGACAGAACAAACTGGCCAAAGGAATATTCCATACCACAGACAATATACTCAGTATGTAAGAAGGGGCTGGCATCCGCCATCACTGCCTGGGACAGGCTGGGCAACTGGTGGTGTATCACTTTATTTTGTATATTCTTTTACCATTATTATTATTTTCCTTTTTCGCTATTGTTCTATTAAACTGTCTTTATCTCAACTCATGAGGTGTGTTTTTTCCCCCCCCTCCTTTTCTCCATATCTTACTGGTTGGGGGTGAGTGGGGAGACACTAAGCAAGCGTTGCTGGCTGGGGTTAATCCATGACAACCCCCCCCTTTTTTTTTTTAGTAGTATAGTGAAGTGTGAAGGCACGACTGCATCACACTTACAGGAGAGAAGCGGGGAAAGATGTATTTATGGCAAAGAGTACAGTATTTTAAACAAATTCTCCAGCACTCTATGAACCCTATTGCATCTCCTTTGAGATTAGTAAACTGATTGCTGATTTATGCCTGTCTTTGGAAAGCTGGCTAGTTCTCCGGCATCTGCCTTTCACATACCAAGGCTCCCTTGGCATTCAGAGGTCGTGTACGCAGTATGTTTGCCTGTATTCCAGTTTCTGGGAATCAGTTTCTAAATAATTCCCTGTTACTTCAAGCTCTAATAAACTAGCTAAGTAAACAAACATGTTTCATATGCATGTCAGTATGTTCTAGGAAAGAATTTATTTAAAGAAAAAGTATTACAGTATTATAGGTGTGTTGTAAGCACATGCATAATGGCTCTCTTAGGTCTTCAGACCACATGGACAGAAATGTCCAGTTCCTGCTTGTAACAGCAAGGCCAAAGCCCTGGCAACCTTTAAGCAAATATATGCCTCAAAGTTCCCTTGTGTCTATGCACTCACAAAAAAACAGAGACTAATTAATCAGAAACCTTTGCACTACCTCAGCTCTACTTTATTTCAGCCCTATGGCCTAGTCAATTAATGTTAAAAGTTTCAGCTTTGGTAAGAGCCAGTAGGTAAGAGCATAAGCTTCTACAGAAGCAAGCACTCAAGAGTCCTATCTTAACGAAAAGGAAATGCCAGACTTGGGGAGCTCTAAAAGAGATGTGCACTGGAGAGGTTTGCATCAATAGCAGAGGGTGTAACAGTACCCTTAATGTAAATTGACACTTATTTACATTTAACAGTCTATTCTTCTGGTTTTACATAATTGGTGCATAGAAGTGGGTAAACGCAAAGAAAAAATCTCCCAGAGAACTTTGAAGGGCAGCTAATTCTTTCTCTAACCAAGATGTCCAGAAAACTATGCCATGAGCAGACTACCAGTAAGCTCATACACACCTAATGTTTTCCAGCTTAATGTAGTCCACAAGCGAAACCCAGCAGGTACTGGCACCAACCTGCAGGGAATTAGAATGGACCTGGATTTCAGTCACTTCAGCTGGGATCCAGCATGGAAATCCTCAACTGCAAAGCTAAACTGATGAATAATCAGGGAGCTGGCAGCAATTCTACGCTCTCAGGTCTAAGTTACCAAAGCAGTAGAGGTAATTATCTGTGATGCTCAGAGACAGTACTTACCCTGAGCAATGACATCCTCGATGTTTTTTCCATTCAGCTCACTAATAACCTGTGTAAATTAAATTTAGAATGTTAATAGTTTCAAAACAGCATGAGTATAAGCTACGTTTAAACTGGTACCGATGAATCATCATGTACAATGTCTCCATCCTGCTCCTTTTACAGCCCCAACATTCCTTATTTCGCAGTGGAAGGAACAGGACATTGAAACGAAAACTTCAGCTAAGTCTTTCATGCTTTTCTGTGAAAGCTTTTTCATTAAATCTGTTACAATAAATTCATAATGAATCCAAGGACCTTGCAGAAAGAAGAATACACAGATGTTGTGAAGCCAATTAGGAAACCCCACTAATGGTCTGTTAGTCACTGAGGGACTGTTAACGTATCTTGCTTAATACCCAGTGGGAGGCTCTGAAGCACTGGGCCCTAGACCAAAAACCACAGGGTCTTGTTCCCAGCGTTACCAAATGTTATAGCCAAGCTGGTTATTGTATCCTTGCAAGGGAACAGAGAGTCTCAACTTCAATTTTACTACCATTGTTGTATAACCAGGGATGAGGAAAGCCAAGTACAAACCCCAAAACTGTTAATGCAAGCAAGCTTTTTTTTTCTCTTTTTTTTTTTTTCCTTAAAAAAGAGAAAGAGAAAGAATGCCACAGACCTTACTGGTGAGTCCCTCTACCAGGAGTGAGTGCTGAGCACTGCAGAGTCACCTAAGCCCAATGAGCTTTTTAACAGGTACCTCATACAGAGTGTGTGATCTGTGAAATACTGTGCCCGTGTGCTTGCTTCATCCGGAAGGAAGGTGTTTTTAACACTTTCACTAGATTTACACTGGTCAATTTATTTATACAGCCAATAGAAAAGGATCAATTAACCATGACCAAACCAAATTCCAGAGAAGCTTTCTGGATATTGGAGGATCAGAGAAAACAACTATTTATGAAGGTATTAAACAAATGTAAACAAGCCAAAGCTGAAAGACCTGGTGTTTAAACAGGAGCATCACGAGTTCAAACCAACATCCCAAAATGTAATAAGGATGCTGTCACCTCAGCCAACCCATTGTTTGTTGGGGCAATGGTAAAACACCATCTGCAGCCGGGAAACTAGCTTGCTTTTTCCTCCACCTCTCTGGAAACACTCCGTGTGCAAGTACAGGCCAGGTGATAAGACCTGATTTTTTTTTTTGTTCTTTTTTTTCCATGGCCATTTAAGTCCAAAAGCCTGAAAGCTTATTGTATCACAAGAAACAATCTAATTAAGATACTCTTTTCTTAAAAAGCCTGTCTTTCAACACAACCATTTCAGCATTACTTTCCAAAATCTACCTACATATAATTATTGAGTATCTTTAATGTCCATGTTGTAATCTGCCCATGTTTCTTGGTGGAGGAACAAATGTTTTTTTTGCAGTACTCTAAATAAGAATTTATTACTGAATGTCAGGCCTTCAAAAGTGTTAGCTTTGAACCAATACTGACCAAAGCCAAAAATTAAACACTACAACCTATACAGTGCGTCAGAACAGAACTTCTTTTCAATACATACTTATACGTAGCCACCATCCCATTGAAAATGATTAGACTGAACAGTCAGAAGTCAGCAACAACTGACACAGACCTCTGCGGAGCACTGGTGTTAAATAAGAAAGCAAGACTTGTACAAAAAAGTTATAAAAATAGCTCTGATGGGTTAAGCAGTGTTTCAGAAATCACATATCTAATGCTGAGCTAACTTCTGAACAAAATAAGACCAGATCAACAGCACAGCAACTAAAGAAACACTGAAGCCAAGGGAACAGCTCCAATGTCTGACGTCCATGGGGACATGACCATCTGGAATTAAGAGGCAATGCCACCTTGTTCATCCGTTCATCATCTGTCTCAATGCCAACGCTGTCGAGGATCTTTTTCAAGTCCTTTGACGTGGGAGACTCATTGCCACCGAGGACCGCGAGAAGGTAAGCTGCGACGTAACGCATCCTGGAAAACAACAGCATGGGACCTTCAGTGCGAATGATCAGTACAGGTTCAGAGACGATTTATCTCCTCACTGGGGGGAAGCAAACCTCACCCTCCTGGTTATGACCAATTTGCTCTACTTTTATATGAAAACCCACGACGCGTGAGGCCGCATCCCAGTCTCCCGCCAGCACCGGGCCCCGCACGAGGCAGCCCGTTAAACACTGCAAAGCCGCAGCGGCTCCCGCCCTGCGCCGGCTGCGGGGCGCTGCCGCCCGAAGGCCCCATCAGCCGGCCCGGCCTAACACTGCCGGCACCCCACACCGCTCCCGGCGGAAAGCGGCACCGCAGCCTCCCCAACACCTCTTCGTCCCACGGATGGCATCCCCATCCCGGCTCCTCGCGGCTTTCGCCACAGCCGGGCCCGTCCCTCCGCTGGCCCTGGCCCAGGCCCAGGCCCCGGCCCCGGCCGGGAGAGCACATGGCCGCCATTTTCCCCCAAGCGTCCCGCCCGCAGTGGTCTCGCCCAAGCCCCACTGATGGCCGCGAGCGGGAGCGCCCATTCCCGCGACAAAGAGGGGGCAAGAGGGGAAAGCGACGGCCGCGCGCTTACTTGGGAGGAGGCGGCGGCACCGGAGACAGGCCTGGGACGTGCGCTCGTGATGGCAGCCCGGCGGCGAAAGGGAAGGGGCGGTCCCTCGGCCACGCCTTCTTCCCGTCACCCCTCAACAACGCGCGCTGCCATTGGACCAGACCGACAGAGAACGGGCAGGCCAATGGGGAGCTGCGGGCTTTGCTGCCGCGGACGCACTAAAGGCTGCCGCGCAGACGGCGGCGCATGCGCAGAGGCGGGCTGTCGCGCGTCCCATCGGCTCAGGGCCACGGCTGCTGATTTTACGTGTTCAGGGCTTTTTTTTAATTCCTTCTCAAAGCTACGGCATCTGCGCGGGACGTGCGATGCTGCCCGGCCCCGACTGGGAGGGCCTGGCTTCCTGGGAAGGGCAGGCCCCTTCGCTGAGGAGAAGTTCCCCGCAGGAGGGAGTGGGTGGCCTGGTCTGTCTCAGGGAGGCAGGGAGTGAGAAACCCAGCGGGAGGGTATCTCCCTGTGGTTATAGGAGTTACCGCCTGTGCTGCTTGGTTCACTTGATTTGTTTCTGGATTAGGGAAGTGAATAAAAGTGGAAAGTTAATACTGTGCCAAAATCCACTGGACCTGAATAAACCTGAACTGCTGCAGCAGCAGGGCTGTGAGCAGGCTTTGGCTATCCCTGCCTTGCTGCCCTGGAGGCCGCCCCTCTGCAAGTGCAAGCACTCGCTGCTTCTCTGGTAACTCTGGTGCTCCCAATTTTATAACTGAGGAAGCCCTTTGGCGAAGCAGGCAGCGGTTAGTGTTTACCCCTTGTGGGAAGAGAAATTTCCCTCAGGGCACTGTGCAGCTCATGTCCAGCTTTGAGCAAGGGGCACTTCTTGGCCTCAAGTGTCAGGGGAGGTTTGGATTGAATATTAGGAAAGATTTTTACACTGGAAGTGTTATTAAGCATTGGAATGGGCTGCCCAGGGAAGTGGCTAAGGCACCATCCCTGGAGGTATTTAAAAGACGGGTAGACATAGAACTTAGGGACATGATTTAGTGATGGGTTTTTATCAGAGTTAGGTTGATGGTTAGACTAGATGATCTGAAATGTCCCTTCCAACCTAGACAATTCTATGATTAATGCAGCAGTGCTGCCATATTGCAGCATCAAGGCACCAGCCAGAAACTCCCAGGAAAACCTGGCTTTGCCCCTCTGAGCAAGATGGGGAGTAGCACAAATGCAGCGTGGCATCACCAGGATGCAGTGTTAGACTAAAAGGCATCCCTTGCTGTGAGACAGCACCTTCTCGAAGTGCACGGAGCAGCAAAGGCCCAGCCATGGCAGAGCCCTGGGGCTCTGGGTAGACTAAGGGCTGGCTGTGCAGCACCCAGCCCTGTGCCCTGCAGGACTTGCAGCCCTAGCTCCCATGTTGTTTCCTTCCCTGACTTTGCAGTGAATAAGCACACGACCAGCAGCAGCCTGTGCCTCCCTGTGCAGGCTGAGCTCATGTTTGAGCCCAGAGGAGCCACGGCAGGACCAGCTGGGTTGCCAAGGCTGTGGCAGTGTTAGGAAAATCTCATTTGGTGACATTTTTGTGACAGCGGGACGCCTGGGCCTGGTTCCCCCGAGCTGCCTGCCCCTTGTCTTGCTGTATCCGGCACCTCCTCCGGCTTGTCCCGCCCCGGCAGCGCCGCTCGCCAGCAAACTTTGCAGGAAGTGCCTGAGCTTAGCCAAGCTGTGCTGGCCTGAGCTGAGCCAAACCGAGCACGGGACCCAGGTGTTGTGTGCCAGAGACCGGGTGCGAAGGGGGTGAGAAAAGCGTGGCCAAGCTCAGTGGGGCGCAGTGCATGTGGCCTTGCTGCTCGACTGTAGGTTGTGCCCGGGGAAGTCCCTGGGGACTGAGTCTCGGCTCAGGGGACATGGGGGCTGTGGGGTAACGGGGGCCTGGGGCTGCCAGAGCTGGTGGCTGGGCAGGGGAGGACAGCCCGGGGCTAGTGTGTGTGTGTGTGTGCGCGCATGTGTGTGCACGTGTGTGTATGTGCATGTGTGTGTACCCATGTGCCCATGCACAAGGGTGCCAGCCCGTGTCCTATACGCACGCCTGAAGCTGCCTTTGTAGTCTCCAGCCCTCTCCTCCCTGGCCAGTTCAGAGCTGCTCTCTGGTTCCTTCACCACCAATAGCTTTGCAAAGCTATAGCAGATAGTCTTTTTGCTTATGCATATTTGTAAGAGAGCTGTGTATGTGTGGTGTACAGCCTTTTTGTAAGAAATCCTTACCATTTTACTAAAGCAGTGGTTTCTGTTTACCTGTTCTTCCTGTCCTTATGTGTCCATAAGGTTTCTGCTCTTCCAGGGGGCTGGGTGTGATGCCTCCCGCCAGACTATGTCTTGGGAATATCAGTGCTGCCATGTTCCACAGGTTAATAGTAAAAAGCACTGCTCCTCAGGGTGTTGCAGGGGCATTAGCTTGCTGCTGCTGGCCTTGGACATTAAAACTGGTACAAGTTTTTCGTAGTTCTGCATCAGTCATTCAAAAGAAACTTCTATTTGCCTCTTCCATCCATGTCAGGGTTTAAAAAGAACTCCTAATATTCACACCATAAGCTAGTTTAACTGCCAAGCTCAGGAAGAGTTGCAAAAGATAAAGAAAGTGGAAAGAGCAGGAATTGGTTGGCTTGAAAGCATGTGACTACTGGTATGAAAACCAGTGCGGTGCCTCTAGTCATCTTTGCGCTACCAGTGTGCTATGATGATAGTGGCTGATTTTGAAAGGCCTAGGTGGATGAAGGCTTCTTCACACTAAAAAGGCAGAGGAATAATTAATTTGTTAATTAATAGATTTAATACCTCTGCTCCTTTAAGTTTAAATCCTTCTTAGCATGCACTATGTGATACCTACTTTTCCCCTTTCTCTTTATCAGTAGAGGGTGCTGTGAGGGGAAGAAACAAGGACTAGGACTAGCTGGTAACCAGCCGGCCATGGCTTTGTGCCCAGTTTGCTGCGTTAGAGCATCCCTGCGGAGGCAAATCTGCAAGAGCTCCAGTCCCACTACGCAGTCCAGTGCTCTTGTGCCATGGACACGCCTTTTCTAACCTCCTCCCTGGTCCTGCCACATTTCCTCTGCTGCCCTTTGCCCGTTTTGATCTATGCTCACTTTTATCCCATTGGCACCCAGTTTCACAATTGGGTTCAATAAGGACTCGTCGCAGCCTGCGAGCAGCCTCTGGGGTCTGCTCCTGGCTCAGTTCTCCCTGTCCTGGTTTCCCCTCCACTTGTAAAGCTTCCCGCTAAGGCACTTTGAAATCTGCATAAGGCATAGGCACTTACTTTTATACCTTTTAAAGTTAATATTGCTATTTGTTCTGATGGTGGGTAATTGCTCCGTTCCCTGCCAGGATGTCAGCTGGGAAAATTCAGAGGTTTCCCCTTGGAGGAGAAGCCTCTGTAGCATCCATCAGCCTGCATTTCTGTGCTCTCTGCCCACAAAGCTTTCAGTAACACGCGTGTAACCTCCCCAGCCTTTTTTCCACTGTTTCCACTGTTTCCATTGCCACTGTTTCCAGCCATGCTGGGTTGGGGCAGGAGGCCTTCATCGTGCACTTGTGTTCTTTTTCAGAGCCATCTTTCCTCCTCCTCCTTGTCCCGGCTGCCTTGTGGTGCCGCCAGTGCCTGCCTGACTGGCAAGTCAGAGCATGTCCGGACCCCGTGGACGAGACGCAGAAGATGGCAGAGCTGCTGGGGCTTGGGGACGAGTGCAGGGAGGGGGCTTCGGGGGCTCTTACGCTCGCTGGCTCCTGCCTTGCGGACAACAGGCTGAACCTGGATGTTTATCCTGACGGCTGCCGACGGTTCCTTCAGCTGTTCAAGGGGCAATGGGGAGAGGTGGTCCAGGTGGAGTTCCTCCGGCTCAGCAGCAATGATCGCCTCCTTGGCACCACACTGGGCATCCTTCCTCATCTGAAGCACCTGAAATCTCTGGTGATCAAAGGTAAATTCCTGGGCCTGTGAGTATCCAACTTTTCTAGATTCTAGCTATTTTTTTTATCCTTTTCTACACATCTGCAGGACAAACTGCCCTTGGAATTGTTTTGTTCTAGTGCCCCTTATTACAGTTTTGGCTCTTAGTCTTGCTCAGAGCTGCATGCAGATTTCAACAAGATACAGCTTCAGGACTCTTATTTCCTTCCTTTGTTTCTACAGCTGCCTGGAGACTGGGTTTTGGAGTCTGGTTGGGCTGATGCTGCAACGTTTTCTGTAGCCATCCTCTATAAGAAGAGTGTTTCTTGCAGTTATGCAAGAAGAGGGGGATTGAAAGGTGTTGGACTTTTCAGTAAATGTTCAGCCCCTTTTTCATTTTTGGGAGTATAATGAGCTGTCTTTGCTGCGTTTCCATCGGAGTCAATCCTAGCTTAATCTTTGCTTAGTGTCAGTGAGTGTAGGTTTAGCAGAGTTCAAGACAGATCAAAAGAGGCTGCTCAACATTTTATCAAAAGTATGACTCAGGGTGTGCACATAATTTGACAAGCTGTAATAACCTATAAATAATATAGTAATAACCTATAAATGTGAGATCATTCTTTGACTTTTTCATCGCTTTATTGTAGGAGGATCTCAATACAAATGGTGTAATTTCTGTATCAGACTGAATCATTTACTCTTTGGGAGGTGGAGTTTTAAAAAGAAACGAGATAAAAAAGGGGGGGTTGTGCCAAGAATTCAGGGTTCTAGTTGAAAAATGAAAAGACTGAGATTTGTTTCTATATCTGCCACAGATTTCTCAGGTGAATAATTTCATTTGTCTTTTCCCCTTTAGTAAGATGAGGATAACAGCAATACCTTTTATCAGGCTTATTTTGCGAGATGCACACCCACCCTTAGCATCCTGAAGTGCAATAAAATAGTTTGCTAGGATTTTCTTATGGACAAAGTGCAATGTGTCTGTCTGATTGTTCTCATTTTTCACCATTACACAGCATAAAAAATGTTTGGTGCCCTCTGCCGCATGTGTATGCAAATAGACAACAGAGAGTAGGAAATGATGAATAAATTGAGAGGTTTGGAAGTTTCCTTTTTTTTGCTTGACTTATTTTCTGTGGGTGCAGCCTTTCTCCAGTTTGAGTGTCACAGGCTGGGACTTGTATCCTTCCCTGTCTGTGTTGTCTAGCCTACACAATACTGAATTACCTGCCTTTTCTTCCACATTTTCACTGCTTTCCTCATGTCTGCTCTCCAGTCTTGCAAGGGCAGACCTCAGTCCCCAGGGCTGTTCGTCCCTTAGCAGCATGGGCAAAGCCCGTAGGGCGAGGAATGCCTCCTTAGTTGGTAAAGTGTTGTGTGTTGGTCACTGGTGCTGGTGGGGAAGAGGTGGGGAGGGACAGTGGGAAGCTTGGATGGGTATGGGCCACCCTGCTGAAGAGTGGTAGATGTGTGGAGTGGCCTGGCTCTTTCTGAGCTTCGACTCCAGATGTGTTTAGCAGAGCTCTACTGGTTGACTGTGGCATCTCTTAATTTCAAAACAGGTCTTCATCATTATACCCCTTTCACTGACCAGGAAACTGAGGCAAGGAGCAGAAAACCCATTTCTCTATGAGTACTTTGTAATCAGTGCTGGTCATTGTGATCAGTTGCTCCTCATCTTCTGTGTCTCTGTGCTAAGGAGTCTCACGTGAGGCTGGTGAGGTAACCCTGTAGCATATTGAACTCTTCCTCTGCTTCCCTCCACACCCAGGTGGCTATGCCAGGGATGAGTTTGGTTCGTGTCAGCATGGCTCCTTGACAAACTTGCCGCCAGATGTTGGGAACCTGAGGTGTCTCACCCACCTGGATCTCAGCTTCAACAGCCTCTCTACCTTGCCCAGCTGCATCCTCCACCTCCCCAGCCTCCGTGTGCTCCTGGTGAGCCACAACAGCCTGGTGGCACTTCCTGAGGACTTCGGCTCTCTGAGCAAGCTAACTTTCTTCTCTGCTATGAAAAATCAGCTGAAGGACTTACCTCAGAGCATTGGGGAGCTGGCAGTGCTGCAGGACCTAGATCTCTCAGAAAATGCTTTGGAATTCCTCCCTGAGGAAGTTGGGAATCTGCACAGCTGCACAGAGCTGGATCTCTCTGGGAATCGCTTATCAAGCATCCCAGACTCCTTAGGTAAGTATTTTCTAGGGGAAAAGAAGGACGTGGGCTTGCTGAGCTTCTGGTACAGTCTAGGATCCCTGAGGCCCTTGGTCTCTGTCCCCAGAGTCATTGGCACAAACCGTCTGTTACATTAGAGCCAAATGGAAGAGATATCCAGAAGAAATGTGCCTTGTTTAGTCAGTCCTTTTGAGCATTAATGACTCTCTGGACCGTGCTTTCTGCTCCTGTGGATCAGCAAGACTGCTAAGATTTCAATACAATTTGCAATAGCCAAGGATCTGCCCTGGCTGGTTTTGGGTAGTGCTCAGGACTGGAAACAGAAGAACTAGGGTTTAATGGGATGCAAATCTGGGCTTGAAATGGCGCTGTCCAGTGTGGACCAGTCCTAGGCTCTGACTTCTGCTGCCCAGCTTCCTTACTCTTGGGTCCCGTATTAGTTTGTTCCCAGGGTTGTCATTGATGCTGTGACAGAAGCATCTTACAATTATACTCACAGCTGGGTGCTGAAAAGCAGAGGACAGAGGCTGCGTTGCCTCTCAGCTAATTCCCTAGACCCCTTTATTTTGTTAGTTAAAGAGATGTTGGGCTCTTGTGCTTTTCCCTTCTTTTGTGTGTGTGTGTGTACATGTGATGAGGAGAGCAGTGGGGGAGTTTAGAGCTGATATGCAATGCAATTAACAGCATGGATGGGGGGTCACTTCTTGTTCTAACCTGCAGCCAATTTGAAGTGTCTGCGGCGACTGCATCTCCACAGCAATCTCCTGGTGACAGTCCCTGCCTCGCTTGCCAGCCTGCCCAACTTGTCCAGACTTGATCTGCAGAACAATTGCCTTCGTGCCGTCCCCCCGGAGATCCAGACCTTGCCATTCGTGCACCTCCGAGGCAATCCCTTAGGAGAAACTGAGCCACCCTCACAGGCAGGTAATTGCAAGGGTTCTGCTGCTGTGGGTTCTTCCTGGCTGTTCCCTCACTGAGCCCAGCATGGTGTGGGTGGATTTGGATTAGAGAAGACAATCGGGGGGAATCAGATCCATATTTCTTTGTCTGGGATAATTATTAGATTGTAAGGATACAAACAGTACTAGTTCTGTTTTTACGAGTCCAAGCCTGGTCTGAAGGGCTCAGTGGTCCCTGGAATTGAAAATGCGATTCACAGGAAATGGACCAGGAGAGGCCCCTAAAGGGGTTGAGCCTTTTTAGCAGAGGTGGGCACCATTTCTTGGACTTGCTGTGTGGTCCTAAGGCTGTGGTGGCTCATGATAGAAGCCCAGAGGGCAATAAGAGGTCATTCTGCTGTGCAGTTAACTCCTGGTTTCCTGTGGTTCCCAAAATGCAGAGGAGTAGGTCTTTGTTCAAGATGAAGATGATGAATGAGCAGGAATCTGAGCAGGGTTTCCCAATGGTGCTGATGTTGACAAGAGCAAGCGCTGATTCCCAGAGGTGGCCCCAGGCAATGAAGCATGGCCCTGAGAGCTGCATGGGTGGTAGATTAAAATATTTTCTAATTCCCCCTGTTTCTGAGTTTACCTGGGGGAGAGTCAGCATTTTCAGTACATCTTGGGACTGCTAGGCCTCTTCCATTCTCCTGCTGCTGCTTGATCTGAAGCCCGCTCCAGTATGAGCAGGGTTCTGCTAGCGTCTTCTTTCAGATTAGGATTAAGCCAAAACTGAAACGCAAATTCAGCCTTTCTTGTCTACCCAGATTTAAGTAACCTCTGTGTCCTTCTCCTATCCAAACCTTCTTATCTCTGCAGATGAATCCAGTGCCAAAGGGCTACGAAGATTGTTCCTTGCATCAGGAGAGGACAGGTAAGCCTCTGTTATTAAGAACTTATGTTACAGTGGTTCCAGGGGATATTGGTGCGTGGTAGGTATTGCATGTGTATATAGGAGCTAATGGCCTCAGTAGGCCAGTCAAACACAAGTTAGGAGATTCTTTTGTTAATTTTTGGAGATCTGAAGTCATTGCATGGTGTCATACATTCATACATTTCTTCTGGAAGCTTTACTGTCACCTCTGAAGGCTGCAAAGTGGTCCTGGCATGTGGCATCCATTTCTACTTTCCACCGGGGGCTGCCTCTGACCCTCTGCGGATCTACTTCCGAACCCTTGCACCGGACCCTCAGTGTGTAAAGCTGAGACACCATGACGTCCTGCTAAGTAGAGTCCTGGAGCTGCAGCCTCATGGGGTCAAATTCCAGCAGGTGAGGACACATCCGGGTCACCTCCTGATCAATCAAGAGAGTGTTTTTGGACTTTTGAGGCAGCTACCTCCATCACTGCTGCTTTTAAGTGTCTGCAGGACTGCATTTCAAAGAAACCCTGCTGCAAAGAATCATAGAATGGTTAGAGTTGGAAGATCATCTAGTTCCAACTCCCCTGCCACGGCCAGGGACACCTCCTACTAGACCAGGTTGATCAAAGCCCCATCCAGCCAGGCCTTGAACACTTCCAGGGATGCGGCATCCACAACTTCTCTGGGCAACCTGTTCCAGAGTCTCACCACCCTCTCAGTAAAGAATTTCTACCTAATATCTCTAAATCTGCCCTTTTTCAGTTTAAAACCATTACCCCTCATCTGATCGCTATACTCCCTGATAAAGAGTCCCTTCCCTACCCTAAAGCCACTATAAAGTCTCCCATCTCCTCTCCAGGCTGAATAATGCTAACTGTCTTGGTCTGTCGTCATAGGAGATGCAGAAAGGACACAGCCAACTTCTCTGGCATTTTGCTGGTCTGGTTCCTTTGCCTTCCCCACTGCCCATGCTTGAGCTGAGCTATAACCTTCCTCACTCACAACCCTCCTGTGCCAGAGGATAAATGCTGTTCCAGCATTTGGCCTTAGCCTGCAAGGAGAATGGTTTGCATCCTTCCCTAAAAGTCTGACTGTGTGTTTTTCATTCAAGCTGGTGAGTACTTACCAGGTACAAGTACCAGGCTTGTCATGGCTGACAGCAACTCACTCCAAAAGTTTGCTTTGCCCTTTCTGCCCACAAGCTGCTGAACTTCTCCTGCTCTCACACTACATAGTGGTTCTGATATCTCCTGTCAGCTCCTTGGAGGCTGCAGGACAGAGCAGGTTCCTATCTCCTCCTTCACTCCCTGCATACAGGCCGTGTTTTGCCCTCCCCTTCTTGTCTGCAAAGGAAGCCACAGAGCAGAGCTAGGCTTGGTTTTATCCTTTGTATTGGTGTCTCACGGGAATGCTTTTTTGCCAGGAGGTGCAGATCTGGATGCCATATGCCTCCCCTCAAACCCTTCACCAGCGTGAGGTGGTGGTTCGGACCTTCAGTGGGCAGAGCTGGAGTGATCTAAGAACAAGAGTGGAGCAGAAGAGAAAATCAAAGGTAAGCAATTGGAATGACCAACGTCACACGTTGTTCCTGTTCCCTCCCTTGGTTTTGTCCAGCCAAGAGTGAGCCCATTTGAAACATCTTATGAGCTGTGCTTTGATCAGCTGCTATAAAATGTCCGCTCCAGGTTTGGAGGTGTATCTTCTGAAGGTGATGAGTTGCAGCCTGCCATGCTCCATCCCTGTACTGGTGCTTACTTTCCTGCCTTTATTGTATTATGTTATATGCCTATGTTTTCTCTTCTGTGAGAGGTGCTATGCTGGACCTTGTTCTCTCACCACCAAGGAGGGACTGGTGGGGAATGTGAAGCTCAAAGGTATTGCTGCCTGCCGTGGCCATGATATAGTGGAGCTCAAGATGTTTAGCGCAGGGAGGAGGGCACGCAGCAAGCTCACTACCCTGTACTTCAAGAGAGCAGACTGGGGCCTCTTCAGGGATCTGCTTGGCAGAGTACTGTGGGATAAAGACCTGGAGGGAAGAGGGTTGGAAGAAAGCTTTCTAATATTCAAGGACCATCTCCTCCAAGCTCAGGAGTGATGCATCCCAACAAAGAGGAAGTCAGGCAAAAACACCAGGAGGCCTGTGTGGATTAACAAGTTGCTTCTGGAGAAGCTCAGACTCAAAAAGGAAGCCTCCAGAGGGTGGAAGTAAGGACAGGTAGCTTGGGAGGAATACAGAGAAACTGTCTGAGCAGCCAGGGATCAGGTTAGGAAAGCTAAAGCTCTGATAGAATTAAATCTGGCCAAGGACACAAGGACATTAAGGGAAACAAGCAAAACTAGTATAAGTATGTCACTGACAAAAGGAAGACTAGGGAAGATGTGGTCCCTCTACAGAAGGAAACAGGAGATTTCATCACCCAGGATATGGAGAAGGCTGAGGTACTCAATATGTTTTTCGCCTCAGTCTTTACCGGCAGTGGCTGTAGCCACACTGCCCAAGTTGCAGAAGGCAAAGGCAGGGACTGGGAGAATGAGGAACTGCCCACTGTAGGAGATGATCAGGTTTGAGACCATCTAGGGAACCTGAAGGTACACAAATCTATGGGACCTGATCAGATGCGTCCGTGGGACCTGAGGGAACTGATGATGGATGAAGTTGCTAAGCTGCTTTCTATCATATTTGAGAAGTCGTGGCAGTCTGGTGAAGTTCCCGCTGACTGGAAAAGGGGAAACATAACCCCCAATTTTAAAAAGGGAAAAAGGAAGACTTGGGGAACTACAGGCAGGTCAGTCTCACCTCTGTGCCTGGCAATATCATGGAGAAGATACTCCTGGAAACTCTGCTAAAGGCACATGGGAAATAAGGCAGGGATTGGTGACAGCCAACAGGGCTTCACTAAGGACGAATCGTGCCTGACAAAGTTGATGGTCGTCTATGATGGTGTTACATCATTGGTGGATAAGGAGAGAGCAACTGATGTCATCTACCTGGACTTGTGCAAACACTTGACACTGTCATGCATGAAATCCTGGTCTCTAAATTGGAGAGACATGGATTTGACAGATGGACCACTCAGTGGATAAGGAGTTGGCTGGATGGCCACATTCAAAGAGTCCAAGTGGAGACCAGCGACAAGTGGCATTCCTCAGGGGTTTAGATTAGATGTTAGAAAGAAATTCTTTACTGTGAGGGTAGGGAGACACTGGAACAGGTTTCCCAGAGAAGCTGTGGATGCTCCACCCCTGGAGGTGTTCAAGGCCAGGCTGGGTGGGGCTTTGATCAACCTGCTCTAGTGGGAGGTGTCCCTGCCCATAGCAGTGAGGTTGGAACTAGGTGATCTTCAAGGTCCCTTCCAACCCAAACCATTCTATTATTCTATGATTCTTCCCTGTGTTCTATTACAGAAGCATGTGGCTCACTGTAGTGTCCTTCACTTCTCCTGGTTCCTTGTTGTGTCTCGGCTTGTGCAAAATGAATGCAAAGTGCCAACAGAGGGAACATTGCTCTTTTCCAGTGTGGATCCAAACATCAAAGTGACCTTTCCTGCTGGAGTCACTGAAGAGACTCGCAGTGTCAAGCTGCAGGTGTGCATACTTTATAAAACAAGCTTTGGTAAGCCCTGGTGCAGCTGGTGTCCCATGCCAAGTAGGGGAGGCAAAAGTGAGATGTTCACCCTAGGGTAATTTGTGTCTGACGTGGGTGCTTCATGGGCTGACCCGTATCAGATCACCTTCTGTCTCGGCTTCCCTGCCTGCAGAGAGGGTTGTGCTCCAAGCTGCCCTGTGTGGGAAAGGGGTCTCCTTCCAGCTCTGCCAGTGCTTCCTCTGGCAGATCAGCAGGGAGATGCTGTGAAGGGGACACAAGGAGATTTTGCCTCTTGCTCCCTTGCAGAATGTACTGAGCTGGCAGAACAGCTCAGTGAGTGAGATTGAGAGCGGGATTATTTATATGGAACTAATTTTAAAGTCACCCCACTAAATGAGTTGTTCTGTAGAGCAGCTAGATACTGCTGAATGCTATTGTAATACCTTGCTCTGTCCCAGCTTGCCAGGTTGACACCAGTATTAGAGCAGACTTCGGCCAAAGTCCACTGTACTTCAGTTTCTCACCAGGCCCTGAGCCAAGAGCAGCATTTGCCTGCTGCATGCTGGGGGGGAACTGAGTGAGCGGTGTGGGAATTTGGGTGCCTGTCTGCTCCGCTCACCATGCTGTCTTCCACTTCCAGGTGCTGCCGGTCTCTGCAGAAGAGATAGAGGAAATCACGGCCGATGCAGGGTGCAGAGCCAGTCCCTTGCTCTGCCTCTCCCAGGACTCCCTGTTGGATTTTCTCAGGCCAGTGAGAATTCAGCTGCCCCTCCCACCTGGGGTCACAGGTCAGTTTGTTCCCAAAATTGGAAAAGAGAAATGCCACATGTGGCGTATGAAGAACTCAAATATGAGAAAAAACTTCTTTAGAGTGAGGGTGACAGAGCCCTGGAACAGGCTGCCCAGGGAGGTTGTGGAGTCCCCTTCTTTGGAAATTTTCAAGACCCACCTGGATGCAGTCCTGAGTAACATGCTCTAGCTCTGGGCAATCCTGCTTCAGCAGGGGAGTTGGACTAGATGATCTCTATGGTCCCTTACAACTCTAAAAAAAATTCAGTGAAATTCAGTGAAATTCAGTGAAATCATGGGCTCGTAGGTCATGCAGTAAGCGAATCTAAAAATCCACCTTTATTGCTACGCAGAGAAACTTAGATGCACTAAGACACAAACTCACTCCCTTCATAATATGGGACTTAGAATGGACTTAGAAAAATAGACTCATGGACTTAAAAAATATTTTTTATCTTCTACTGAGCTTATCACAATAACAGGTACTCTGCTACCAAGACAAGTTTTGGTTCCCAGACTGTGTTCTGTTTTTTGTCAGGATATGCTTCAGGATGTGAAACTTGTGTTTCTCATTCCTCCCCTGCTCTCAAGGTCACTACTGGCACACACTGTTGCTCCAGATGCACGTAAATCTTAACTGTGTGAGTGACCTTTAACTGAACCCACAGCCACATATTGAAAATCACAAATTGAAATCTGGGAATTTTGTTTGCCTCTCCTGTTAATAATAAAGCTTGCTGCTTCTTCTGCCGGAACAGCAAGGTGTGTCTGCTGAGTGAGGTGGTGCAGGGTTGTGGGAACTGAAGGCAGTTCAGGTCCATCAGACCAGCGCTGGGCTTCACAGACCAGCAGCACAAGCTGAGAGAATGGCCCTGGCAAATGGATTTTTCTGCTGAACTGCATGTGTATTTAGACTGCTGGGTTTGGTATGACAGGCTGGAGGAGCCCTCCTGCCAACTGAGGAGGTGCTTTATAAGAGGGCTTTGATTCATGATTCGGAATAGTTTGAAGCAGTTGATGAAGGTGCTGCTTCCAGGGGTCTGTCTGCCTTCTCTCTTACTTCCTTGCTCATGAATCAGATGCTTAGCCACTGCAGTTAAAAGTGTATGATCATACACTAAGCCATCTCCCACTCCAAATACTGCTATAAACAGCCTCAACCTTGCCAAGAATTCCTCTGTTTGCATGCTGAGTACCCTGTATATCCTAATTCCTATTTTCTTTGGCCTTTCCTGGCTCTTTTGTGAAGAAGTGCAGCTTGGTCTTCATTGTAACACTAGCTAGTATTTCACTGAATTTCACTGAATTTTTAGAGTTGGAAGGGACCATAGAGATCATCTAGTCCAACTCCCCTGCCGAAGCAGGATTGCCCAGAGCTAGAAGCATTTGTATGTCTGAAGTGCATCAGGATTTCAAAGTCTGTGGGATGTATGTTTAGAAAGAGATGTAACTTAATTACTAACCCTAGATATTGGTGATGGGAATTGTCTAATTAATCTGTTGGTGGAAAGCAGCACACTATCAGTTTAAGCCTGGATATTCTGTCAGAATATCCTGGAAGCATTGTGAGAACCTGACAGAAAAACAGGATGTCTCAAAGCTCGCTTGCTGCAAGATATCTGCCATGGATGAGGGTAGCCTCATCCTTTTATTGCTGCTCTTCTTTGACCAAAGTTCAGTCCTGGATGCTGAAGATAAAGCTCAGAGCCTTAATTTGGGGCTTTTGAAATGTGAGTCACCCAAAACTGTGGCTGGGTTTGTAAAACCACAAATAAAGGCTTCTGCTGCATATAGCTTCTCTTGATCGTTATTGTATTTAGGGCTAAATTTGGATCGGTCAAGGCTGCATCTTCTCCATGGTGACCTGGAGGGCCAAACTTGGGATGACATTACCAGTCAGGTGGTGCTGGAATTCACCCATCTTTATGCAGTGTTTGAAGTCACCCACTTCTCCTGGTAAGTGCAGGATTCATCCCAAGGAAACAAAGGGATGTTCCTCTGCTTTGCTCTTCCAACACTCTGACCAGGGGTCATGTTCTCTACCTGTTCCCTTTTCCCTTTGCAAGTCAGGCTCATCTTAGCCCTTCATTCTTACCCATCATTTTTTACCATCTCATAGTTGTGACTGGCTTCTTCTCTTAGGCAGGGTCCCTCCTTTTACTTAATTCCTTGTCTACCAGGTACTGGCTGTGGTACACCACCAAGACGTACATTGGAGGCATTGCCAAGAAAGTCTATGAGCGGCTGCGTATGTACCAGGTGAACTTCATTGCTCTGCAGAGGAAGAAGGACCCCGAGCAAGTCCTGCTACAGTGTGTGCCCAAGCATAAGGTCTGATACGTGTTGCATTGTCTTGCTCCTGAGCTACCTGGGCCTCTCTTGTGGGATGTAAGGTCAGCAGTGCACCAAATGGTCCTGTGGTGGTAGTGTGATACTGGCTCACTGGGAGCTGGGGAAAGAAGGAAAACTCATTCTATGCAGTGGTGGATGTCATGCAGTGATTTCCTCCCCTGAAAACCTTGACGACTGGGCTGCTAAATTAGCTGAGCCACAGTAACTGGCCATGTCCACGCTGTTAGCACAGCAAACACGAGGCAAAACATGTTGGCTTAAACTTCAGTCAAAGATATTAAAGTTAAGTTGTCACTTGTTTGACATGGGCTAATAGCATGGGCAG
Organism: Limnodromus scolopaceus; assembly: GCA_028565335.1. Lineage (NCBI taxonomy): Eukaryota > Metazoa > Chordata > Aves > Charadriiformes > Scolopacidae > Limnodromus > Limnodromus scolopaceus. Next base: position 48,928,541 of record JAOXNO010000041.1, on the reverse strand, counting down.
AAGCACTGCTTTGGTTTCAGCTGGAGTGGTTAGAAATGGTACTCTTCCCGATGGTCCTTGCTGTTTGCAGTTCAAGCAGTGGAACAGAACATATGAGCCCTCCTTAATCTGCTTCAGTGCAACATCAGGTTAGTTTATGCTATTAGTCTGAGCTAATCTGGCTGATTTGGTACGGAAGGAGAAGGGAGGTGCTTACACATTCTCTTCTGCCGCCTCTGTCCTAGGTGTATCAGCCCTCAGCTTCAGGTGTTAGCAAAGTAAGTGTGCATCTGTGCTTGTAGAGTGTGTACCTTGACAGACGGTGCAGCTCAGTGAGGTGAGGGTTATTTTTTCAGCCTGCCAGAACTGGGCTGCATATCCAACTCTGCATAATCCTCTGGTCTGGTTGCTCCTTCTTTTAATATTTTATTTGTTCTTCTGTACCGAAATGACCTGTGGGCATAAACATCTGTAAGGATTTTTTATATCTTGCATACTGTGCTAAAACTGCTTCCAGAGGAGGGAGAAGGTTCACTGTTACAAACAGAAAGAAGAATAGACACCTCAGCTTTAGGCTGATTCTTGCACTGCCCACTGCCTCTGAGACCCCAGGTCTAACGATGTGATCACAGGCTGCAAAGCCAAAATTAGCTTTCTGGTGTCCTCAGCTGTGTGCTATTGTGGCATATGACTTTTTGCAGAGAAAATGCCTTTTAATGGCATACTGTGAGGAGGATAAGGTAGCAAGTAAACCCCTCCTTAGTTTGAAGGTTACTGACCTGTTAAAAAGACAGAGACAATGCTGAAAATGCTTTTTTAACGGCAGCTTTGGCATGGCCTGTCTTTGTTAGTCCACATAGGTTTTTCTGCACTTTACTTGAGAAGAGAAATAGAGAAACCAAAAACTCAGAGCACCGCTTTCTTGTCTGTAGTCAGTTTACCTGGGATGGGGGAGGGATGTGTGGTGTGTTCATTTATGTCCTTTATATGTAAAATGTATTTTCCCTGTTGAAGGTGAGTGAGAGGAACATCATGAGCGTAGGGACATGGGTCAGGGGACAGATGTGCTTTAGACCAAACATGGGGTCCTCTGTTGTCATTCTTGTCAGGTTGACCCAGTGCTGAAGAAGCTGCAGGACCGCTACCGAGGACCTGAGCCATCTGATATAGTGGAGATGTTTGAGGGAGAGCAATTTTTTGCAGCTTTTGAACGAGGCATCAGCATCGATATGGGTACGGTAATACCGGGCTCCTTTCTGCTCCTACCTCTCATGCTTCTCTACCCCTAGGTGTGCCTCTGCTGGGGGCTGTACTCCTCCGTGGCATTCCTCTCTGCCTCCAGCTTGCCCACTACTCACAGCAGCCAGCCCATGGACATTGAGCTTGTCACACTTTCTGGTCAATCAATTTTTGTGTCTACTTTTTCCCTATTAAAGTGCTGTTTGCAGGCTTTCATTTCCTCTCATGCTCTTGTAGCCTACAGAGGGCAATTTATGACTGATCTGCTTCCGCAGACAGTGATGCCCTTTTCCTGGCATCTTAGACACCACACTGGTGATCTAATTTACGTTGCCCATTTCTGAGAGAACACATATAAGTCTGCGTTTTTGGAGAAGGTATTTCTGAAATAATCCAGAGCAAAGAATTCCCCCTAATCTAGCCATTAGAAGAGAAGGAAAGAGGGAGCAGGACCAAAACCCAAAAAGATGTTTTATGCCCTAATGTGTCTGGACCTGTTACAGCTGCAAATTAAGACATTTTCTGCAAAACCTGAATGTATAGCTCAGTTTTATTGGTGTAAATTAAGCACAACTCTATGAAGAATAATAATGTGCACTGTTTTTTAAGTGGAGTTAATGAGGCCAGAGTCTGTCCCTCTGTCCTAATATAGGTTAGACTCTAACTTAATTTCTAGATAATTACATACGTGAATGTTGTACCTGACTATATTTTTTTCCCTTTAGCTCTATTCCTATTTCTGCGCCCACCGCAGAAATGTTGAAGAGATAGGTGACCTATTTCTCTGCATTATGGGATGCTATTGCAGCTGATACTACCCTCAGAGGGGTAGAATGGACCAAGGATGGGAGGGAAGTGCCAAGGATGGACTTGACTCCAGGAATTCTTGCCCCTCCTTGCCTTCCATTCTTGAACTTGATCTCCACCTTGTGGCCATTCTCCTTTTTCACCTGTAGGACCTACTTTCTCCATAGCCAGTGTTTTCTGCTTTCCTGTGTCAACCAGCGAGGAAGGGGGGGTTACAATTCTTTCAGCCATGAGTAGAAGGAGTAGATAGTAGCATGGAGGCTGATAGTGGATGATGAGCTGGGCTTGAAAAGCTGCACATTTTTCTGCAAAAGTTGAGTCTTTGCTGCTTCTCTGCACAGATCGGCCTGACTGTGTGGATGGACGTCTCTCGTTTATTTTTTACTCCCACTTGAAGAACATGAAGGAAATCTACGTAACCTCCCCTGTAGACAGGAAGGGCCAAGCTGTAAAAGGCCAGGTGAGCAATCAGTTGCACAGATGTTTTGTTTCCTCCTTCATCATCATCATTGCTTTTACAGTGCTCCTCATAATAATCTCTGGGTGCCAGGCATGACTCTTTTCCTCCTCTCTTTCCCTTGGCTTTGCATTTTACTGACTAAACCCTGAATAAGCAAGAAGAATAGTCTGGAAGGATCACCTATCACTTAGCTCTCTGACTTAACATTCCTGCCATTAACTCTTGGAGTGTTGGCAGGGAATCCAGGCTTTATGGCAGAACCTTAGTGTCCTCCCAGTTGCACATAATTGGGAGGCCGTATTTATGGACTGAGGACAGGTGAGAAATGCTGAATTCATTCTTTCCCAGACAGAAAAGACATGGTACACACAGGCTTGGCCGCTGTGCTTGAATGTGAACCTCACTGCATGTTTTCCATTTGTAAAGGTCTCTTTCTACCGAGGGGCAATTCCCGAGAGCATCCCTGAAGATGCCAGCAGGAGGAGGAAAGGACCAGACTCCCTCTGGCTCGCTACTCTGCCCATCAAATTGCCTGTGAGTTGTTTTGTCTCCTACAGAAAAATTATTCTCGATGGGGTAAGAGCACGGCCTTCCTGCTTGGCTAATTTTGTCTTCCTCCATGAGAACGGACGCAGTGAATGACTGCAAGAGAGGGCTGCCCAACCGTGGTATGGTGGAGATTTTCCACTCCCTGTGAGCTCTTCTGAAAAGAGAAACATGAATAGCTGGGAGTGGTCTCTATCTCTCCTGCTCGTCTTGCCTGTCAGGCACAGGCTTGTTGGATGGCTGGTCAGAGAGGGTGGATCCTTTGAATGAATGAGGGATGTAGAACAGGAGGAAGCTCACTGTAATTAAGGGAAGTGTCTGTTTTGTTTATAAATTTCTTAGTCACAAAGCTCACACAACAGGAAAAAAGAAAGGTCTAGGACGAGGTAGTTAGGCTGGATCTGAATACAGGTGTTGAGTATAAATACTCTGGTGTGAGCCACTGGCCTTTAAAGGCTAGGCTGTATGTCATACTGAGAAATGCAACTTTTGCTTATGGAATTTAATTGATTTTTGAGAAGCTTAAACCAATAAATACCTTTGTAGGCTGAATGCTCTCTTCAGAACATGTGCCATGATTTCACATCCCTGTCTGACACATGCAACCTCAAATACAAATTCAGACTAAGTGCTGTCTTTCAGCTGAGGCAAGTATGTTTTGGGGAGATGGTTCATTGAAAAAATGCTCTGTAAAGACAAGAAAGGAAATTTCTAGTGTGAGCTATGACTGTGAACATTATGATTTGATAGCTTTCAGAGTTAGTGAGCATTGCTGGTCGTTGCCAGTGTGAGTGCTCCTTGCTTCTGACAGCCTGACTCTTCAGCGCCACAATCTTCCTTCCTCCCCAGCAGGAGTAGGGAAATTTCAGTGTGGAGACTGAATGGCCAGACACTGTCCTCTATGACAACAATTTATTTAGCATGTTCTTTCTTTCTCTCTCTTCTCTGTGACACAGCGATTAAAACCCCGCTGGGGCGAGAACCCCAGCCCCCTGAATGGCTTCTCCTTCCCTCCCTTGAACCTGGGCAATGCTGAGACTGGCTACCTGACACAGGCAAACCTGCTGAGCATCGCCAGGCGCGTGGGAGCTGACTGGCAGACCATCGGCCTGAACCTGGGCTTGACCTATCAGCAGATTGAGCGCATAGGATACAATAACAGGTAAGATAGGACACAGTGATCAACACTGATGCACTGTCTGCCTATTTGTCTGTCTATCAGGCTGTCTGCATATATGTCTGTCTGTCTATGTGCAGTGTAATAGTATAAATTAATGCTTTGCTGGTTGACAGTTTTCCCACTTGAATTGTTTCACTGGATAAAAGACGGGTTGACTAATGGTTCTTCGCAAAACATTACCTTTTTTAAGTGAAAACTGATTATTTTCTCTTGCCATTACAAAACAAAGCTTTATGTTTGAAAAACAAAATTGGGAAATAACAAACCTGATGAGCTTTGTAGTTCAGATGAGTCACATTCCTTTTTTGTTCTGTGATCTGGATTCCTGGCCAGACTCCATCTCTGACAATGAGCAGTGGTCTATGGCATTAATTGTGAATATCATCTTTATTCAAAAAGAGCTTGTGGTATGTCATGGGACATGCAATCTGACCAAAAAGCCAGAGCAGTTACAATGAGAATTGCTATGACCAAACTACTGTTCCTGTGGGGAATTTACATTGAAAAGCAAAATGCTTTAATTTGATACTTCCAGTAGGAAAAAAATTTCTAGAGAGATTTTAGTGTGGGAACTGCACCTCCTGTATGACGGGTGGGGAAATGTCCCATTGAGTGTTTTGTTGTGTCTGGGTGGCTTCTTTGGGGCTCCAGTCATGGTCTAGGACTGAGGTATGGCCTGTGTGGGTTGCCAGTCAGGAGAGTGTGTTAGTTATTTCTGTGCTTCCCCCTTTCTTCAGAGAGGACCTTGATAAGCAGATCCTGGACATGCTTTTCTCATGGGCTCAGCAAAACTCAGAGGATCCTGACTGTGTGAACAAGTTGATTACAGCCATGAAAGAGAGTGGCCGCCAGGACATCGCTGATGAGGTTGAAACCATCATTCAGCTGGGACGGCAGAAATATAGGGAGTCCATCCGCCGGGTGGGCTTGGAGCAGGAGAGCAGCACGGAGGACTCTGCAATAGCTATGACGTAGCACCTAGCACAAAGAACTGGGTTTCATTTGGGGTCCCTCCATGTACCCACAGTGACAATGTCTTGGGGCTCCTCCCACCTCACGGGCCAGCATCTTGTCAAAGAGCTGGACGTTGATTTATGTGTGAGCAGACTACTGAGCTCTCTTGGGTCTATACTTACATGTCACTTCTGACAATCCCAGGCAGCTTAGAGAGCATTTGTGAGTCTTTTCTGTACTTCCGCCTCTTGACTTTGAGCTTTAGATTTCAGAAACATGGAGAAATTCAGAGACTGAAATATCTGTCAGTTGAGTAGTGGCTAAAGTAGCCTTTAATGAATTAATACTCGTGTTATGTATATTTATTTATAACTTATTCCTGAAACTGTGCTCTGCTGGAAACATTGGATGTGAGCACTTGGGTCTGTTTGTGCTCCAGTGCTTGATGGAAAGTGGAGATGCAGTGGTGTTATGAAGGCTGGGGTGTGTTGGGGCCTGTTCAGCTATTTTTGTTAATGATGTGTTTTACTCACATGGCAATGTGAACTGTATTCCCCATGAAAATGTTTTCTATTTTCTGCCAAATCTCTTCCAGTGCCCTCAAGCCCAAAACAAAACCTAAGTATTTGTAGGTAAAAGAAAAGAAACTAATTTCTAGAAAAATTGTTCTTATTTTTTGGTTTTGTTCCAAAAGTTATTTTGGAACAAATAAAATTTCACATTGTCCCTAGGCTGCTGCACCTGCCAGGCTTCTTAGATGAGGCCTACATGCTGTCAGTCTTCGACAGATTTCCGGTTTTATTTTACAAATAAGTAAAAATCCATAACCCTGCTCTTCTGGGAGAGACTCCAATTTAAGTGAAAGTAAAATTTTCCTTGCAGTTTCAAAGGGATATTTCCTACATCCTCCCAGTGAAACATGCTGGTGTAGTAGTGAAGGTGTAACCCCTCATGAAGTTTGGTGAAAAGCATGACTTAAATTTGCATTTTAAAAACTGGTCTGACCAGCTGTGAAGTAGGCACTGTTGTGGGATTGGCATGAACTGTGCTGATCTAACCTCCCAGTTTTGCAGTGTGAACATCTTGTATAAGGCTGGAAGCGTTTATTGCTTTTTAACTGCTAGGTCATTGACTACTGAGGTTCCTTCTCTTCCCATTCCCCCCCCCTCAACTAATGACCCACTAATGATAGTGGGAATTTTCATGCAAGCTTTTTGAAAGACTGTTGTCATCTATGTAAATTCAACTCTTTCAACACAGGTTTGGATTCATCATACACCACTCTCTAAGCAATATTTAAAGGGCTGTTCTCAGATAGAAAAACAGAAGTCTCTATAAAGATCAGAATCACAGAATGATATGGGGATGGAAGGGACCTCTGGAGGTCATCTAGTCCAATCCCCCTGCCAGAGCAGGTTCTCCTAGACCAGGTTGCACAGGAACATGTCCAGGCATGTCTCCAGAGATGGAGATGCTGCCACCTCTCTGGGCAACCTGTTCCAGGGCTCTGCCACCCTCGAAGGAAAGAAGTTCCTCCTCATGTTTCAATGGAACTTCTTATGTCAAGGTTGTGCCCATTACCTCTTGTCCTGTCACTGGGCACCGCTGAAAAAAGACCGGCTCCATCCTGTTGACACCCAGCCTTTAAGTATTTGTAAGCATTGATCAGATCCCCCCTAAGTCTTCTCTTCTCAAGACTAAAAAGACCCAAGTCCCTCAGCTTTTCCTTGTAAGAGAGATGTCCTTACATGTCAGGTTGCAACACCCGAAGTCAACCTGCAGCTGCAGGTCTGAGAAATCCTGGTGTTTTCTTCTTTCTTCCCCCTGTGGACAATCATCAATGGTTTCCCTGATGCTGTGTTTCTGACCTGCCATCAGTACTATTGAAAGAGAGGCATAAAATTGTTCTCCCTTTTTTGTTTGGTTTTTTTTAAGGCCATTCTAACATCTCAGGCCATGGAGTGATTAGTATCCAGTCCAGACTTGTTGCCTTGGGCCTAGGGACTTCCTCAGATCTGATTTCTTAGGCCATGCTGCCCCTCAAGACTCACGTTGGGCTCAAGTCAACAGTTCTCTTTTGAATGTATGTTTTCTATGGTAGTCTGTGTCATATGTTCTTGTCTGTAATTTTGATGTATACCAATGCGGTGTTTGTTCTTTCCTTCAGTTTTGGAGAGAAGCATTTGGGCATATTGCTCTCACTGGAAATAAAATTAGCACTTAACTGTTTCACAGCATAGTCTGCTAATCCATGAAGGTGTTAGAGCCAGGTCCCTTTAAACCTGCTGGCAGAAAGACAGGGGTGAGCTTGGCTGTGCTGCACAGAAATGGGAAAAAAGCTCTTGTTTGGGTATTGGTGGCTGTGAAGCACAGGACAATCTGCAGTTGAGTCAATGGTATCTCTGTACCTTGGCTTTGTTGCAGTGGGACTAGCCAGGAAACGCAACATTCAGGGCATGGGTTTGACTAGCTGAGCATATGACTAGGACTCAGGTGGAGCAGGTCTAGGGAGCAACAAGGCTGGTCTAGAGGGGACAATGCATAGGGCTGGCCTGGCCTCCAGTGAAGGTGCAGGAGGCTTTTGGCCAGCCAAAGCCAGGCTAAGGAACCCTACAGGCAGCATAACATCCACAGCTACAACGGGATGAAGCTGGACTGCACTTAGTGTTCCGTTTGTGATGGCCCGGCAACAGGTGAGTTAGGCAATGCCAAAATAAGGGTCGGGTAGGCTCATCCAGGCATCGGCAGAGCTACAACTCTTCTAGATAACAGATAAATTGAGCTAGGAGAGAGGGAGGTTAGTGCCAGGTATTCAGGTATAGGCCAGGCCAGGCCATGCCACAGAAGATACCAAACCCTAGACAGTATCATCAGTAGAACAACTCTTCAGGATTTGGGCCGATAACCTAAGGAAAGTTAAGTAACTACCCCAGACAATTATTATTGTCTCCAGACTGTCACTGCTGAGTGGCAGTTGCTGGGCTGGGCCGCCTCGCTGGCATCTGGTTTTCTCCTTGCAGTGACACTGAAGTAAGCACCCAGCTGAGGATACGGAGGTGCTGGTGGGAAATCAGAGCAACGGTCCAACCGCTCTTTCCTTCAGCTGACTTGGCAGCAAATATTTGAGTTGGATGAGAATCAACGGAAAGCACGTTATTTTCAGGTGTGTTACCTTTATCAACAATCTCTTTGAGGCTCAGTAACTCCTTCAGAAGCCTGTAGTTGCTATGGCCTGGAAAAGCTGATTACAGTTGCAGTAGATGGTTGAAGCAGCAAAAAACACCCAATGTGGCATTTATCTTCTGAAAAAAAAAGAAAAAAGATTGCTTTCCTTTCTGGCTCCTTCAATTAATTCATCACATACTGGACTAGTCTCTTTTCCTTTCCAGCTATCTGGCTTCTCCTAGTGCCTATTAGGCACCTTACAGTGTCCTACTGATGATCTCGCAGATTTTGTGGGCTTTACTGCGCACAATCCTGATGTGTCCAAAATTTCCGCAAATAAATTTCAACCAGGAAAAGCCTCCTTACAAAAAGATTTAAAAACAAAGGGAGAAACTGTTTGGGAGTAGGAACACTTTTTCTTCTCCTTTCTTGACTGTAACATCTATACCTCTTTAACTCTCATAATTAAACCCTTTTTTGCTTCATAAACTTACAGATCTCCAGCAGACTGACCAAGTGGACCTGGCAGGTGAACAGTATGTTTCCCACATACCACACTTCACTTCCAGGTTTTGCTAACCATGACAGTCCTCTAGCTGCCAGGAGACAGATTCAGGTAAGATGCTTCCAGCCCCTGCAAAGATTAATAAAAGAAATTGCTGAAAAAGTAAAGCCCAGGCAAAGCTCAAATCCATTTAGTAATTCTATAAAAAACACAAGGCAAAGCCTGACTATATCCTGCAGGGGGTTAAACTGTTTACATGATCCCTGCAGTAAAATGCTGTATAATTCCCAGTAAAAGACCTGAAGGAAATATGAAGGTGGAAGGGGGCCTGCAGGGGCTGTGTTCAGTTTGTCTGTTTCCTGTGACCAGACAACAACACTGTAAAAATCAGCACAGCCATAGGATTGCTCTGATAAGGGAAAGGAGATACCTGTGGCGCGTTGAGAACTGGATGGTTCCACCATGAACCAAGCTTGACACAAAACTGAGGGAGCGTTAGAAGATACCCTGTCGATTGATAAGATTTCCTGCTGTTTGATACCCTACAGTGCCTGTACTCGACAGTGCCATGCTGCTGTTGCTTTTAAAAGGGAAAGGAAATCGGATGGTCCTTAAATTCACTGCTTTCCCCCAAAAGGAGGATCATAGACTGTTTTCAGCCTTTAAAGCTAAGAGTAGCTTTCACTGGGAAAGGTGTGGGGCTGTTTTTCAGACACTGATGCATCAGAGCCCCAGCCCGGAGCTGCCTCAAGGTGAGCCCAACATGCTTATCAGCTGTATGTTTTTAAAATAAAGAAAACAGCCTTTCCTACAATTAAACCTGTGTCCATTTCCTGAACTCTGCAGAAATAAACTTTATGTTCTTAAAGCACTATTTTTCTGTAAATCTGTGTGGCTTGAAAATCCACAGGGAGAGTTTGATGCTTGTTCCAGTTCTCAGCTACCTTGAAGGAACTCAGTGACTGGGAAATATAGAAACTGGGTAGGCACCATGACGATGGAAAATTTAGCCTCTACCCTTCCTGCCTCGCAGTAGGTCTGCAGGTTGGACCCTTGCAGAAGGTTGCTTTGGGAGGCTGGGACTAAGATCCTCTGCTCGGTTTGCTCACTGAACACCAGTGCAGTTCTTGTCTTTTCCAGACAGGACATAGCGGAACTGAAAAATGTGCATGAGGCAGGAAGGATGCTCAGAGACGGGTAGAACAGAGTATTTTTAATTCTTTTTACAGCAGAGTATTACAACTCAGGAAAGGATGAAGACTGTGAATAGATGGTTGCCATCCACTGTTTCTCAACTAGGTGGCACCAAATGAAATAATCCAACATCACCTGCAAATAAGAGAAAGGAGATACTTTTTTCCCCATTGTGTATCATTCTAACACTGACTCATTGCTGTTAAGATGTTCGAGCCCAAAATATAAAAGCTGTGTTCAGAAAGTAATTGGTTAAATTGGTGGGGAAAAAAGATCCTCTGAAAAGTAAATGAATACGGAAAGCTGAATGCATTCCCACATGGAAGGAGTAAGAGATGGGGGCTGCCTTTCTTAGGCAGGAGATTAATAAGTAGCAACAGAGTACGTCGAGAGACAAAGCAGGCAGAGGAGGCAGATCAGAAATCTTGATTTCTCTAGGAAGGCAAGATGGTTGCAAGTCTTGTTTCTGCTGAAGCTGAAGCTGCCCTGTGGATAAGGGGAGACCATGCTTGCATGAGTTGGAGGCAACTGTTGCCTGGACTCCTCCTCAGAACCTTGTGGCTGAGCTTTGGTCCTGGATTGAGAATTTCAATGGTGACCCGTAACAAACCAGAAAGCACTGCCCAAAGGGAGAGACAGAATTTCTACCCTGGACACGTTAAGCTTGAAAACATCTGCTCTGCCTTGTTTTCACTGTGTCGCAGCAGAGAGCTGCAGCTGGAGGTATCTCTGGGCATCTCCTGGCTGGGCACACAAAGTCCATCACATTGGGTCACTGCTCCCATGCACTGGATCACCAGGTGGAGCCATATCTTGGGACAGGCCCTGTGTGGCTGTCAGATGCTGGGTTGCAGGAGGCCACCAGGGAATATAGGTCAGTCACAGGGGACACGGGACAGCCTCACATGTCGCAGAGAAGTTGGGCAGGTCTGATTTAGCTCATGGGACATGAGAGCTTGAGGGATACCGTCTGCAGACATTCAGTGAGAGACTTGGGAAAACAGCAAGCTAATATTCCTCATCTTTTAGTCGCTCAAGCTGCTGTAAGTTTCCAGGCTTTCACCACCTTGGCAGCCCTCTGCTTGAACCAGCACGGGTAAACCTTGGTATTTCTAATAAAAATACAAATAGCTTGAGAAATTTTTTTAGTTTTCTTCCTTCCTAATGCATAAAACTTTTTTTTCCTGATAAAAAAAAAAGGCACCAGGGTGCTGCAGGTCCCCCTGTGGGATGGCTCCAAGGCAGCACCAAGAGGTCAAAGCTTTGGGTATGAACAGGAGGTGGCAATACACAGTGATCTGAATAACCCCGGATGTGTCCCAGCCACGCCAGCTCTGCCAGGTTTCTGCCACGGGCCAGAACTGGTCTTATGGAGGTATTTAGCATTACCACGTTTAGAAACAGCAAATCTGTGTGTCCAGGAGAGAGTGGGGCTTATGCAGGGGGTGGCTGCAGCCCCTATGGAGACACCCATCTCTCCCCACTGTGTGAAGAAGGGACCTGGCTGATGGGTGGTTAGGCTTCTAATTATGCTTTGTTAGTCTGGTGAAGAGAAGCTTTAGATTACAGTGAGAAGCAGGACAGGAGAGCTGGCTGAGGGAGGTGGTAACACGATAGCTGGGGGAGGATATCAGCTTGGGTATGAATCTTCACCTTGCTGCTTCTTCAGCATAGTCCTCGGATAATTTCACTCCCTCTGGAAGAAGCAATGGCTCGGGACAAATGTTTTCAGTTTTCTTCCCTCCAGGTTGGACAAAAAGGAAATCCTTGTGATTCTTAGCTTCTCCCCAAGGCCAGAGCTGAGAACAAGCACAGGTTGTGATGCTGGTTGTAGCTGCTCCCTCCCAAGACTGCAGGTTACTTGGCTCCTGGGGCCTGGCACATCCTTCGTGTGCTGCAGAAGCATCAGGCTGGGTGACAATCCCAGTGAGGCTTTCATCCTGGTGCACTGAGAGGAGCAATGAAACACAGTGTCCCCCCTCAAAATATCCCTTACAAGAGATGATTTGGTTGTAGCCCAGGCAGGGAAAAGAAGACCCTGCTGCTTAAACAGGCTATTTTGTGACAACTGCTGTGCATCTAAGATGGCTGGAGGGCAGAGGCAGTCACAAATGGATCCATCAGCTTTTTGGGGTCCCAAAATAACATGGCCCTGAAGGAGCTGGCAGCAGCTCTTGGCGAGCAGCGAGCTCGGGAAGCCATGACTATTCCCGTGGGTCAAGCTATTTCATTTTCATGCACAGCAGGATGGCAGTGTCCTCGGCGTCCACTTCACCTTCGAGCCTGGCAGCATGGAACCACCTCACCTTTCTGCCCCCAGGAAAGAGCAAAGCGGGCTAACACAACTGCCGATTCCCCTTAGTTGTTCACCAGTGCTGGAAGGGCAGATAAATGAATGAGCTGTGGAGAGTGGGGAACATTGTAAAATCACAGAATCACAGAATGGTAGAGGTTGGAAGGGACCTTCAGAGATCATCTAGTCCAACCCCCTGCCAAAGCAGGTTCACCTAGAGCACGTTGCCCAGGATTGCATCCAGGTGGGTTTTGAATACCTCCACAGAAGGAGACTCCACAACCTCTCTGGACAGCCTGTTCCAGTGCCTCTGGACCCTCCAGTGCACCCTTGGAGTAAAGTTTTTCCTCCCGTTCAGGCTAAACAGACCCAGGTCTCTCAGCCTTTCCTCATATGAGAGGTGCTCTAGTCCCTTGATCATCTTCTGCTGGACTCTCTCCAGCAGTTCCTTGTCTTTCTTGAGCTGGGGAGCCCAGAACTGGACACAGTACTCCAGATGTGGCCTCACCAGGGCAGAGTAGATGGGGAGAATAACCTCCCTTGACCTGCTGGTCACGCTCTTTTTAATGCGTGGTCTTTTAATTGGTCTTCTTGGCCACAAGGGCACATTGCTGCCTCATGGTCAACTTGTCCACCAGATCTCCCAGGTCCCTCTCTGCAGAGCTGCTTTCCAGCAGCTCAGCCCCTAACCTGTACCACTGCATGGGGTTATTCCTCCCCAGGTGCAGGACCCTACAGTTGCCCTTGTTGAATTTCATTAAGTTCCTCTCTGCCCATCTCTCAAGCCTGTCCAGGTCCCACTGTATGGTGGCAAGCCTTCTGGTGTGTCAGCCACTCCTCCCAGTTTTGTGTCATCCCAGAGCAAACAGTACCTTTTGGCATTGTTTGGCCGCACACCCCAAGAAAGGAGTGATGCTCCCTATCCTGCAATGCCCCATAAATTGGACACTACTTCTGCATGGGGACAGATGTGGATGGCAGGATGCTGTGGGGCAATTTCTCGCTGGGATGAGGGGTTAAGCCCTGCTGAAAAGCTCCTGTGGCAATAGGCGGCGGCAGCTGTGGGCTCCCTGCCAGCAGCTGTGTCCAGAGTGGGATCTGGAGGCTGATCTCGCAGCCAAGACAGCGCCATTCATCGGCACTCAATAAACAAAAGTGCCTTGCTCTTTTATCTGGGAGATAAGCGTGCAGGGCATGAGATTGCTTTCCCTTGCACTCTCTGTGCTGAGCGTGGGAGCCTGCATCGGCCACCAAAGGAGACAGGGCACTGCTGCTGTAGGACATGCTGTGGACAGGCGTGCAGGAACGGTGGCTGGGTGTCAGGCAGCCTTGAGGCCAGAGCCCTCCGGGTGCTGGGCACAGTGAGGTGCTGGTGCTTACTGGAGATGGCCAGCCCTGCAGGGCGTGTTGCAGGAGCCGGGCCATTTTGCAAGCCATATCGTGACCCATTACTCATTAGCACTCCAGGGTCAACCCTGTGGCTCTAAAAGTCACTTATAAAGGGAGGAAAATTCTACTTTTATGCCTTTTTGGCTTCTTGATGATCAATGATGGAAACCTGAAAGCTTTTTGCTTGTTTTTTCTCCAGAGACTTAACATTGCCAAGCCTTGATTTCCTTACTTTTGCTGGAGAAAAGTGGCTGAACAGTTTGCTGGTGGGAACTGAGGAACACTTGTGTGCCTTGAGCATCAGGGACTTTCCTTCTGCTTTGTCAGGAATTTGAATCAAATAGCTACTAAGAAGATGTCTGCAGCCTCCTACTGAGGAGCAATGGCCAGAGGGGACAGAGAGACCATGTGTGCTTGTTCACCTGAGTGGTCTTGCAGCCTTAAGCTCTCTCTCAGGGACAACAAAACTGAGCTTGGGGTAGAGCTGTCCCTTTCCTGTACCCCCTTCACTTTCTGGCTGCAACCACATCCCCTCTCACTTCTGTAATGTCAAGTGTCTGCACAGAAGATGACACCAAACCTGCTGGGTCAGTGGTTTCTGGGTGATTCCTGGCATCCAAGCTGACAACCAGCTGTGAATCTGTTCATTTTATTCATACTGTTTGGCTGTACTCTCAGCAGTTGGATGCTGGATGCCTCCTCTATCACCTCTGTGCCATTACCTTTGGCAACCCATCCTGCAGTCCCAATGGGAAACGAGATCAGGCTTGGTTGAGATTGATTTTTCCAGAAAATGATGTTGACCGGTGCTAATTATATGTTACTGCCTCTTCAATCTTTATCAGTTAAATTGGCTACCAGCACTCTGATAATCACGTCCATGATGGCCACCGGGCCAAGGGAGCAGTGACCAAGCTCGCCCAATTTGGCTTTTTAAAGCATTGGTTTAATACCCACACTCATCAGGCGCTTGGGGATTTCACCAGCAGTCCACAATTTATGAAAACAGAAAGCAATGCAAATGGGATAGGAAGCTGAAAAATGCAACCTTGTGAAAACCTCTTTCTTTGCCAGCAGACTGAACTTGACCCATGTCCTTGGCAGGGCTAAATCAGCCCACGGCCTCTCTGGCAGCCGGGCTGGAAGCAGCACAGGATTTTGAGACTCATGCAGAGGGAGCTTTGTGACAAGCCAAGCACAAACCTGGTATAATGATACCATGTGTGACATGGTGACGATGTTGCCTCACACAGGAGGTCCTGAGCTCTGCTCTTCACCTTGAAACAGCTGCAGACCTTGCTGCTTTTGAAGCTCCACTTTGTACCAAACGGCTTTAAATCTCTCTTGTGTCTGTCAGAAGAAAAAATTTATGTCTGAGAGCAGAGGAAACCTTGACAACCTGGCACTCGCTGAATGCGAACTTTCTTCCTCTGCTTTTTTTTATCTCCTCTCTTAAAGACTGATGGAAGAAACGGGTCCCTTGTGCCATGCAGGTTGCAAAGACCAGTTGTTTTTATGCAGCAGAACCAAAAATAAAAACGGATGATTGCAGTCCTCTTAAAACTCAGCACAAAGCTGGACAGCATTAACCTCTTCTTTGCCAGGGTATGGTACTCTCCCACCAGCACATCTATGGGATGGAATGTTATGATAAACGGTAAAAACTATCTCCCTCAACCCAAGACAAGTTCAGGTCAGCTTTTGTCTGAGTTGGTATAGTGCAGTAAACCCACCAAAGCCTTTGCAAAACAGGGCAGAGTGGGGACCTGCCACCAGCAAAGAAGGGGGTGGGAAGGAGTTTTGCAGCTGGGGAGTGGGAAGGGATGACTGCAGCTCCCCTGTGCTCTGTTTCCATGTTCTCCAACCTGGGGGAGCCCCGTGTCAGTGCCCACCAGTGGTTTCCCAAGGATGCAGTGAAGACATGGCTGCAGGGTTAGACAGACTATGCCAGCAGCCCACACGCCTATCCAATGCACACCAAAAAAATGGCCCTGGTGCACAGGTTTCCTTCCGTGGCCAGGCACCACCTTTCTGGAGTGAGCTTTGTCACCTCCTGTGCTGTATCTTCTTATGCTTTGCCCAGCACAGGTTGAAAAGTCCACAAGCTGCTCCCTTTTTCACCTACATCCAATGCATCAGCAGTGGCTTTTGATGCTTCACTGACCTCTGGTTTACATCTTCTTCTCACCTTGGGTTACAGGTCCCTGACTACGACAACAAGCTCCTCTCGCTTTCAGGTGCGAGCACAACTCTGATGTTTCTGGGCTGTTCATCGTGACTCCACATAATTGTCACTTCTCCCATGTGCATGATCTCCTCATTAGCCTGACACGCTCCACCTCCACCATCCTTGTGGTTGCTCTTCTCTGATGATCTCCGAGCCATTGCGCAGGCTGTGTGCTCATGCTCTGCCTGCTTCCACGAGCCTCTGGTGGTAGCCCCATGGTCGCTGCATCTGTTATAGCGTGGTGCCCAGCGCACGCCAGCAGTGAGGGATGCTCGGGTAGATGTGTTCCCCTGGAGACCTTTGCCTCTTGCCTTGGTGGAGTCAAACCCATGGGCATCATCCCGAGAAGCACAGAGATCTGGCTGGCTACTGCTGTCCTCCTCGCCTTCTGGATTAGTTTCCAAAGCCCACAGAAACAGTCTCCGTGACCTTTTTTTGTGAGGAAACCACGACAAAGCCTAATAAACCCAAAAGCAATGTCTGCCTGTGGCCTGCAGGCTTTCCAGTAGGGCAGCGGGTGGCACAGCACGGTGACCCAACCGACCACAACTGGCTCGGTCTTTATTTTGAAGGGCGTGTCAGATTTATTATTTTTCGCCCCCTTTTTGGCTTGTTCCGCTGTTCCACGCGTGTGCCGCCGCGCCAGGTGGCTGCAAGATGGCTGACGGGAGGACGGGAGGGGCGAGGGCGAGCGCACCGAGCCCTGCGGCGAGGCGAGGGGTGCTGCTGTCGGAGGGGAGCGGCAGGGCTACGGGCACGGCGGGACACACCCTCGCCCCCCGTGGCTCCCGTAGCACGGGCACGATGCGCACCGGGGAGGGCCCGGGGCCGGGGGAGGCCGCGGCGAGGCCCGGCCGCCCCGGCCC
>JAOXNO010000041.1:48867365-48888292 GCA_028565335.1 Limnodromus scolopaceus | reverse complement strand
GGCAGCCTGTTCCAGGGCTCTGTCACCCTCACTGTAAAGAAGTTTTTTCTCATATTTGAGTGGAACCTCCTATGTTTGTACTTGGGATTTACCCGACCCACATGCAGGACCTTGCACTTGGCCTTGCTGAACTTCATGAGGTACAGAGGAGCCTCAGAGCTCCTCCTCCTTTCATCCTCCTCTCAGAGGAGGAGAGGTACCTCTCAAGCCTGTCCAGGTCCCTCTGGATGGCAGCCCTTGCCTGCAGCATGTTGACCACTCCACACAGTTTGGTGTTGTCAGCAAACTTGCTGAGGGTGCACTCAATCCCACTGTCCATGTCATTGACAAAGATGTTAAACAGTGCTGGTCACAGTAGTGACCCTTGAACACCGCTTGAACATTGAGCTGTTGACCACAACTCTTTTGAGTGCAACCATCCTGCCAATTCCTTATCCACTGAATGGTCCAGCTGTCAAACCCATGCCTCTCCAATTTAGAGTCAAGGATGTCATGTGGGACAGTGTCAAATGCTTTGCACAAATCCAAGTAGATGGTGTCAGTTGCTCTTCCCTTATCCACCATGCAGAAGCTAAATAGGTCAGAGAGACTGGGAACAGTGGATTTTCATTCCATAAAAGAGTAGAGAGCACTGAGGTGAAAAGTGGGATGACTTAGTCACAGGTGAATAAGCTTTTGATTCAGGTGCAGTGCCCTCTATCACAGGTTTTTCTCCCTGCCCAAAATCCCTCATCTCTCCCACTTAGGTCATTTCTTCCATCTACGTGACCACAAGTCTGCGGCAGTCACAGGCAGCCGAGTCCCAAACCCCTATTCCCTTGCAGTGTGCATTTGTCATCCCATAGCAAAATGAGATTGATATCAAAGGACTAAAATGCACAGCAGTAGTTTGCTGTAAGGTGAGATCAAGGGCATTGCATTTCTGCAGCACTGCACGTGGAACTTGATCTCTGCATCTCGCCGAATATTGCTGCGTAGTCTGTCTGTACTAGTCTTCCTCCGCAGCGCACATGGGCGAACCTGGTTGGATTCAGGTGTGATGGGGGTGTTGAGCAGTGGTTTCTCACCTGCAAACAGAGTGAGAGCCGATGTTGCCCAAATTTTTGGCTTGCCCAGGCATGTCACGCTATTCCCCTTTATTGATGGGGTCTGTGCTGAAACTGGGGAGTCTTTTGCACTTGCGGTGCCAGCAGGCAAGGTGTTTGCCATGCGTCTGTGTCTCACTCCAACCTGATATAAACCCTGTGATGATTTCACTGTTGGAACAGGTTGAGAGAGACAAGCGTCTGCCTGCCCTGGGTGTTTCAGGGGCACTTAGAGAAGCGATGACAGTGCTGAGGCTGGAAAGCAGCACTGGTTGTGCCTTGCAGTCTGTGACCTGCCAACAGTGACTTCAGAGCTGAATTTGGGGAGGCTGATGTGATCCTGTCTTGAAACACCCTCCTTCCCAGTGGTGCCTCCATCTTGACACGCTTTTATCTGGTCTCTAACCTCCTCTTTCAGTGTGACTATGTGCTAAATAAGGAGGGCGCCATGATGTGAATCTTACTGTTCAAAATTTTCCCATGTCCTGAGAACAAGTTGGGCGTAGGATTTTGCAGGCAAACCTATTTCCTTCTCAGACTGTAGTGTGAAGATCCCTGAGGCAAGAGAGTCTTGAGCTGGTGAGATCTTGCAGTCTGGCCCTGTGCTGAGCTTATCCACTGATTTGAGCCTGCCTTCCTAACGTGCTTGATTTAATCTTGGTCAGCGCTGTCTTGTTTGGGGATGTAGGCTGAGCTTAGGTCAGTCTGCGTGTTCTTGGCACCCCTTTTTTCAGCTGTACCAGCCATGCGGCTGTGTGTGTGCGTGTGTGTGTGTGTGTGTTGTGTTGGTGCAGGTGTTGAGGGGGAAGGAGCTCTGGCTGCAGGAGAGCAGAGGCTGAAAGAAGTTTGCTTAGCATTTGTGGGCAGAGACTTTTTTTTTTTTTTTCTACCCCCCTTTTATCTGCTTCCCCTAAGGAGACCTCAAATTGAAACCCTGAGTCTCCATATCCTGCCTTTCCCTCAAGCCTGAAGCTGAGAGGCAGCTCTTTCAGCATGGCTGCTTATTGATCCTCTCTGCAATTGCCCCTCGATGCAGAATGCTCTGCAGTGCTGCTAGGCATGAATGTGTTTGCAGAGCTACACCCAACTGCCATGGCCAGCCTCTCCACTGCTACTTCCAGTGGGTAATGCGGTCTGTGCCCCTATCCAGAGCATTTTGTCAGCGTCATGAAAGGCAGCGTGCCTATTCCCCTTATGGGAGGACTTGGCCTCGCCAACTCACCCAGCTGCAATCTAGGACTGCTGTCAGCCATCAGTTTAATATCCGACACATCCTGTGTTCGGAGAGTCATATCCTGTGCTTTATTGGAGGGAGCTGACTCAAACAGGCTCCCTTTGTCTCTGTGCGTAGTGGTTTATCAGGCATGTAAGTGCCGGACATTTTTCGTAATTGAATTTTCTGGGAACCCATGTTTAGCTGCACTGGCTTTCACTCAGCACCACTTGCAAGATTTCCCTGTGGGAACACAAAGGCAAGAGAAAAAGCCCTGTGTTTTGGAAGCACATGCAGCGAGCCAGGTTTTGATTTCCCTGAGAGGTATGAGCTCACGTCTCTGCATCTGCGGCTGTGCAGGCTGCCAGTCCGGTGGTTTCACCGAGCTGTTGGTTTGTGTGTGTTCCCCACGCCCCGGGCAGTGGGTCTGGAAGCAGTTTCCTGGAGCTGCAGTTGTCTGCTCCTCAGCTGCCAGCTGGGCACTTTCTGCTGGGCTCGTTCCCACATGATGGTAGCAGCTGACGTGTCATGAACCTCTCGTTAGATGTGTATCTGATTGCGGTGCTGAAAAGCATTTGCCGTAAACCTGCTGGCTTGAATACCATCAGGCCCTAAACGAAGTCTGTCCATGTGGTAGATGGTACTCTGTCTTTTCTCCTCTAGGGACAACAAAAGCCCTTGGGTCCTGGGAACAGGGTTTTTCCTTGCTCTTAGTGATATGTGGCTTAGCTGTTTGGCTCCACTCCACTCAACTCATCAGTGGTTTGTCCTGATGCTATGTGCTGCTTTCTCCTTCTCCCTTGCATGTGCAGCAAGGGCCAAACTTTGCCTTGAGGCAGAGCTCCCTTCATGTTGGGGGGTGACAACCTTGTTCCACAGCTATGTGTTAACTTTGGTCATGTAAAAGAGCTCCATTCTTTCCTCTTTTCCTGCCCTGACATTAATCCAGTGCTAAGACATCAGTTTCTCTGCATCTTGTCCCCCTACAGTTTACCTGCCAAGCTGATCAATGGAGGGATAGCTGGGCTGATTGGGGTCACCTGTGTATTTCCAATTGACCTTGCGAAGACTCGCCTGCAGAACCAGCAGAATGGCCAGCGGATGTACACCAGCATGTGAGTACTACACGCACGGGCAGCATCCCCTGGGGCTTTTGGCAGGGAGTCTTTCCACTTTGTTACCCCTTTCAAATGTGTTCGGCATTTCTAGGAACTCGGCTGTCCCGAGGAAAGCCAGGGGACAATCTTGAACGAAGTTGTGCTAGAGCAGATAGAGCAAAGAAAGCAGCTATTCAGGCTGCTGAGCCCAGCAGGCGAGATCTCTGCAGAGGGCACATCTGTTTGCATCCCTTGCTTGGGAGCAGCGTGTTCGCTGCTGTCAGGACTCAAGACCAAAACACAGGGGGCCCCATTCAGTTCTCTGCTGGGCCACAATCAGGTGCGTGAGGGAATTTCTGCCTCTTTTCTGTTTCCGCAACTTTCATATTGGAATTTGTTGCCCCTTCCTTTGCTGTGTCAGTTTTAAAAAGAGGAAGAAGTCACCCATTCCCAGTCTAGAGCGCTGCATGCAAACCTTTTGATGGATCAAGGATTGACACATGCTGTAGTTACCCCAGGAGTCCTATGTCCAAAAAAATCAAATGCTGCAGGCTGAAAAGAAGGCATGAATATATCCAGCCCACCAAATTCACCTGGGATTTGTGCGGGATGCTTAGGTCTGTGTGTCTGCTGTGAGAAGGAGCACCACACTCAGCACAAGATGCTTTGTCCTAGGAACCGGAGTCAGGCCTTAGTTTTCCAAAAGTACTGGTGTCATTGAGGGGGGAGAAGGGACTGGGACTGATGTTGTGTGTCCTGTCCTCCTGCCACTTTGTTCAGAAGTAGTGTTACCTGTTCTTCCACCCCAATATTTTCCTCTTTCCTGCCCATTAGATTTTGAGGCAAAGCGGGGATAGGAAGGAAATGCTGTATATGTTGATGGCGTTAATCTCCGGGCGTCCTTGCTCTAGCTGACAGCATGTAATTATGCATGAGCTTCGGTTGTAGGCTCTGGCATGCAACGGCAGACTGGTGCTACCCTTGACAGTTACAGCACTCTCTGCTCCCTGCATTGTTTGTGTGCTCAGGCGTGCTGGCAGGACATGGCCTCCTGTCTTGCCTTGCCTCTCCTCTTTGTTGTGTCCTGCTCCTGCTGCTGCTGCGGATTGCTTCTCCTCTCTGAGGATCACTTCTCCCCCTGACCTGATAGGCGACAGCAACAGGAGTTTAGGCAGGATGGAGGATTTGTAGGCTCCCCTTGGGAGTGCGTGCCAGGATGCCCTCTCGAGTGGGGCTCGGTAGGTAGGAGAGGCTTTTAACATCCAACAGTTGAACACATATCTACTCCGTAGTCAGGAGGAGTTGTGGGATGAGGTGCTGATAAGGAATAGACAGGATTATCCTGTATATTTGAGCTGGCTCCTCCTAAGAGTCTTTGACAAAGCCTGGATGTGAGTGAATAATTCTGGAGGTGTTCTCTGGCATTGGCAGCAGCTGTAGGGAACGTGAGCTTGGCCTGGTGGGGACAAGTGAAAGGGTCTTTTGGGGGCTGAAGGGCCAGCAGGGACAAGGAAGTAATGGGGATAACACATCCTCTAGATAACATCGGGCCATCCTGTGTCCTACCTAAGCAGACAAGGGAAAGGCACTAAGAGGATGCTGTTGCCATGTATGGAGCATGTCTTCAGAGACACCCTTAGGTTAACTAGGATTTTAGGAGGGCTTATCTGAGCTCCCCAGTTACAATGGCTTATGTTTTGTGAAATACTGTATGCCCATCGATACCATGTCTCAAAGTGTCTGCTGAACACCCAGGAAGGCAGCAAGTTCATTTAAAACTTTGGCTGTCTTGCTTTAAGACAGCATGCCTTGCTTCTGCTAAGCTTGAGAGACCTTTGGCATCAGAGGGCCCTTTCCTTTGAAAGGGCCAAAGACACTTCGGAGCAGCCCTGAGGGCTGAAGAGAGCTGGGCTTTTGGGCTGCGTTGCCCCAGGTGTGTTATATATAATTTCAGTTGGCTGTTGGCTCCCTTTTTCCAGGGAGAGAAGGGAGCTGGGCATGGCCTTGGCTCAGTCTCTCTCTGCTGCAGCTCGAGGGGCTGGGAGTGACGTGGAATCCTTACAGTGAGGCAGCAGAGTGTGGTGGGGAGCAGCTCTTCCTGCTCCCCTCTCTGCCAGGGCTTGTTCAAAGCAGCACGGCTGGCTCAGGGAAAATGCCTTGCTTCCATCATTGCAGTGGAAGAGCTTGATGGAAGGGATAGGAGAAAGGTGCCTCGGGATTTCTGGGGCTTGCAAATGTGCTGGGGGGCTGTTCCCAAGAAAAAGATGGGTGTGTGCAAGCTGCAGGAGCTGGGGTGGGGTGTGTGAAAGATGGTGTCCCAAAAGATGTGGGAAATCACAGCAAAGAGGGGAAACTCATTGCCGTAATTGGCAGCAATGCAGGATGGACTCTTCACAAATAATGTCGAGTACCCTAGAACAGTCTTGACCCAAGTAGGGCCATAAAGCCCTTGAGGGAACTCTGTGTTTCCTTCTCTCCCACCTCAGCACTACTATAGAGCGGAGATGAAGTTTACTCCTTGTGTTGCCAAATCTCTTACAAATGTATTCTTGTTTTTCAGCTATGCCTCCCTTATTACTTCTTAAAAGAGCCTTGTTCCCTAATTACGTACGCATGCATGCATGTCCATCTCTCCTTTCCCCTATGGCCATGGCAGGTACCTGTCCCTTCCCAAAGACCCCAAAGCAACCTTCAGCCAGTGCTTGGGTCCAGAGAGGGATACTCTGCCAGGGAATCTGTGCTGCCTTCCTGAACTGCATCTCTGGATTTGTTAGGCGTGTGTCTGTGCCTTCGAAAGGCTTTGAGCAATTCCGGTGCCCTGCACGGTTTTCCCATTTGCGGTAAATGCAGTTGAAACAAAAGAGGCAACAGTTTTCCCCTTGGAGCGTGCCTCCACGGCACCCTGCCTCACGCTCCCCAGGGCGAGAGCCTGAGCACTCGCTGCCTGCTGTGGGACCCGATGTGTTAAAAGTAAGTGCTTTAATCTGCATGGGAGGTCACAGATGACTGAGCGGTCAGGTCATGTAGTGTTTGTGTGCCTTGTGTTGAATTTCACAGAGTAAGTCAAGCAAGTCAGCACTGGGGGCTTGGCCCCCTTTAAATCCAGCTCTGGAAGGGAAATAAAAACATATGCATGGGGATCTGCTTGTTAGAGCATCTCATGCGTGTTTGCCACAGGGGACCCTGGATAAACAGCCCTTGCAGTGACAATTTTCCCTTTTGTGTTTCTAGAAAGCATACAGCCTGTGCAGGGTGAACTGGGGGTTTCAAAGCCCCTGTGAATTAGGGGCTGAAACTGGACTCTGGCTTGAACAATGGTGCATTCAGTGGCTGGCGCGGTTCCCTTCTCAGCTCAGGGTTTTGCTGACAGATAGTAAATGGAAACCACTCCAAGAGATTTGTTTTGTTTTTTCTCTGCTCTCACCCACCTTTGAGCTCCTGTGGTTTATCTCTCTCTGTTTTG
This sequence comes from Limnodromus scolopaceus, assembly GCA_028565335.1. Classification (NCBI taxonomy): domain Eukaryota; kingdom Metazoa; phylum Chordata; class Aves; order Charadriiformes; family Scolopacidae; genus Limnodromus; species Limnodromus scolopaceus. The sequence goes on along the minus strand of JAOXNO010000041.1, from coordinate 48,881,434 downwards.
TTTGCAGGTCTGACTGCCTCATTAAAACAATTCGGTCGGAAGGTTACTTTGGCATGTACAGAGGTAAGTAAAGCTGAGTCAGGCACAGCGCAGCTTTTGTGCTGGAAGCACTGGTGCGTAAGTGGGAGGAAAAGCCCATATTCTCTGTCTTATAAAGCAATAACCTAGCAATATCCTAAGATGTTGAAAGATGCAGCTGTTTCTGAAAATAAACTGCACACCAGGTGTCTCCTCAGCTCTTCACCATTGAGAGCTTGGGACCTCCCCATGGTGTTAAACCTTACTGTTAAAGTTCATCTTTACTAGCAGTTTAAGTGAAGCTGCTGGACTCTGTTTCAGGACTGTATATGTGCCAGCTTGGGCATAGTAACTTTTGTCAGAGGGGCAGCAGAAAATCTCTTGAAGTGTTTTACTTTGGTGTTGATGATTGAATTTGTGTCAAAGGCCCCCTTCTCCCCTCCCTCCCCGCAATGTAGTCAGGCCTGCTATCCCATCTAGTTGGTAGCTTGTCTCCAAAACCAGCTCTGTCTCAAGCAAGCCTGCGTGCTTTGTTCAAGTATTAAGACAAGCTGTAATTAAAAAAAAAAATATTTAAAAATAACCTGTTCCCAGAAAAAAAAACCCTTGTGGTGGTAAGAAAAACAGAGGCTGGCTCATGGTGGAGCTTCAGCTACATGGTCATTTTCTGCTAACCTGCTAGAAACCTCCTGTCTCCTTGGCATAGGCTGTCTGTTGCAGCAGTGAATTCCTCAGTTGACATTATACCTTTTCTAGTTTAAACACAAAATCCTTGAAAGTTTTTAAAGATTTTGAGGAGAAAGGAACGGCAGGCCAAATTCTGACTTTACTCATAGCAGAGGAAAATGTGGAATACCTTCTTGGCTTTTAGCACAGTCCAACTGGTTTAGTTGACACTGAACTCTGGTTTGTTTTGTATACAGGTATTCAATTGCCTGCATATGCAGTTTTTATCTCTGAGACATTCAGATAGCACTCTTTGTGGCACTCATTCACTGATAAAGCCTGACTAAAGTACTGCTTTGATTAAGTGAGTCCTTGCTCTGTTTTTTCAACTGGGAGTCTGGAGATGCTGGCGCCTTGCTGTTGGCAGCAGAGGTGTCTTTTGCCACTTCTACCATAGATTCTAAGGAAACACAGGCACTGTGGCTGGCCTGGGAGGAGACACTGACTGTTGAGGCAGTGTCTCTTGCCCAACTTGCTGGTGGGCGTTTCGGGGGAGTGGGGTGGATGCCGGGGATGGATTGGCTGCTTCACGCCAGCTTTTCTGGGAGCAGGCAACAAGACAAATAACCCCGAGGAACCCTGGCAAGCTCCATCTTCAATGCTAGCAGTGACGTGTTCCCCCTTGATTTTTCCCAGAAGCTGGCTGCTTCTGTGTTCCTAGCCAGGAACAGAGCCTGCATTAACTTTGGCTGTAAATACGCAGTGGCAGGCTGGTTGCTGGGGAGCAGAGGGGAGAAGCTGTTCCTGGACACTTACGGGGGAAACTGTAGGACCCATCGGGGCTTTTGGGAGAGATAGCTCAGTCCTGTAAGGTGTAGGGTGGTGGAGGGGATGTGAATGTCCAGGCCACTTTTCGCTCCCAAGCAGAAATCTCAAAGTGTACTGAGGGTCTTGCATAGCTCTTGCTTTTCCCAGCCAAAGTGAGTATGGTCAGCTTAGTCCGTGTCCTGCTGACTTTGTACCCCCTCTGTTCAGGGAGCTGATAATGGCTTGAATTTACTTGTCGTCTCTGACTATTAAATGGGGAGCTGGGTTTGGAGAGGGCTTTTGTGAATAGCTCCAGCTCCTTACAGAAATTCATAGATACTTCCGCGTGGCCAGAGTGCAAAGGTGAGTCCTCCAGGTACAGCAATCCTGGTCTCTGTGCCTCAGTTCTGTGAGCTGACATTAACAGCCCTTCCCTCCCTGCTGGGGAGAGGATCGGGGGGTAAAATACATCCAAAATTGTGAAGAATGTGAGTACATTTCTGCAAAGAAGGTAAAGAGATGGCTCAGCCTTGCAGACAGGCAAAGATGGAAATCAGATGGTGGGATTGGTTCCTGCTCCCTCCGTCTGTCCCAGATCCCCAGCAGAAGTTGCTGTGTGACTCACAAGCTCTTATTTTCAGCCTTTAAGCTGAAATTGGGAGGATTATATGTTAATGTGCTAAAGCGACAGCTGCTGTGCCCCATGGAGGAGTCACAAGCACGTCAGTTGTCCCTGCAGGGCACTTTGCCTCTATTGGAGGACAGAAGGGGTCTGCTTGGCGTAGCCATTCCTACTGTATGACATCAGGTCTTCTTCACGTGTGAATCAAAGCTCCTCAGGGTGACAGGAGAGAGGCTTGAGCTCGTAGGATGCTTTTCTGCAAATCATCTCTTAAGGGGGGGGGGGTGTGGGGAGGCAGTCCTTGCTCTGTATCAGTAGCCCATAGTGAATTGTGTGATGTATAACGCAATCCCAACATTTCTCTCAAGTTCTTCCCCAGAAGCTACAGGGATTCTTGGTTTATTTTGGAGGGAGGACTCAGAGGAAGTTTCTTTTCCTCATGTTTTTTCCGTAACGTCTAGGTAGCAGCAGGGTGGTGCTGTCTGGCCCTGTCAGTGCTTAAGGGATGACAGTGTGCTGCCTTCAGATGTGATGCCAAGGAAATGAATCCATGATGCCTGTGAGCTCCTGGACCATGGGGACACCAGTGGAAAGAGGACCTTGCAGAGGTACTCTCTGCTGTTTGCAGACCAGCCATATAGCCTAGCTTGCAGGAGCCAAAGGCTTAGATCGCATTGGAGATATGGCCTTTGCTGTTGATGATGTTTGGAGGGTAGCTGCAGTCTAGCTACAGTAGTGTGACAGCCTTCCTTGGCCTCTGCTAATAATACCTCCCACGTGCACCAGTGCAGCACTGGGGATGACTCAGTCCCCCTGTTATGTAGGTTGCTGGTGGTATATATATAAAACCCAAGGCTCGATGAGAAGAGAAGACTTACAAGTTTAGCTGGCAAACAACTGGTTTTGTCTCTATTTGATTTGTAGTGCTTCTGTACTTCTTTTCAAAATATTTTCTATTTTTTAATTACTGCAATTTATTTTTGTGTTCTGTTTGTCTGCCATTGCTTCTGGTACACGTAGCATTGCCTAGAGGCAAAGGTTAGCTTTAATTAGGGAAATGGAGTCATTAACATAGCTAGAATTGAAGAGCTGTAAGATTTTGTAAAATGGTAGAAAACACTGTGGAAAGCATACAGCCAGCAGCTGAAGTATGTAATTTCTCCTCCTCCAGTGAATTGAAGCTGTTATGGATTATTGAGGACAGGGATTATCTGTTCTCTGCTAAGCAGCTTTACTGAAAATATCAAAGATGTAGGAGAAAACCCAGGTTCATTAACTTTTCTCTGCATATAGTGTTTTCACCCCCTGCTTTATTTGCAATTGATGGAGCAATTGTGGTGAAAGCCTGTTGGTTCCTGGAGGAGGTCAGCATGTGGAAGCATACTTCTTCCTTACCTTTCTTGTTTGATGGTTTGGAGTTTCTTTCAATGAACCCTTTCCACGGGTGTTAGGGTAGTGGGTTTATTCTTGTTTTCTTTCTCTCCTTGTTTTTCCAAGGAAATGGTTATTTATGCTGCATGTCACTAATGTACAGGTGTTTTACTTTCTAGCCATTAGGAGTGGGTGTGAAGTTGTCATCAACTTGGCATTCGTGGAAACACTTCACGGGGAGCCTCTTCCATTTAAAAATCAGGCTGTGTGGATTTGCTTTCTGGATCCTGATATTATTGACATTAAAAGGTGGAGGTAGAGCATGAGGGTCATGTCTGTGTGGCTTCTCATCACATGCAAGAGCCATGGTGGGGGGACATGATGGAAGCATATCAAACTGAAGCAACGCAGTCACTGATACACTTAAGTTTGCAAAAACCCAGGAGTGTGAGAGGGCTGCTCTGCTCCCTGGCTGGTTAATTTGGCTCCTGTAGAAGATGATGGCATTTGTTGGATGTCATGGCCTGTGTGGAATGAATGTATTGGCTTAGCTTGCTACAAGACAAGTATTTTCTGCAAAATCTGAACATGGCAGTCAGCAGGAGGGAAAAATGTGCCCAGCCCTGCCCAGCAAAGGTTGGCTACTTTCTTGCTGCAATTTCCTTCATGATGGAGATATGTCTTCTGAGCAGAGGATGCGAAGTCAAGGATTCATGTGTCCTGGTCCCAGTTGTACTGGTCTCAGAAGTCCTAGTTGCTACTTTGCTTCCTAATCTGAGGAAAGTCCCCCTAAACCTATGTCTTTCCATATCTAATTTAGGAGTTCTTTAATAATTTTTGGAGGAATAGAGGTCCATCCTGAGCAAGAGAGGACTGAGTTACCTTTCTTTAGATGTGTTGAACCCTTATAGCTCTGGTCAACTTGTGTTCAGACCCCCTGAAAATGAACCCTGACATATCTTTGGAGCCTAGTGGGAGGGCAGGCTTCTCTGTCTGCTTCTCTTTGGAAAAAGGAGCTTTGGGACAAGTTGTTTAAATCTCTACAGCAAGCCTAAATGCAAAGATACACCCTAGTATGTGTTTGTTCTTGCAAAAGTGTTCATAGGCCATTAGCAAGTCTCAAGCAAAACTCCTCTGGATGGCTTCAAGCTCAGTATGCTTCACTGCAGGCAGGGAGAGTTTGTGGTCATCATGTGGAGGGCTTTTTGAGCCATGAGATTTAAAAAGAGGAGAATATTCTGGAGCATTAATCTAAGGGTGGAAAGCCCAGTATGCTCAGAAGGGACTGGCCCTCTCCTCACCCAGTTTCCCCCAGGACAGCTTGAAAGCTGCCTTCCCAGCCACTGTGTTGCATTAATGCCAGTGTCCATGGCCCACAGCGGCCTGCCAGGCCACACAGACAGACACAATGCAGGGATTTGCTGTTAGTTGCTCCTGACAAAAGGTCCCCCAGCAAGCCTTGCTATGGTGCTCAGAGGAGAATTTCTGTACTCTGCAGTTTGTGGTGGACAAAAAGCAACTTCAACGGTGGCTGTTCTGAGAGTGACACCCAGTGGTGATATACAAGGGAAGCCACTTAACTCCAAGGGCTGGTCAAGAACTGGCTCACTTCTGTGCAGATGAGCTAGTTGGCTTCAATCAGCCCCCAGGACTTTCAGCGGCTCTGCCTCGTCTGGGCTGCCGGGTAAACAAGCTGCTCTGCTTTTGGTGGTGGTGGGTCAGGGACACTAGCAAGAAGGTGGGGTGGTGAGCTTTTTCTTCTCAGCATCACAAAATATTTGCAAAAGGATTGGGACTAGTTATTAATCCAACTTGTACTCCTTTCTTGAAGGTCTGATCTGCATCCTTCTGGAGTCATAAGAATGCATCCTTGGATGAGAGAAGAGGATGCATGTATGCATGGTGGGAGGTAGTAGCGAAGCTAAAGAAATTACAAAAACCATATTGCAAATGGAGTAGAAACACATCAGGGGATGTTTTAAAAAGCTCAAGGTGTTGGAAGGCAGAAATCCTATTAATTTCCAGTGGTGTTTCGTGTTTCTAAACGCTTGTGGTGCATTGGGAGCTCTCCTTCATCAGTCCTTGGTTTTGAGTAGGAGTCACAACACATTCCTGAAAGATCCAGTTAATGGTTTCTTTATTCTTGTTCTTCAATGGGCTTTTCCTCTTTTCCTTACCCAGGGGCTGCAGTGAACCTGACTCTAGTGACGCCAGAAAAGGCTATCAAACTGGCAGCCAATGACTTCTTCCGGCATCACCTCTCCAAAGATGGGTGAGTAGGGGGTACAGAGCTTTTGCATTCAACTTAAAAGACACCAGCTCTTGGGACAAGTCTGGTGAGCTAACCAGGGCAAAGGTGGAATGGGGTGATGACTGAAATATGAGTTGACCTTGAACAGCTCAGCCGGTGATTACATTTGGGCTAAGGATGTAATGTCTAAAATGGGAGGTGAAAAGCACTCCACTGGATGATTGCTTTTTATTCAAGCTCCTAAAAATAGTCCCAGATCTAAGCCAAGGTTAGCAGATCCAGAATTTGTAGGCAAAATATTTGAAAGGAACCCAATGGCACTGATCACTGCTCAGACAGCTGCTGGGAGGACCCTTGTCCTCAGCGTCTTATTGGATGCTGTTATGCTCTTTCTGGCTTGAACAGATGGCAAGCCAAGTTCTGTAGACCCCAAACTTAGCATCCCTCTTGTCCTTTTGCAGTTTGAAAATAGTTTTAGAGAGGTGGTGAATCTGAATTGACAAAGGGTACTTGCAGCTGACCTTCAAATAAATGCTGAAGGAATAAAATTGTCTGTTCAACGTGCAAGTGGGGCTTGGTTCATGTGAATTAAAAGTGAGTAAAAGATGATAGCTAAGCAGTTGAGAGGGGCTGGACACTGCATATTTAATGCTGTTTTCAACAAGATATTTCCCTGGCAATTTGGAGAATACTTGTCTCCCTTCGGAGCGAGACCTTTCTCCAGAGACACCTAGTGAAGGGCACTGTCTCCAGTCCTCAGTGACAGCAGTTAGAAAACAGCCTGCTTGAGTTATGATCCTGACTCTTCCCATCAGCAGTGATGGGGTAAAGCCTCACTGAAAATGCAAGGCTCTGCTACAATTAGTTGGTTTACCAACTTCTCATAACATACCATGTCAGTCTCAACTGCTGCAGATCAGCAGCTCAACTACTTCAGTGGAGACTGTGGACTGACACAGATTGAGGATCTATTTTTTTCATGTACCTATTTTTTTTGTTCTGGAGTGTTTTAAAGTAGCAGCGAACATATGTCTGCGTGACTCATCGGCTCGCAGCTGTTTGTGATTTTTCTGTTTCTTCAAATAGCGTCTCTTCTTTGCTCTGCTCAGACAGTGGGAGGTAGTGATGTCCTCATTGCTTTCTTCTGCCAAGCCGTGGGCCTGATCCCTGCTGCAGACAATGCAGCAGGCCCTGGCACACTGCAGTAGACAGGAGCACAGCTAGCTCTTTGCCACCACCACACCTTATACCACCACTGAGAGAGTAGCCCGTGGAAGAAATCAGACCAGCATTGCAATGTGTTTGGTGTTCTGTGAGAGCAATCACTGCTGTGATGCTTCAGCCACTAAAACATGACATCCTTGTCAGTACATGCCCTGCACCATGAGAGGTAAAGACTTCCTCGTGGGACACATGTGTGTCTACCTCTCAGTGCTGAAGTGGGCTTTGAGCAGGTGTTTAGGTAAGTGGGATGCAGCTGTTTTCATGAGCAGTGGAAGTCTTCACCCAGGCCTCTTCCAGTTTGACTTCTGGGTTCCTGGCTGATCCACACGTGACGTGGATGATGTGCTGTGCTTGATTCAGAATAAAGAGCTAGGAAGTTTTGCCAAGAGTAAGACACCCTGTTCTCCTAGAACATGTGCACTCATAGGATTGGCACTACAGTGACCTGGAGCAGCAGCGTGATACCACTCAGGTAGTTGGGAGCCTCTGTGTCTCAACATGAAGCATTTTTAATTCCTTTAGAGAAAAGAAAGGTTCTACCACAGTTAGGTGACAAGAGCTAGGCAGCATGTGGAGTTGAGGTCACTCATCTCATTCAACCACTATGGTGGGCTTGGATGAATGAAATCTGGTCAGCTCTGCTTGTGAGGACAGCCAACATGAGCTGGACAGAGAGGCAGATACTGCTGTGATATATGGTTTAAGGTCTTTCTAACTAGAAATGTCACTCCATGATGTGATGGGAAAGAAAGTGCCTTGTAGGTTGGCTGTGGCTGGTATAGGCTACGAACCTGGGATCTGGCTGGAACGTCTGGTGCATGCTGTGACTGCTTGGGGATCAAGAGGTGATGAAAAAGGCCGTGGCATTACCAGTGAGGATAAGGACCCTTAGAAACTGCAGGGCAGCTGCTTATCATGGGATCCTTTTCCTCCATGCTAGGGAAATCCTGGGGATGGAGTATGTAACCTGCCAGAGAGGTTGTGCCTGGCTGTGCTGCAGTCGTTGCGTGCTACCTTGCCTTTGGCAGTTCACAGGATCTTTTCCCATGTGTAGCACATGTGGCAAATAGGTGTGACAGCAAGGGGCCATTTCATTTAGTCACAAAGCTGTGTCCTTCCCAAAGGTTTGCCTTGCCCTTGCTCCCTCTTTCCAAGCTGTTTGCAGGCTGCAGGTTTCTTCCTTGAGATGCTTCTGTCCCCTCCTCCCCAGTTGTCTTTTTAAGACAGGGCAGGATTAGCAGTGCTGGAATCCAAACGCCTATCCTACCCAGGGCAAAACAGGGTACATACCTGCTAGTTCGTTTTAAGGCTGGGCCGCCTATTTCACGACTCCAGTACGAAAACCAAAATAGCCTGGGGTTAGAAAGGTAAAGAGTCAGGCTGCCTGGCATGTCAATGTGGTTTTCATTTCTGGATAAGTAATTGCAACGCTGTTATATGGTGTAAAGCACAGCTGAGGGCATTAGGCTCAGCGTAAGTCTGGGGGCTTTTTTCACAGTGAGCCACCAAGATCTTGGTTCAGCTCCATCAAAGTCCTTTTTGCAGAAGCCGAACTACCTGCTGTACATTCATAGTATGCTGTGCTCTTAGGCCAGCATCCCAAAGGATGCTCTGGTGCTTTTCTGACTCAGAGCTGGAAGAGTCTTCTAGACCTGTTTGACATTCAATGCCTTTGTTGCTAAGTTTCTAGCACTTGTCTTGCTTGAAATGTGTTCCATGAATTGGAGATCCTTGTCTGATAAAATGTGCGCGTTCTATCAGTATTTGCTGATCAAAATATGCTGAGTGTGTCTTCCGTGTGCAAGTGGAAGAAGCATGTGTGGACCAGCAAGAGCGTGGCAAATCCAACATCAACCAAAATAGCCTCAAGTTACAGAACAACTTTTAGTGTGCGTTATTTTTTTTTTATCCTTTGAAAAACTTAGAGTTGAAATGAACTTGCTTTTTAAACTGCTAGGAAAAAAGCAGCATAAAGCCTGTTTTTGAAAGGCCTGACTGAAAACACCACCTGTGGCGTAGGAAGCTCCTGGCTGCAGATTACTGGAAGAATATTTTGGGGATGTATCACTGCAGGTTCGTGCTAGACTCCCTTTTGCCTGGCTATGATTTTGGATGCTGCTGGAGGTAGAGTATTGCGTCAGTGGGACCTCGTGCCCTTGTTGATGCATCCGTCTCCCTGAGTCTGGAGATGTCTGTTCCTGTGGCCCTCTCCATCCTGGGACTAGCTCAGGGGGGGCACTCCTGCCCGAACAATGTTATTCCCCTCCTTTTGATGCAGGAAGGATGTGTGCTCACAGGCTAGGGAGCCTGATTTCTGCTTCTTTGCCTGTCTCTATTTTGATGTCGAGACCATTATGACAGGCTACTGCTGCAGCTTTTTGTTTCATGAGGAAACAAAACTGTGTTGATCCTCCCAAGCTGTCCTGGTCATTTAGGAACAAGGGAGGCCTGGGTGAGTTGTGAGAGTGCTGGAAACCCCCTTGTTATGCCACAGAGGAAAGGAGGAAAACCAAGATACTGAAAAACCTGAAGGGCACCCCATGACCCTGATTGAGAAAATCAATAAGGGTTGAACATTATTCTGTGATTATTTTGGCCTGAGGGCCTCTGCAGCTCTCAGAAGAAGTAAAAGAGATGACCCACAGAAGAGTCTTCAGACAGGTCCTTGTTCCTGTGGCACTCTATGCTGGCTTGACCACATGGCTGGGGAAGGTAGGACATGCGAGATAGGGGTAACTTCCAACCTTCAGGGTGCTGGAAAAAGATGGTGTTTTTTTTCTCAGGATTTCTGAAGCTGGATGTGTTGAGAGACCTGTGATCTCACAGCTGCTGCTGAAATAGAGCAGAGGATGCAAAGAGTCATGAGGGCTAAGTGAAGCACCTGAGTGCAAAGCACTTGGGTATGAAGCTGAGAAAGCGATTTAAATCAGTAGTACATCAACATCCATTTAAAATACATTGTTGATTTTTTGGGTGCTCAGTGTGTGAAGCCTCTTTGATAGATTTAAGTATTGCCTGCATTTTGTGTCCTCTTTGAATTAGGTTGTTAAAAACTTCATGAAAAACAGTCCCTTTAAAGTGTCCTACAAGGTTTCATGTTTATCTCCACAGTGTTGAGTACCAGATAGCTGTTGTGTTTGGCATGTGTTTGCCAGGTTTTGCTGTTAATCTTTCAGGTTCTTGGTTAAATACTGTTCCTTGGCTGTGATAAAAAGTGTATCAAGGCTTCTCATAAAAGCAATTTCTTGCTCATAAAAACTCTCTAGCGTCCCTGGATGAGTTTCCTGCTGCTTTCTCGAAGGTGTTATTCCCTTACTTCTCTTGTCCTCTTTAATCTTGACCTTCATTTTGTTTGCTGTTCTGGAGAAAAGGCTGGCAATCTGCTGATTTAGCAGCTCAGAAGACCAGCACGATTGCATTAATTGTGTCTTTGCTGATGCCAACAAATATTCTTCCTTTCTGCTTCTTGCTGCCTTGTAGCTTTGCTCAGAGAAGAGAAATAGCCAGCTGTAATCCTGAGACAAGCAAGGCACTTTTCCTTCTCTACCATGCAGATGGGGAGACTGGAGCTTGTTCTCCATTGCCTTCCCAGCTGATACGTCTCCCTAGCGCTCCTTCCTTCGTTTTCTCCTCTTTCAGGCTCTCCTAAAATACTTGGACCATCTCTTCTGTGGCATCTGTTTAGGTGGCCATTGCGTGGCTTGGTTGATCCTTGAGCTGCAAAATGCTCAGACAGGCTCTCAAGTGAGGTTCTTGATTTAGGAAGGAGGGATGCTGCTGCTAGTCCTGGTGCTGAGCTGCAGTGTCTCCTTGCACACACTGTGCTTTGGTCTTTCTCTGGGCAGCAACCCCTGTGGGCCAAGGCAGCCTCTCCTGTAGTTATCCACTGGATGTCCAGACACCTCTTTAATGCAGATAACCCTCATCCAACCCACTGGGACTCATAGGTGAGGGAATCCAGCCATTCCACTAGGGAAAAAGCCAGTTAAGAGCTGGTAACCTCACTGTGCCTATTCAGGGATAGCTGTCTGGGGGGGGATCTTTTATTTAGCACAGAGGCTTAGGGAATTACAGTGGGTTGAAGTTGTAGACGTCAAAGGTCAGCCAGAAAGTAAATGTATTTTCAACTGTTAATCTAGAGGGAGATAGAGATGGGTTGTTTAATTGCAGAATACATCCATGAGAGTGTATTCCAGGTGCATGTGTTGGGACAAAAACCAGGTTGTGTTCATGTTCAACAGGCCCAGACATGTTGCCCTGTCCATTGTTCACTTTCACAGACATTCATATTGGAAAAAAAAAATCACTTGGAATGTCTTGCCAGGGCAAACCTGATGTAATGAGTGCAGGCACAGAGTCGCCATCCTGTGACAGTCCAAACATGCAACACAGAGCTCCTGCAGCCAGAAGTAGGTTGTACCATACCTGGAGTAATGTCTGCCAGAGCAATATTTCATAGAATCATGGAATGGTTAGAGTTGGAAGGAACTTTAAAGATCATCTAGCTCTAACCTCCCTGCCATGGGCCAGGACAGCCCCCCCTAGACCAGGTTGCTGGTGGTGTTACTTTGAGGTGGATCTGTCCCACATCAGTGTTTTGTTTTGCTTGTCTAAGGCATTTTTGAGCTGGCAGTAGAAATGAGAGGGAGCTTGTAATGGTAACTTTCTTGCTTTTTCATTTCCTAGCATCATACTCCAGCTTTTTTTGAAGTGTGGTAGCAAGAGCTTGTTGTTCCCTCTTGGAAGATCAGGGATTGGGTTAAAGGGACTGACTGGCAGTTTGTGTGCATGTCCCTGTGTGGCTGTGGCAGACAGGTTGCCCTCCCTTTGAAGGACAGCTCCTGTGTCTTGGTTCCCTAATCTATATCAAAGACCCACTATTTAAATTGTTTGAAAGTAGCTGACTCTCTCTGGTTTGAGACTCCTGGGGAGCTTTCTACAATCTGTTGGGTTGACAGACCAGAGGCAGAGGTTATTTTATGAGTGAGGAAGGTGATATCCAAGCTGAGGACAGTAGACTCCTGGGCAGCAAATGGAAACACGTGGCTTTATATGGATGTTTCCTTAGGTCAATGATTTCCTGTCTGTGGAAATCTTGTCATCCTTATTCCAGAATGGCTGGTTTTGATCCCTGGCCAAGCACAGTCAACTCCTACATGGTCAAGATTTTTCAGAGACTTGAAAAAAGTCTTACTCTGCTGCCATGTGACATCAATATACCAATACTTTCAGAGATCCTAACTTTGGACTGATGCCATGCTCTTGAAAAGCTCTCCATAAACCTCTAGTTTCCTGCTTTTAGACTATCTTATTTTTTGGCTCCAGTATGAAACTCTAATTTAGATTGAGCATGAATCTTCTCCCCTTCCCATTTGACATTGTTGATTTGTCACTAATTAATTGCATGTCAGTTCAAAAAAGTGTAACGACTGATTTCTTTCAGTGCAGAATTTGGGGCTACTGTGTATATGTTATATTTAACACCCTCTTGCTGTGATAAAACATGGTTTCTGCATTTTTAGGACCAGATCCTTGCTGCTGTTGCAGCTTTTGAAGTTAGTTGAGACATGCCAGTTTTTGAACTACTGAGGATAAAGCCTGTGATGCCTTAAATATTTAAAACCCTTTGTCATTTGGAGATGAACCATTTTCAAACTCCCTTTATGTGCAGACTGGTGAGGTTTTGCAAAGGGAGTTTGACCCCTGTACGGCAAATTTTAAACCTTCTGACAAAAGATTTGCTTATCTTAGGCTATTTTTTTCTTGGACTCCCCTCCTAGGATATGCAAACCGAAAGCTGAAAGCCCTTTTTCTAGATGTTTTTGATGTACCTGTTTGACATCTCTAAAATACACCCATGCACGTAAATCTTTTATTGGGTCACACTGGCATAGCTCCATGGAGTTCAGTCATGCTGGGCTGACTTCTGTTGGCTGGGGTAATGGTCCACATATTAGCACGTAGGGCAAATCTTCCTGATCTTTTGAACCAAGTATCAAAGTGGTCACTCTGGATGAAAGCCAGGAGATGTGTGCTCCAGGGATGCTTCAGGGCTCTTGCTAAAGTGGGAGATGCTCTGTTGTGCCGCAGAGGGGGACTGGCAGCTAGCTTCTTTGGGTGGTTTGCTTCCTCCCACGGCTGGGCTAGGGGTTGTGTAGCCTTGCTGCTGACTGCATTGAGCCACACACAGACTGGCACTGTGCTTCAGGCCACCCAAAAGCCACAATTTGGCCACCTCCAGGTATCAGTACCAGGGAGGACCTCTGGATTTGCACACCCTGATCACAGAATCACAGAATGATATGGGGTTGGAAGGGACCTCTGGAGATCATCTAGTCCAACCCCCCCTGCCAAAGCAGGTCCACCTAGAGGAGGTTGCACAGGAACTTGTACAGGTAGGTTTTAAACATCTCTAGAGACAGAGACTCCACTACCTCTCTGAGCAATGTGTTCCAGTGCTCTGCCACCCTCAAAGTGAAGAAGTTCCTCCTCGTGCTCAGACGGAAATACCTGCATATCTCCAGGAAAGCTTGCTGCACACATTTCAGCCCATGTGGGTAACTCCACAGGAGGGATTGTTCCTTGCAGCTTCTCATCCATGGGGGAATTTGGAAAGGGAAGATCATGAAATGTTTCTCCCTTCAGCGTCACTGGAGAGCTCTATATTTAGTCGCTAGTAATCTCCGCTGTGGCTCTGTGCCTCTAATCCCCTGCTCTGATATCCTCCCTGGAGAAGATGAGAGGCGGAGAAATCGGCCCAGCTGACGTGATGGGCCAGCAGGATTACGGCACATCTCCCCTCCCTTTCCTATAGGGTTGCCATTGAAACTTCTTTGCTGGCCCGCAGTGCCACAGCTGTGCTGTGTGTGTGCATATGAAACCCATGGTAAGGGAGTGTGGCTTGGTTTTGCAAGGGAATAAGGCTTAGTATTGTGGGACTGCTTTTGCCGTAGTGTGGGGACTCGCCTTGAGTAGGTTAAGATGAGGTAATGCTGCAGGACCAGGGCTGGGGTGAGTAAAAATAGTACTTGCATTTGAAACAGAAATAAGAGGAGACTGTTTCCCTTTGGCTGTGTGATTTATAGATACTTCCCTTACCCGCCCCCCCGT